>JAZGLO010005382.1:0-99557 GCA_036873155.1 Biomphalaria sudanica | reverse complement strand
TAAAAAGTGATCACCTTCGCGCCCCAATAAGGTAGTTGTAAAAAGTGATCACCTTCCCCCTTATGAGGTTGTAAAAAGTGATCACCATCGCTCCATTAAGAGGCTTTGTAAAAAGTGATCACCTTCGCGCCCCTATGAGGTTGTAAAAAGTGATCACCTTCGCGCCCCTATAAGGTTGTTGTAAAAAGTGATCACCTTCCCCTATATGAGGTTGTAAAAAGTAATCACCATGGCTCTCCTATGAGGTTGTTGTAAAAAGTGATCACCTTCGCGCCCCTATGAGGTTGTTGAAAAAAGTGATCACCTTCGCGCCCCTATGAGGTTGTTGTACAAAGTGATCACCTTCGCCCCTATGAGGTTGTTGTAAAAAGTGATCACCTTCGCGCCCCAATAAGGTAGTTGTAAAAAGTGATCACCTTCCCCCTTATGAGGTTGTAAAAAGTGATCACCATCGCTCCATTAAGAGGCTTTGTAAAAAGTGATCACCTTCGCGCCCCTATGAGGTTGTTGTAAAAAGTGATCACCTTCGCGCCCCTATGAGGTTGTTGTAAAAAGTGATCACCTTCGCGCCCCTATGAGGTTGTTGTAAAAAGTGATCACCTTCGCCCCTATGAGGTTGTAATAAAAAGTGATCACCTTCGCGCCCCTATGAGGTTGTTGTAAAAAGTGATCACCTTCGCGCCCCTATGAGGTTGTTGTAAAAAGTGATCACCTTCGCGCCCCTATGAGGTTGTTGTAAAAAGTGATCACCTTCGCGCCCCTATGAGGTTGTTGTAAAAAGTGATCACCTTCGCCCCTATGAGGTTGTAATAAAAAGTGATCACCTTCGCGCCCCTATGAGGTTGTTGTAAAAAGTGATCACCTTCGCGCCCCTATGAGGTTGTTGTAAAAAGTGATCACCTTCGCGCCCCTATGAGTTTGTTGTAAAAAGTGATCACCTTCGCGCCCCTATGAGGTTTTGCATTTGTGCGGACCTTTATAGGCAACTCGTTTAAAGCAAAACTCGATTTGATTTTAAATTCCCACACAGCGTCAGATTTTCTTTTTACATTTAACATTTCAAGACAGGCTAAGTTACATGGCTTGTGTGTTGTACACGTATAAATGGAAATTTTAGGTTCAAAAGGTTAATAAAATGTTAAATTTTTATTTTTAATTTTATAATATAAGTAACACATTTCAGACTATTGGCTACTATTTACCAACTGAACCAAGTAAAGTATTTAAAACAGAACTGTTTGAGATAACAAGTGACAGTTACAAACAGACATTGGTGTGGGATGAACAAACGTTGACAGTCTGTCATGTTGATCAAACAGTAAGTATATACTTTGTAGGCATTAATAAGCGTTCTATTGTTTGTGAAAAAAAAATTTTTTTAGATCTAAATTTCACATTTCTATTGACTTTTCAATATTATTTAGCTTAGTGTAAAGACTAGAATCTGTCTAGCACAAAATATTTGGCATTGTATGTGGATCTTTCCTATGCTTTTATTTCCTAACTTTTAGTGTCATGTCTCCTGCCCTCTATGACAGAACTGTACAATATATTCTTTTGAAGTCAGCCCTGTGGCATTTCTAGTATATATCTAAACCAGCCAACGCTCCCACTACAGATAACAATGCGGCTGTATTATCACTTCTCTCTTATCTTATCTTATCTTATCTTATATAATACAGACGTTACTTCAAAAAAGAAGATGATTACGTCCTACGCGTCATGCATTTAGTCATGCATATTAACCAATGACTTAAATTCTGCCAAGTCACTGGTTTTTCTGGCTAGCTCAGGCAACCCATTCCATGCTCTAATAGCACTAGGGAAGAAGGAGTATTTGTACAAATTTGTCCTAGCATATGGGACGAGAAATGTGCCTTTATTTTTGTGTCTTTCAGAGTATTTTATTAAATTTTGTTTTTGTATTTGAAGATTATGGTTCAGTGTTTTATGTATAATTGCTACTTTACTTTTGAGTCTTCTGTCCTGAAAGCTTTCTAAATTTAGTGATTTTACTAATGGTGTTACCCTAGTCAAATGTGAATATTCGTTTGTTATGAATCAAATGCTCTATTTTGAGTTTGTTCCAGTTTCTTAATGTTTTCTTGAGTTGAAGGGTCCCACACGGTGGATGCATATTCTATTATTGGCCTAACCAAGGTTAAATAACATTTTAGTTTTATGTTCTTATTTGATTTATAGAAATTTCTTTTAATAAACCCTAATGCTTTGTTGGATTTTTTTATAGTTTCACCAATATGTGGATTCCATGACAGTTTTTCATTTATTATAACACCTAGGTATTTTGAGTTTTTAGTCTGTGTTACTGGTTTGCCATGAATAAGATAAGTGGAATTAATTTGTTTTAGTTTTTTTGTTACTCTTAACAACTGACATTTTTCTGGGTGGAAAGACATGCTCCAATTTGATTCCCATTTCTCTAATTCATCTAATTCTCTTTGTAAAATATCTGTGTCTTGTTTTGTTTTTATTGTTCTATATATTATGCAATCGTCTGCAAATAATCTGACTTTTGTTCCTGAACTAATGCAATTTGGTAAATCATTTATGTAAATTAAAAATAGTAGTGGACCCAAGACTGTTCCTTGAGGTACACCTGAGTTTACTGTTAGGTGCATGTGGATCATGTTTTATTAGCTATACAGACGTGTTCTACTTAACACACAGCCCGATACATACACAAAATTATTTTATAGACTTTTTACAAGATTTAAGTTTCCCAAGAAGCTTTAATTATAGATCTAAATAAAAACCATTAATTTCATTTTTTTACAAAGCTTCTATCAACTCACTCTGTCTGTTTGTCTGTCTGGTAAAAAGTTTGAACATGTTTTTTCTCCTATTTCCCATTCACGGATCAAGTTGAAATTGTATTACTCATTGAAACTGATAAGACATGAATCAATGAAAAATCAATCAATTAGATTATTAATTGTTGGTATTTAATTATTTTGTTTGATATCGAAATAAGGAGAATAAATGGTACTTAATGAGAGATGTGGATGTATATATGGATTTAATCCCCTAACTACTTTTTGACACATATTTTCTCCAACTTCCCATTCCTGAATCCAGTTGAAGTTTTGCATAATTATTCATATGGCAATACACGAATCAATAAAAAATTAACCAATTAATCAATTATTTAATTCTGTATTATATAGCAGAAAGGGAGATAATCAGTTAATTGTCAGATAAATGGTATTAGTAAGCGGTTCTTTCTCTTTGTTATTAAAAAGTATTGTTTTTTTCTATTGCTTGTTTTTCGTTTCCTTCCTTTTGTCTAAACTATTAGAAACAGCTCCAGCACGAGGTACTTCACATCAGAGCTGGCATCAAAGATTTGAATACAAAGAAATGGGTTCAGCTCATCAAACATCTTCAGGCGTTCAATGTCTCTGGGCGGAAAGTTGCCTTCCTTTGCAGGTAAAGACTTACTAAAGACGCATATTATAAATGTCTTTTAGGTGCGGCCACAGAATGAAAAAATAAAACAAATCGCTAAATATTTTTAGAACTAGAGTCGCTATGTGCTAGATATAATTCTTATTGCCACATTGATATCAAATAGACCAAATCTACCCATGCCACGTATGCGGCCGGCTTCGAGTTCATAGGATATGAGAAATGTGCTCATTTTCGATCACGAAGGAGGAGCTATATCAAACAGACTTATCGATTTCAAATACAATTTATCAGCTATTGTCAGGTATAACAAATCCTTTTGTAATTAAAAGTAATAAGACTAATTAGGAATAGACATTTATTGCATATTAGTTTCGATTTTCAAAGTTTGGAATAGAACAAGAAGGTTTGTTTTTACATTGGCAAACAAAATATTCAAATTATTTTTTTTTGAGGCTTTTGTTAACAAATAAGAGGAAGGGAAATGAAAATGTGGGTCAATCAATTATTTATGGTGTTCAAGGAATCAAAACCTGAACAACGTGTTGGATGCAATTCAGGTTTCCTAACAAAAGATAGACCACATCACAAAGAGATTAGAGACAGGGTTACTACAGTGATTAGACCCCACGATGACCTACTAACTATTGTAAAAAGAAACGCAAACTAAAGATCTGTAGCAATCTAACAAGGTCACAAAGACCTTTCCTTAGGGAACAGTACCGGGTAAAAGAAGAAGAGGCAGAGAAAGTGATGGTAAGACAACATTAAAGAATGGACGGGCCTGCCATTAAACGCGATTCTATCCAAGGAAAAGACAGAGGAATAGAGAAATAGGGTTGACAAATCTTACGTGATGTCTCAACGGTCTAACAGACTAAGGAATAGGTGAAGGTCAAGGAACATAAGAAATCTTCTTTACAATGTGTATAGAGACATCAGTTATATCTTACACGGAGGCACGATGGCTGAGTAGTAAAGTGCTTTTTTTATGAACCGAGATCCGGGTTTTGAATCCTGGTGAAGACTGGGATTGTTAATTTCGGGTTCTTCGGGCTCCTCTGAGTCCACCTGACATTAGTTGGAGAAAAGTCGTTGTGCTGGACAAATGACGACACCCTCGTTATCCGTAGACCACAGAAACAGATGACCTTTACATCATCTGCGTTATAAATCGCAAAGTCTAAAAGGGTAACGTTTTACTTTATTTCTTACTCATCTTGGACTAGTACATGTTCTAGTTTGGAAGTCTTAGAGTTTGTTATTTTATTGTATTTTATTTTAAATGATACAACTTTGAAGATGGCATGAACATTTATCGTTGTTTAAAAAAAAAAGACTATAATTGTATTGATTTACGCATTTTATCCTTGCAGAAATGGTGCCAGCTTCAGTGGCTTGGCATGTGCATTATGTCTCATGATTGAAAAACTGGATACTGAGTCCTGTGTAAATATTCCTGTCATCGTTGGATCACTAAAGTTTATAAGACCAGAAGTTATAGCCACAGTGGTAAGTACATAGCTACAGTGGCAAGTACGTAACCACAGTGGTAAGTACATATCTACAGTGGCAAGTACGTAGCCACAGTGGTAAGTACATAGCCACAGTGGTAAATACATTGGGTATTCACCTAGTGTTAATGCCCGGATATTGGTTTATAGCTCAGAAGATTAAAAGTACACCAGTGAAGTCGTATTCAATTCTTAGTGTACAACTTGAAATAAACATGTACAACACACCAAAGAAATACACGTCAGTTCTGTTCCATCTTCCTTCTGTAACGGTTACAGATCAACTCGTGTTTTCATCAGCTTCGGGCAGACGGAAATCCTCAGCCTAAGGCTTAAGGAGATAACCTCAATGAAACATTATGTGAAGACCCAACATCTTCTTGAACTGAGATGGTGCCAAATGTAATGCGAAGAAAGGTCGAGAGATAGATTGTGACGCATGGGAGACCCATAATCTCTTGAACTAAGTCACTTGACTGCGCACAGGAAAAGAAACTCTGGTGCTGCTGCAACGCGGCTAAAACAACACAGGAGACAAAATGTATGATTGGTATAATATATGGACTCTAGGGTTGTCTGGGGGGTGGAAGAAGTCTTCACGCCTCACTGATCAAATACTACCCGCCTCAACTTGGGCTGATCTGCCACAGCCTGTCTGCTCTAATGGGTATTTAGAGCTTAGTTTTAAAATGACAAGTATGCTGATAACATGGGACTGTTATATTTTCTTTCAAATCTCAGATTATTTTTAAAAACTTAATTTTCAAAATTTAATTGTAAATGTTGTGGATAAATAAATATTATATTTTTTTTCTCTGATTTATTTGCAATAGCGATATCATTTGACCAAAATACCAAACTTCTCTTCACGTTTTTAATGTAACATTATAAGGGGATACACACTCAGTGACGAAATTAAATCCAGAAAAGATTATTTTAAAAAATCGTAGACTACAGAGCTTCAGTCACTATTTACTAAGCAAAGAAAGGTACAAATAGAGAGAATTCAATATAAAGTTGTTAGGACAGCAGCCGAGATGTAGATCTACATCTCCGTGACCTAGGGCGTCCTGTCTTTACTGCAATGATTATTGACAGCCTAGATCTCTTAGTCTCTGTGGTTGTGATGCATCATTTCATGTTTATAACATTTTTTCTGAAACTTTAATTTATTCATTTAATATATTTAATAAAAAATTTATTTTAACACAATTATCTTCCGATAGAATTACCTTATCGAAAAAGATATATGGTCTTTTAAACAAATATATTTTTTTATTCTAAAAGTATAAGTAAAAAGGTAAATGCGAGTTGACATCAAATTAAAAACAGCCCCAGGCTGTTCTTATATCATTATTAATGAGGTTTTTTCTTCACATCCTGACAGAGCTGGCCTTACTAATTGCGTGGCCCAATTGAATGGATGCTTGCGAGGCCCCTCTTCTACTGTTTTTTTTACAATAACAACTATTACCATTAATTAAATCATTATATCAACATGTATTATACAAAATATTGATGAAGCATTTCAAATGCTATGTTAACGCTTTAAGTTCTACACCTTTAAAAGCCTGTAACAAGAGTCATGACTGAAAGCGATATATGGTAGACCAGCCAGGCGCGGGGCCCAATCAGTAAAACTAAAAAAATATTGCCGCGTCAGCAGTTTGCGTTCAATACAAAACTATCCTGGTTTTAGACATTCTGTGACTCAATGTTTGCTATTCTATTAATAACGTACCTTTACTACAATGGTACCCAACCTTTGACCTAGGGGTCACAATTTCTGAAACATGTCTCAAATAGCCGCATCACAGCCAAAAAAGTTTTCGCCTGCAATGCAACTGATCTTCATTGTCAAGTGGGAAAAAGTTTTAAGTGCCTAGATGGCATCTTGTAAGTTGTTACAGATAAGGTCCGCTTTACAAATTTAGGTATTACTAAATTACAACCAAACAATTTCAACTTTTGTATTTGCCTCTTCAGGCTGACTACAGACTTCTCTATGAGGTGTTAGAGAGACACAATGAAACGTCCAGCCAATACACTAACGTAGGAGACAAGTTTCTCAAAGAAATGTTGTGACTCAGTATGTGATAAATATTTTTGGCAATCTGTTTTATATTCTTAGTAATTTATTCTTCATTTTGTATTTTTATATTAATGTTCTGTTTTTATTCTTTATAATTGTACTTTACAAGTAGGCTACGATGCCAGTTAATGTAAATAAAAAAATGCAATGTACCATTTCTTGGTTTGTCCAAATATAAAAACTTCTGATTAAAAACAAATAATATTGCTTTTTCAATAGCTTTCATATTTTTAACGGGCTATTAGTTGACACACATTGATATCTATAAATTCAAGGCCACATGAAATTGCTTGAATGCTTTAAGCAACAAAGTACAAGCTGTTTCATTAAATGATTAAGCGATAGACTGTTTTTGTAATATAGATGCTAGTTTAGTTAAAGCCTACTGCTGTTTTTCTGATGCTGTGCTGATGTTGACTTAATAGGCTTATTTGTGATAGCCCCCGGCAATTAATAAACTATTTAATTGAACAAGAAAATTTTTTGTGTGTTTTTTTTTTTGGTCTACTTCAATATGAATTAGGTTAGATTTATTCGTCTGTTAAAATGTTTATTTTGCATGTTTTGAATGTTCATTCAAATTAAAATAATTAGGGCCATCATCCCAACCAACCTTCTTACTAATGTTGTCGACCACTTTAAGTAGCGTACCTACAAAATATCCATACGAACAATAAACAGAATTTCTTAATGTGATTTAATTTTTTTTTCATCTCATCATCTTATCTCTGCCTGTGTCCCTTCTTGGGCACAGGCCAGTGGCGTAGCTAGCATTGTGCGGGTGGTGCGGACCACACGGGGCATTAAGTGATCGGGGGCATCGCACTGTGGACAAACTTTCTCAGTAAAACGACACATTGTAATGACATATATTTATTAATTTGTTATGTCCTATATTCTTAAATTTTAAATGTAATTAAATGTAAGCTGTAGACCAGCTTGAATCAAATTTTCCCAGATTTGTCATCTCTAAAGGCAACGCACTTTTGCACTTATTTTTTGAAGCATCAGGGGTCCTCAACCTGTGGGTCGAGACTCCTTTGGGGGTTGAATGTCCATTTGCGAGGGGTCGCCTAAGACCATCAGAAAGTGTATATATTTTTTTGGGGTGGTGAGGGCTATTTTTCATCGGAAGTTTTTTTCACATATATATTTTTTGTGTGTCTCTAGCGTGTTGTAACAAGCCTATTTGTGCTCTAGTCGATATATACATTTCTATTTTCAATGCCGTAGGTTTGGAAAATTATTCAGATTGTATTACTATTAAACAAATTATGAAACGATCGTCAAGTATCATTAAAATCAAAAGAAGGAATAACAAAGGTAGATCTAAGAACACGGACATAGAGCCAGGGGATACGAATGACACTTTTAAGTGAAGGTAGACGTGATTTTTATTGGTAGTTCTTTTTTCTTTTTTTGTTTATACTTGTTATTAGAAAATATTTGTTGCGGACCACATCTTCGTTGTTGCAGTATACTTTTTCAACAACCGAAATTACTGTCCAACAAATGCTTCGTAACGCCATTGCTGAATGAAACATTTCTATGGAGAAGGATCTAATCACGTACTGAAGAAAATTTAACACTAGCTAAATCCCATTTACCTAAACCAATGAACGAAAAAGATTTTATGGTTGGTGGTCGCCGCCTAGTTTAAAATTGTATTAGGGGGTCGCGGAGCTATAAGGGTTGAGAACCTCTGCCGTACATGATGTTACTTCATTGTCCAATGCACTGAATATGAACAAGTTTATAATGGTGTTTATTTCAATTACTAATTAGTAATGGTCCAGTCTCTTTTGTGGACCAGTGGGGGGGGGGGGAGGGGATATCTGGGAGAAGGTTTTCCAACCGCTAAGCAAACTCAAGCCCATTGTAAGATGGACAAGCCGTAGCCAAGCGGTTTTAGCCTCTCAGCCACACATCACTTACTTGAAGGGAACTTGAAGTTTGTCTGTGACTAGACAAGGCTCAAAATTTAAATAAGCAAGAGGGGAAAATGTGAAGAGATTATCTGTAGAGAATCTTGGACATCATGCGTTTTCTCTTCAAGCAGAATCTGGCACTCCGTGAGCATCGCGAACGAGTTGAAGAAGAATTGGCAATACAAAATCAAAGAAATATTGTGGTGAGAAATTACTATCTAAGTAGCACCCATTCCTGAAAGATCGAATACGTACATGTCCCAATAAAAATGAATTTATTGAAATATAAGTGCTCGCGAAAATATAAAAAAATCGTACAGAAAGTATAAAAAGCAAATATTTCTCGATTATTTTCCACATTACAACTAACACCTCAAATATGGATAAAAATTGTATGGTACATTTTTATGCAGAGACTCAAAGACGTATTGGCCACACACAAAAATTGCCAGGCGAAAAAAATGAAGATAGATTTTCTATCAACACACAAGAAACAGCTACTGGTGGAAATACCTTCCCTGTACCTAAATGTTCATAAATAATAACCCCATACAGGGCCGTTCCTACAGATTGCGGGGCCCTATGCGAAACGGATAGCGCGGGGGCCTAGTCTGGGTAGGGATAAGGATAGTAAGTGAAAATTAAGAATTTTTGTTAAAAAAATTAATTCGTCATTGCATTTTTATTCATATTTTAGTTAGTGCAAAATCATGGTCAAATTAAATTACGAGCCATCTACAATAGAAGGTAGTTTTCCAACAAAAAACAGATAAACATTCATATCTGCCTTTTAGATTTACTATCGACTAGCAAAAGTATCGCTTTTGATTTTTTTAAAAAGAGATATAGATTTCGATCTAGACATGCCACCGATTATTACAGCAATTAACTATTGGAACTATTTAAACTTGTGTGAGCAGGTCAGGATGGCGCTACTGAGTGAGGCCTTTTTGTTACTTGCTGCTGTTCAACATTTGTTCATTTATTACAGTAGGCAGGTGGTAGCTCTACTGGGTGGGCCCAATCTGTGCACCTCGGTCTGCGACCAAGGGGCTATAGTAGCCTAAGCAACCAGACAGCACAATTGAACTAAACTAAACTAAACTAGCTAACAAAAGATAAAATAACCAACTACAATTATAAAGCAAACTTATATACACTTTATTTACAACCAACTTACAAAGCAATAAAAATATAAGCGAATACGAAAATAAACTTTGAAAACAAAAACAAAAACTATATATTTGCACTACTAAATAATTAATAAACCCTTCCCTACACTGAACTTAACAACTCCACTAACCAAAACCTTCTGCCGCCTCTGGATCTATGTTGCTAAATCTACAACTATTACTAACTAAACCGACCATCAAATAACCTAAATTACTCCAACACTAAACAGTAAGCTACTAGCAGCAATAAAGCATAACTGCGGCAGACAGTTAGGTCGTAAGGCAGGCGGCAAGGCAGTTAGGCCGTAAGGCAGGAATTATAGCCAGCAATTACAAAATAAACATAATAAGACAATATTCAAAAAATAAAATAATAATGGACTAGACCTAGTCTAGCACATACATATAATACAAGCAATACCTGAGTTATTAAAGTCCCAGCCACAACCAACACAGGTCAGGCTAGACTACAATAAATATAAGCTAGATCTAGATCATAGTAGATAAGACTAAACAAGCCGCCATGACAGCGATGCTTAGGTCGCAGCCATCTTTTACATTAAAAAGTAGGACAAAATGCCAACTTAAATAGAGTGGTTATCCTAACGATAAAAATATTAATAAAAATACATAGGAAACATAAAATAATAAAATATTTACACATAGACATACTATAGGAAAGCAAAAAGCATTAAGGGGGTGACGCTACCCAAGTCTACAGAACTTCCGGTTCCATCAGAGGTAATCATGGCTAATCAACTAGCCAGTGATGCCACTACACTAATCAGTCTGCATCTAGACTATAGCAATAGATGCAGAAACAATCAATACAAATACAAACGAAAGAAAGCAAAAATAAAAAAAATTTCTAACTTACAGGCAGTCCCAGCTGAAATTACACTACACAAAAATAACTTTCGACAGGCACCACTGTCAGCACTGACCACTGGTCAAGACAAAAGAGAGCTCATCGTGGTTCCGGAGCTAGCTATAACTGGTCAGCGCGAACATATCGGAGAGCATGACGTCACGCTAATTATCTAAAACTAAACTGGACTACCGATTTCCCTAATTTGTACCTAGCCGTACACAACAATAAAATCTAGCAAATTACTAAAGACAAGGACTACAAAACATTATATACCAAATTAAACAGCATTAAAAAGAGAATCTTAAAATTTAAATCTACAAAAATACAAAAAGGAAGATAAAAAGTTATTTCTAATCTAAACTCATATGGGGGCTCCATACCGTTTACAGACCTGCACATAAACTAATATTAAAAAATAACAACTAATCCAACGCTAATGCCAAAGACAAAAATAAGCAGAACTAACCAGGGACAAAAAATAGAAAATAACATCCACAGCTCTAAGGCTAGTTAACTATTTTAAAAACTACTTTTCCTCTACGAGTAAAACACAAATAACAGAAAAAGACTAAAACTAGCAGAAAGTTATAAATAGCGGAAACTACAAAATACTCAGCACTGAACTATAAAAATTAAAAAGGACACTAAATTACAAACATCATAGCCCTGGCCTATATAAATAATATAAATTAGATAAAATTAGGTCAAAAATTAGATCTAGAAGAGCCAGCTCACATTTGGTTTAAATTTGCCTTATTATTTTTATTAAATGATAATTTACAATGCCGTTTTTTTAAACGCGATTGGGATTGGCGTTTACCATATTTTATGACACCTCAAAATGACAATATTGTCTATTTTTCAGGACAATTTTATGAGTTTTCATGATAGTTTAATAAACTCAGGAGAAATTTCATGACTTTTTTTCGTATACTTTGCAATTTCATGAAATCAGGCAAATCAAGTGGCCAAGGAAAACTTATAAGTTATAATGGTTTAATTTAATAATTTACAACCAGTGTTATCTCGGGGCTATGAAAGTGCGGGGCCCACTGCGGCCGCATAGCTAGCAGTGCCCTAAGTCTGGCCCTGACCCCATAAGAGCAAAGTCATAATAAATATAAATTTTAGTCGCCTTTATTGAATCCTCAGATCGAGATCCAACTCGACGATTCTACCAGCGACATAGACAAAAACGAATTTTGTCTGGGGCTTCAGGTCATTGTCGCAGTTGCTCTAGAAGTCTCCGAACTTCCAAAATAAGAATCTATTCAGCTTTAGAATATATCAGTCTCCGAATATTGGCGTCTTGATTTTCAAATTTATTTTGATGAAGAAATACTTACGATCAACGATTACGAATTTACGACTCACTAATTTGGTAATTTTATCTATTGAAAAAGACCTAGTGGAAAAAATTATTTCGATAAAAGGATTGACAGTTTGCCGGCAAGAAAGCACGTGAGAATCACTTTTATCATCTTTTTGTAAAATCGATTCTTTGCGAAATAGCAATGCTTAAATAATGAATATACTTTATTTCGAAATTATAAATATTTTGCTGTTTAAAAACTTTTTTTTCGGAGAGCATCATGAGGAACTGCTGCACTGGGCATCAAATACCCTACCTACGCCACTGTTATAGGCCACCAACCAGCTTCCTCCAGGCATCTCGGTTCTGGGCGAGTCTCTCCAACTGTCCCCTTCTCTTGCCCATTTGTTTGCATCTGCTTCCAAATCATTGCGCCTGAATTCCTGGGCAATCCCCTCTTCTTCTTTCCTTGGGGGTTCCAAGTTAGGGCTTGCCTTGTTATGTTGGATGCAGGCTTGAGAAGGTGTGACCTATTCATCTCCAGCGTCTCTGAAGGATATCTACTTCAATGGGCTGTTGCTTTGTTCTTTGCCACAGTTCCTCTTTCGAGATTTTTCTGGCCAGCGGATCATAAGAATCTTCCTCTGGCAAGAATTAATGAATACCTGAATTTTTTTTGGTGGTGATAGTGGTTCTCCAGGTGTCTGCTCCATACAGTAGTACTGGCTTAACAATGGTGATAAAGAGCCTAATCTTGGTGGTGGCGCTTATTTCCCTAGATCCCCAGATGTTCTTCAGCTGATGGAAGGCTGCTCTAATTTTACAAATGTGGGTTCTGACATCTGCCTCTGTTCATCCATGATGATCTATGATACTGCCGATATAGGTAAAGCTTTTCACCTCTTCCAGCGCCTCACCTTGGACTGTAATGGGTGTCTTGTTGGATGCTCTTTTCTCTGTTTATGGTAAGATCCACTCTCGCTGAATAGTCAGCAACAACGCTTATCTTTTCTTTCATCTGCTGTGTGTGGAAAAGAAGAGCCAAGTCATCTGTAAAGTCAATGTCATCTAGCTGCTTCCACAGTGTCCATTGTATACCGTTCCGCTTCTGGTCTGTTGCTGTCTTCAAGACCCAATCTATGACTAGTAGAAACAAGAAAGGAAAGAGTTAACAGCCTTGTCTCACTCCTGTTTGGACTTCAAATGCCTCTGACAGTTGTCTGCCATGCAATTTTCTGCAAGTCATATTGATGATATTTGTCTAGGCCTATACCCAAACATGGGAAAGAGTCAACCCTGGCCAAAAATCAGAAGCCGCTGACCCTTAAGAAGTTTGCAGCACAGTGCTACGCCCCGCACGTGTCTTTCCTTTGGATCTACCACCTGGCTTCAGAGGGAGAAGGCATCGTTCAATTACGTTTATAGCTAATTGCCAGGCTTTCATTTCATTTTTATGAGATGAACCGTAGTTTCTTTTCGACTAAATGAGGCCATAATACATAATTACATATAGTATATAAATTAAGATAAAAATTTGTTAACTCTTTAAAAAAACAGCCTGCATTTTATGTAATTTGTTTTTCTCGATGGCAAATATTAATGTTGAACATTTTCATCTGTATTTTTTTTAGGAAAAATTAGCATTTTGTTTTTTAAACGGCTACAGCTGCAATCTTCATCTCACGTATAAAACACTTTAAGTTGACAGCATGAGACCTCTGTGTATCAAACTCTCGCCAAAGAAAAAATAAATAAAAGGTCAATATTGACAAGGGAGATCAATCTGCTTGTTTGTAATTTTGTCAAAACATCACAGTCCATATGGTAGCACGTAAGAAGTGTCTCTACTAAATATGGTGGTTTTATTAATAGAGTTAATACTCTAATCAAAAGTGGGTCATTTCTCGATCATACCCAAAAGTGAATAGATCTTTTTGTCAGATATACATTTCGCTGTTTTATTTTGTATTTGTTTCTTTATGTTTTCTTGAGTTGAAGGGTCCCAAACAGTGATGTTACATTATCATGAATATCCATATGTAAATTTTAAATTGTAATGACAGTACATGAGTACACTATAAACTTCATATTAATAATTATAAAGCCGTAAAGATGATCTATACTAGTCTGATTCAATACAATACTTAATGTAGAATATTGAATAGCCTCTAACTCTAAGAGATATCTAGATCATCATGGAATTCTCATTACTCATAGATAGAGATCTAGATCATCAGTAGATGAGATCCAGATAGATAAATTCTTGTCTATATTCCTCTATATTGAATATATCTAATCAAGATCTAGATCTATAACTATATTCATACATAGCATAAATATTGAGATATTCTATTTCTAATATTGGCCTAATACTATAGTGCCCGCCTAGACCTAATGCTAATGCCAGGTCTAAATAAAGGTACCAGATCTAAACACAAAAAATATTATGTTCCTATTCAAGTTGCAATGGGAAAAGATAATCTCTCTCAAGATGTAAAATGCAACAAAGATATGATCATCATTATGTCCTGTATGTTTTTCATATTGTCTTAGAAACAAAATGAAACAAAAAAAGAAAAAATCAAATACACTTTTTTTCACACACTTTTTTTTTTAAACAAAATTTAAAAAACAAATGATCAATGTATTCTACCATTGTGTGTTGCACTTCTTTCCTATAATATATTAGGTGTGAGGAAGCATGTCAATATTGTTGTCAAAGTTCACAATATGAATTCATTTAACAAGCTATCTATAGAGAAAAGAAAACTTTTTTTTTAAAAAAAAAAACGCCAATTGCTGTCAATAATATGAAAACTACAGGATTTAGCTCCCTTTCTGCTTTATAAAACAAAATAAATTAATTAGTACTAAACAATTAACTAATTGGTTAATTTTTGGATTTACTCATGTATTATCAAGGAATAGGAATAATTATGCAAAATTTTAACTTTATCTGAGATAGGATGTGGGAGAAAAAATGTGTCAAAATGTAATGAAGAGATTTAATCCTTACTTAAATCCACATCTCATTAATAATAATAAGGCTTGTCTTCGAGTCCGAGGCTCTTTTGGCGCAAATTTTTTTGATAGAAAATATGGGAGTTTTCCCGGATAACCACAAATTTTCAAGGGGAATAGTTACTAAAACTAACATAACTTTTTTATTTTATTAAATAATCTAACATATTGGATTTTATTTTAAAGGAAAATGAATGGGCTACAAAAGTGTATAAATAAAATAAATTATTATAAAAAAATAATTTTTTATTACTTTGAAATTACCATGGAAAACAGAAATATATAAAAAAAAAATTAATAAAAAATTGATATACTTAAAAGATTATACCTTTTAATTAAATATTTAATCCATAAATATTATAAAAATCACAAAACTAAACATATTTTATCACTTCAAATTTCCTAAAAGATGAAAAAAAGCACTAAGAAATTGTATTATTTCCATTTTTTTGGGGTCTTGGAAAATAAACTAAAAAAGAGGAACCACTAATACAATGTTGTCTTTTTTTTAAACTTGCTTGTCCTGCATACAATTTAACTACCAAAACAAAGAACAAGCTCTCTTATATCTGGAAAATTAAAAAAAGAGAGGAATAAAAAGTTTAAAATAAAAAAGATAGTGAAATAAATTTTTACTCACTGAGAGTAACGCCACACTGAAAGAGTTAAAATGAGGAATGCAGTATATATATCTCATTAAGTTTCATATCAAACAAAATAATAATTGTGTTTTTTTTGTATTGATTCATGTCTTGTCAGGTTAATGAATAATTTTACAAAGTATTAACTTGATCCAAGAATGGGAAAGGGGAGAAATAACAGACAGACAGAGTGGTTGATAAAAATAGTCTAGACCTTAATTTATTTGGTATGTGGTATAGTATAGTGAAAAATTTAATGTGTTTTTTTTATTATTATTACCAAAATGGCCTGTACCAGACAGTGCCTTTCATCACTTGTGTTAGTAAAATGCTTGCTTTTCTTTTACAAGATTAGGTAGGTCATACTTTAAGTATTAAAAATTTATGATAATGGCTCTTCAATAAAGCTGAAATAATTATATTAATCAATGCTATTTAAGAAAATTTAAGTTCTTCTACATATAGTACCATCTTTGGCCAATTCTACACCCTTTGCAATGGCATTATCAAGTGCTCAACAAATTGCTATAGTTTTTAAAAATGACAAAATGCTGTGTAGCTTTAAATGCCATAAAGCCTCATTTAGTTTAAAAAGCAATGATAGAAATTGGATGAATGCCTAGTCATGCAGAATGCGCCCTGCACTGTTGATTAGTTGTCTAGTTGGTATTGGGTTCTCACCCTGCCCGCTGCAACCCCCCTTGTCCTTTGCGAGGTTTGGTTTAGGAAGTAAATTATATTCAACTTTGAAAGAACATCAGAAACATATAAAACCCAAAATCTGCTCAAACCATTTCTTGCTGATTTAAGCTGATCATCCCCAGCCATTATGCGAACTGGCTGGCCAATGTGAAGCAATAATGGAAATAAAGAATATATATATATATTGAGCATGACATACAAAAACTACTTTAATTAATTGTAAATCTAGAATTTAGTAATAGATGTAATACATTTTCGGCTTACTAATAGATGTTTGTAAAAATGTTCAGACACTGAAACAGTAGTCTGTAGATGTCTGCCAACATCTTTATCAGCACTGCAAGTGGAATTCAAAGTCAAAACTTACAATTGTTGAAAAGACTTACTCCTGGAGATGTAGTTCAGATACCTACAATAACACACACACACTGGGCCATTTATGTTGGTAAGTTGTATATAACTTATATGCATATTGAATGAAAATGTCTTCAATTCTGAAGATTTAAGATGGCTACGCAAAACCATTTGCGACCAGCATATTTTTCCACAATTATATATTTTATTACACTTTAAAAGTTTAAATATCAGTATTTTTAAGCCCTAACTGACTGCATTTTATGTCCAATACATACATGAGATTATTTTTTTTTATTATTATTATAAGAAGACAATTTATTACCTGCCAGTTTACCTTTTTTTCCCAGTTTATATTATTAAAAATTATTTTTAGAAAAATAATGTGGATTTATGTCTGTTTTTACTTCTAAGTTTATATCCACTCACTCTGTCTGTCTGGTAAAAAGTTTATACATGTCTCCAACACCAAATCTGGGATCAAGCTGAAAATTTGCACAATTATTTATTTTATCTGACAACACAAACAAAATAACTTACTAGCTAATTAACTACCTGTATTGGTAATTAATTATTTTGTGTGGTATCTTGAACAAGGGAAAGAAATTGTACTTGACCGAAGTGGTGGTATAAGCTGCATTAGTTTCCTTTATAGGTCATCACCTTAAAGTAAGTTTGAAACAAACAATAGCACATCTACAAACTTGTATTTTCATAGTCACCTCATTAGTAGAGTGGTTAGTATGTCGGCTTGAGGAGGTGTGAGCCATGATTTCGAATTCAGGTTGTACCTTTCTTTTTTTTTCTTCATATTTTAAATGCTTTTAAAAAGTGATTATGGTAAAATTCACCTCGATAATTCTTTCCCCCTCCCCCCCACCCATTTTTCAAACTGGTCCAGATAAGTGATAGGATCATAGCATATTGATAAAACAAAAAGCATGCATTAGCACTAAACAAAAACAATAAATAAAAATATTTCCGATCACACAGATTTATTGTTGTTCTAGATTTATTAACAATTTAATGACATAACTGATCCGAACTAATTGATACAATTACACTTCCTATAAGCTTCTTGTTCTGGTTAGAAAGAAATCTGACTCTAAACAAACACTGTAGATGAAAATTAAATTCCGTACACTCACTTAATTGTTTTGTTTTTTAAATTTCAGGTAACGGTACTGTTATTCACTGCAGCATTAAAAGTGGATATATTGAGATCAAGGAAGAATTACTTTTGCAGTTGGCTAAAAACCATTTAATAAATGCAGATTATCAAGCCCTTGCTCCATATGAGTATGTTTTTTTTCTAAGCGGCTTTAGTTTTAGATGTATGTTATTGTCATTCAATAATTATAAAAGTAAAAGTTTCTCTTTCAAACCTTGCAGTCTATAGAGCAGATGATATTTGGTCATCTGTTTCTTTGGCCAATGGTTAATGAGCACAGTGTCATGTGGCCAGCACAATGACCAACCATCTTTACTTTCCACAACTCAAGTCAGGTATCCTTTAGAGTAGGGTGGACTAAGGGGTACCCTAAAAATCCCAAAGTTCAAAACCCCAGTCTTCACTTAGATTCAAATCAAGGACCCTAGGTTCCGAAACCAAGCGCTTAATCACTAAGCCACTTCGCCCCATTCAATAATTATAATCAGTTTTAATTATTACTTTTGTTAAAAACCTCTTCCATGCTGTTATACTATAGCATGCATCATGTCTGTTGACCCTATTTCAGTTTTGAACATGTAAGGCGAGGATGTCTCTGGGAAAAGACTTCTGTTCTGCCTTTAGGCATTATTCAAACTGAGTCCAACCAAGTATATTTAGTAATTGGTTTTGATAAATAATGGTGAATCTAAAGAAAACATGAAGCTCATCCTAGTATCAAAATGCATAGAATTGGAACTTAATTCTCCTGCTACTTTTGCCAGTAATAATGACAACAAATCAAGGATAGACAAAGTGGCTTGAACAAATCACAAACATAAAAGTGTTGTTGTTTTTTTTAAGTTTTTTTTTTAAGGAATATGTGCAATCTCTAAGATAAGATAAGACAAAATAGCTGTCTTGCCATAAATAGGCATTAAAAATGTTCCTAGAATGGTTTGCTAGAAAAATGTATAGGGCTAGAGGGGTTAAATAAATCTTTAGTTCTCTTGGACTAGTCTAGAGATAAAAACTCTTGTAAGGATATACTAATTTGGTTTACTCTCGTAATTTTACTCATACTTCACTTACTGAACATAATAAACTTTCCATACTGCAAACATGTTTTCTTTCACCATAATCTTTTTAAATAGTCTGAGTTAAAATCGACATGACTATTTACTGTTTATGATTTCAAAACTATTGACAACATAGTCTTACATGCATAGTACATACATCTGTTATGAGCCTGACTGCTGTAAGTAAGATTGTTTTTGCAGACCTTTTTTTTTTGCTTGTATTTGTTCCACAAGTTATCATGATGCTTGCCCTGGATGTGGAAAAATATGTAGGTTACAACTGGGGCTGTGCAGCCACTGGAAATACTGCATTCCTCACTAATCTTCGGACTCGAAGACAAGCCTTATTATTATTATTATTATTATTATCATCATACATGATGATGTATTACAGAGTGGATATTTTTGCTGATGCCTCTTGCAAAAATAATATAAATTTTAAAAGCTCTTCTTGAAAGATTTAAGCAAAGTCTCATATCTTACTTGAAAACATTCTTATATTCAAACATGGATTAAAATAAAACATTTTTGGTTTCTTAAAAAATAATTCACTGGCCCCTAAATGCCACCCATTTGCCAGATTGATGCCCCCCCCCCCCTCAATCATCACAGTACCTAAGAGCACATGCTATACAGTTTGCTTGGTTAGAGATGGGTAACAAGTGCAACATCCCTAACTCATAACACCTGTCTCATTTCTGTGTCCTTGAAAAACTAACATTTTTCAAAGGTATTTTAATATATTGGTCTTAAACAGCACTCGAAATCAAAACAGAAACAATGTTGTCATGAGAGCCAGACGTGAGTTGTGTTATGGGCCAGGAGAGTGTAGATTTAAAAATTGTGAGCAGTTTGTTTTCTGGTGTAGACATGGCAGAGAGTCACCATTACAGGTTTGAACCATTAATAATTCATATCCATATGGTATCTATTAGAATTCATGTAAGACAGGTAGATGTTTTTATATGTCTTGAATACAAATGTTTGAAGTCTACTTGCAATGCCATAAGTGTACTTTTGACCATTTAAAAATCTCCAGATTTAAAAATTGGATTCAGTAGTCAAATGCTCTTTTGTTATTCACCATACTCATGTGTATATTTGCATTCTGATAGACATAGCGGAAACCTTAATGTACCACCAGCAAACAATGGTTATGCCTGCACTAGTTGTTGCAAAATATCTAGGTCACAGCTAGGACTGTGATGCCACCTGAACTACTAAACTTCTCAGTAATCTTCAGACTTGAAGACAAGCTTTAGTAGTAGTAGTAGCAGTAGTAGTAGAAGTAGTATGTCGATGTGTAGGCTTTATAGTATGTCATCTAGAACTTTCATTCATGAGACATTATACTAAGCAGTATTATTATATGTGTAATATTTTAAAACGTGTATTACTGTCATTTAGTAATTATTATCAATTATTGCTATTATTACTTTTATATAGTGCTTTCTCCATGTTATAATACTGTAGCATGCACTATGCTTGGGGTCCTATATTTTTAACAGTAACCCCTAATCATCAAGGAATTTCTGCTCTTTTCTCAAGATGTTTGGCTAATGATCTTCAGGCTGCAATTGATATTCATTGTAGGGAATAGGAACACATTTTCTACAGTATATCTTTAAATGAAGGATTAATATAGATTGTGTAATTACTATTTTTCCTCAGAATTTCTATGACCCCTGGAACCCAAGGCCTGACTATGACAAACATAAATTATCTGAATGTAATAATTTTAATGTCATAAGACAGCTAGAACCTGGTGATATTGTCAAGGTCGAGAAAAGCCTGTTTAGCTTTCATGGTGTTTATGTTGGTAAGATTATAGATACAATTTTTAAAATTCTAATAATAGATGACGCATTGTTTTTGTTTTTAATCTTTATGATACATCTCATCACTGATTGTGGTACTGTCTGTGGTGTTGCTACTAACCAGCTTCCTTAGGGTATCTCATCTCTGGCTGTGTTATTGTCTGGGGTGTAGCCTCTAACCAGCTTCCTCTTGGCATATTGGTACTAGGCTTAAAGGCTTAGAGTCATAAATATGCTTTTTTTTTGTTCATTTATTAAAATAGTCAAAATATATTTTCATTATTCTTGAGGAGATTTTTCTTACAATTGTGCATTACAAATAACGCAACATTATGGTAAAGGCAAACACAAAATAAAAATAATTAAATCACTTTGTTCAATTCTTTAATGGCCAATGGAATAAAAGATCTTGCAGTCAAATAAGAACAAAATAAATTTATCTCTATCAAAGAAAGAATATATTTATTAAATATACCAGAATCAAGAATACTGATATTAAGAAAATATTTAGCATTTATGACTTATGTCCAGGACTAAAACAAAAATGTAACTTGATTAGGAATATTTCTAATTAAATTCAAACTTGTTTAATTAAGTCATTTTAATCCTATCCACAGAAAAAATAACTTTCCCAATTCAATAATCCACAGTGCACTGGCGGATCCTTGGGGGGATGGGCGACCCCTTCCCCGAAGGGGTGGGGACGACAAATTTTAGTAAAGAATCCACACAATTTGTATACAAATTTACTAGTTAAGTTAATAATATATACTAATTAATTATATTTCAATCTACTTCTAGATTATTTACCCCCCCCCCTTCCATAGTATGTTGTTTGATTTGGTGGGATTGGGAGGTGGGGAAGGCATCTATTCCACCCCCCCCTCCCCAAGCATAAGCTTTCCACTGGGGGGCAGTCCATAGTATAATCAATTAAATATCTATGTAATTAAAACTTGTTATTTATTATATTCCCCTGCAGCCAATTGGGTGGGGTGGGTGGGGGGAACACATCTACTGCCCTTCCCACCTAAACCCTTTGAGTGTGTGTGTGGGGGGTCCTACTTTTATTTAGAAATCATAGTTTGTGAACAAAATTAGTTGAATTACTATATAGTTGTTATATTATGTCACTACAGTTCTGGTATCTTAGCTGATTCATTGAGGTGGAAGGGGGGGGGGGCGATTGCCTCTAATGCCATCTCTACTCTAGCCCTCTGGAATGGGGAGGCAGTCCTATTTTTATGGAGAAATCATAGTTTGTGAACCAAATTAGTTGAATATATATTTAATATAAGATACATATTAATGTTTTAACCAATTTGTATATTATGTCGCACACACACTCTGATCTCAAACTTTATCTTATCATCATCATCACTCCTTTGAGTTCCTCATGGAAAATAGGGCCTCAACAAAAACACGCCACCCATCTTGTTCCCTGGGGTTCCACTCTAAGGCCTGCCTAGCTCTGTTGCTGGTATCTTTTTTAAGGGTGTGACCAATCCATCTCCACTTCCTCTTTAAGATCTGCACTTCTATATTTTTCTGTCCACTCATCTCCCACAGTTTGGTGTTTTCTACTTTGTCATACCAGTGTATTTTTAGGATATTTCTCAGGCATCTGTTGATGAAGGTCTGTTTTTTTTTTGTTGTTGCTTCAGTTGTTCTCCATATTTCAGAACCATACAGTTATTTTTTTTAAAAGTAAATATAAAATGAAACAGGATTGTACTAGTTGGGAGGGGCAAATACATGCAATCGCCTTCCACCTATTGGACAAATCAATACTTTTTTCTTTTTCTATTTTGGTTAAGAAATTACTAAATGAAAAAAAAATTGTCATTAATATAATTTATATATGCTATAAATAAAATTCTTATATCAAATAATTCGTTAATGCCAAATGCAATCATTAGCAGAAATTATAAAAAGGAGCGAAGATTAACATTTTCACTCTACCGCCCTCTCCCCTTCCAGATGAAAACATGACATTTTAAAACAGAATAGTCAATCATGGCGACAGAGTTTATGTAATTGCACATGAATTTATCTTAGTTATTTTAACCCTTTCGTCACTATGCAGTTGTCTACCACAACGAGAAACACTGCTTTATTTTTTAATTCGAATATATATGCTACACGCGCGTTTATGCTTAGGGTCACGGTTTACTGGGCATTAGTGTTAGAACTTCAAAGTTCTGGATCCACTAGTGCCGCAGTGTGTGACATTGACTTATTAGTTGAACTCACACTTTTTGTGCATTTTTTTCTACTGCATCATATATTTTGGTATATATATATATTAGTCGACCAGCGGCGCAGCATACGCCGCTATTTTTTAGGGCCAGCCTTAGGCCACTGCAATCTATGCGACCGCAGTGGGCCCCACACTTTCATAGGACTCGCGCTAATTTTAGGTGTATAAATTATTAAATTAAACCATTTTATAACATATAACAGATTTTCCGCAGCCTCCTGATTTACACTACAAGCAATGCTTGTAAAGTAATTCTGTACGTAGTAAAGAATGAATAAAATGCAAAGACAAATTTATTTTCTAATACAAACTCTTAATTTTCACTTATTATCCCTATACCTACCCAAACGTGGCTTCGCGAAATCTGTTTCGCATTGGGCCCCAATGCAAAATCTGTTTCGCATTGGGCCTCACAATGGTTAAGTCTGATCCTGCTATTTAGTGACGGGCAAATACAGAGTAGATTACTTGTTCTCACCTACCCCTCTTTTTTTCGCCACTAAATTTACGTGGGGTAACTGTAGTCTGACTTGCAGAAATAAAAGAGTGATCTTTCCATGACTTCTTGGTCACAATGGTTAAGTCTGGCCCTACATTTTAGTGATACTCGAATACTACTTGTTCTCCACCCCCCTCTGGTGAATACTACTTGTTCTCCACCCATCCTCTCTTTTTTTTCCGCCGCTAAAGTAATGTGGGGTAACTCTAGTCAGACTTGCAGAAAGAAAAGAGTGATCTTTCTTTTACTTCTTGGTGTCAGGAATGGTTGAGCCATGAAGACAATTATATATATATATAGTCGACCCACAGCGTAGTATACGCAATAATTAAAATATTTGGTAATTCTTGCTATTAAGCGTGATCTATGCAGGAAATAGAATTTGTATGATATACTGTATGAGATCGCTACACGTAGGCTCGTAAAGTAATTCTGTATGTAGTAAAAAATGTTTAAATGCAAAGACAAATATATTTTCTAATACAAACTATTAATTTTCACTTTTTGTCCATATCCCTATCCAAACTTGGCCCTGCGAAATCCGTTTCGCATAGAGCTCCACAACTGTTAAATTTAGCTGTTATTTAGTGACAGGTGAATACAGAGTAGATTACTTGTTCTTTTTCCATGTTTTCTTGGTTACAATGGTTAAGTTCGTCTATTTAGAGACAGGTGAATACTACTTGTTATCCCCCACTGTCACAGCCTGGTTATCGTTACAGGTCTGGACGGTCTTTAGCTGGTCTGCTTTTGTGTGCCTTAACTAAATACTTTCTCACACGCACTAGATTTGCTGGTGCGTGAGAACACTAACATACTGAACTCTCCGACCACAACATTTAGAATGATTAATAGACTCACTGGTAGCAAACATGGTTTTAATTCACATAAAATATAATCACAAAAGATATTGGCGACTTCAGCCATCACAAATTACATCCAAGGAAATAAGTCCTGAATACAAATCAATTATAATAACTTCAATACATATACATAACTCTACTTGTCAAAAAAATCCAAAACACTCCTCTCTCTACAAGAGTCCAAAATCAACTGAGGTGTGTATCTCGTGGTCAGCTTCCGACCAAACAAAATCTCGTGCTAACTGCACGGAATAGTTCAGTGACTACTAGTCACCAGATATTACAGGGGTTCTAAAACTGGTATATGACACCCACCCCTTTTTTTTTTCCCCTTTTAAATTATGTAGGGCAACTCTTGTCTGTCTGACTTGTAAAAATAAAAGAGTTATCTTTGTATTACATGGTGTCCAAACTCTTGAGCCAGAGAAGAGAATTATATATATATATATAATCTTTATATATAGTTCATCAAAACAATAAAAATAACTTTTCTTTGTATTATTAGAGTCTAAAAAACTAAGTACCTATAGTCCTATATGTATACTAACATTTAAGCATGCAATAAAAGTCTAGCAACAAATGTATGTGTTGTAGTCATAGCATTTTAAATTAGGATCCTAGTCACTTTACTCTTTTTTTGTAAAAGTATTAGTTAAGATACTTGGCTTTTCTAAAACATATCACATTTACAAGTTTCTATGATCATTTAGGTAATAACAGAATAGTTTATGCCAATGGACCATTCAAAAGCTTTTGTCTACTAGCTGCTGCATCATTATTTAAAAGTCCTTCTTATGTGCAAGTGCTAGAAGAAGACATTTTTAATTTCGTTCGTGGAAATGTTGCTGAGATAGCCAATGATCATGATGCTTATGTTAGGTGAGTTTAAAATTACAGTACTAAGGAAAAAAATGTTAATCAACCTAAAATAAGCTCATAGATACGTTTAAAACAAACAGAATCTCTTTCATGTCATTGTTGATTTCAAGAAGCTATAGACAGATTCTGGCTTGGAGCACCCTAGCACTCTGGCCTGCAATGGAAAAGTAAAATGTTTTACATGTTTCGGATGTTCCTTCAGAGTTGAAGATAGTTTACTTCCTAGTCCAAACCTCCCGCAGGCTGACAGGGGATGGGAGCGGGCAGGGTTTGAAGCCTCGACCGTCGATAAATCCGAACGACAGTCCAGCGTGCAAACCGCACGACCAGGCAGCCACGACCAGATTATTTATATATATATATTGATACTAGACAGATATTACCCACTGCCCACTGGTCTTAACTTGCGTATTGCTGATGTAGTCACTGATTTAGTCCATTAGAAACAATTAAAGAAAATAATAATGTTATAAGTAAAGAGAATGCATGAATTCATGAATAAAAAAATATTATTGAATGGAGCTAAAAATAGCTAATTGACCTGATTTTAATTCTTTATGAAAACATTGGCGAACGAATGTATATCTATGTAAAAATGCTTTAGAAAAACACATTTAAATGTTAATTTGATTAAAATATGAAATGAATATGTTCATGTGTTTAATTCTAAAACTATCTTTGCGAAGAGAAGTATCATCTTAGAGTGGAATTTAGAGATTTAGACCTAGGAATAGAGAGATGTGTAACATTTCACGTAATGCCTAATGAAAGAATGTTTCTCAGGAGTTCCAAATTCGCAGATATAAGGAACAAATTTATGTAAAAATGCCTTTGAAACACACATTTGAAGCTTAGTTTTATTAAATAATGAAATCAATAGACTATATTTTGTATTTTCATGTAGTTTCTAAAATTCTATCAAGATCCTTTCGATCTTTTCATGTAAATATGGTAAACATAGTCTAGATTGCCCTAGATTGATGCAGTTATAATGCTTTCATAGAGTTGGTCAACTTTTTTTTTGAGGGTCTTAAGTTTGTTTTAGGGCTGCAATACATACACTATGGTCTAAGTTAGTACCCAAGGAACATTTTATCAAGATTGGTCAAACGGTTTTGTGATTTCTATTTCTAACATACATACATACATACATACGCCTTACTTTCTACTTTGTAATATATATATATATATATATACTATGTTTTGCATGTAACAAATGTTGATGTGTATATATATATATATATATATATATATATATATATATATATATATATTATATATATATATATATATATATATATAATTTAAATAATTCAGAACCTTTTTGACCATGGCCTCTAGTGCAGTATACTTCTACAATAACATTTTTGACTGGTTTAAAACCATAAAGTGAGACAAGGCTGTCTAATTTCACCAACACTTTTCAATATCTTCCTTGAAAGGATAATGGAAGATGCTCTTGAAGAATTACTATCTTAGGCTTTTATGCCATATTGGCACTTTTTAAAAATTCCACACTATTTTGCTGGCTCTATGCTAAGTCACCAAAATCAGACTATGAGGTGAAAAACAAGTGTCAAATGTTGTATATACCTTGAAGCTATCATTTCAGAGAAAAGAACCAAAACTGAACTACTGGCCTCAACTGTTGTTCTGAAGCTCAATACAATCTAGAAAAACAAATGTATAGCCCTCAGCATTCAAGTCAGGCTTATACACTTCTTGATCATGGCATCATTCTTCTATGATGCAAATCTGCATAGTTAGGAGGATCCTACCCATGGAATCTAGATGCTGTAGAAGGATCCTTACAAACGCTGCACCACAAATGAGGAAAATTGAAACAGAATCACAATGGCAGTTGGGTCCCATGATGACCTGCTGACAACTGTAAAAAAAATGCAAACTTAGACTGTAAGACCATATCATGTTGTCCTTAGGGCTTGCAATAAACTTTAAACAGAAAACAGTACCAAGAAGAAGAAGAAGAAACAGAGAAAGCGATGGTCAACATCAAAGAATGGATGGGTCTATCATTGAAAGACAGAAAACAATAGAAAGAGCTAGTCAACAGATCATGTTTAGTACCCCAATATTTTCTCAGACTTAGGGATAGGTGAAGAATGTATAAGTATCAATAACTTCCAAATTAAGGTGACATTTGATGCATAACCACTAATGACATTTTGTTCATAGACCATTAGACAGAGATGTGATTGTAAAAAGAGCACAAGGAAAGATTGGAGTCATCCCATATCACAGTCTCTATAAAAATTGTCAACATTTTGCATGCTGGTGTAGATATGATTTTGAAAAAAGTTCGAAGGTGAGTCCCAGTACTTTCAAAACTTGTAAATCCGGAAATTTAAAACTAAAAACTAACCCTTCCTTTTTATTACTGGAAAAGGTTTAAGCATCTCGATGCTAACTAATAAAGAATTTCTAATCATTATTTCATCATTAAAAAAAGTGCTACAACAATGATGTACTTTTAAATACTTTGCTCAGTAGTTTTCTAAACAATCATCTAATTTGACCCATACTTCTAACCAATGCCACCAATATTACTTTTAGACTGTTTGTGTATTACATGTAGTTAAGCAATAAGGAATTACTTGAATGAAGCAGGCTTCAGAAACCTGGACAAGCAAACATTAGCCCAGCCACAAAATGTCAAATATAAACATTAGATGTTTTGGTTTTAATAACATTTATTAAACTCGTAAGAATGGAAACATTAAGACTGGCTCTACCAAATAAAACAAAATGATAATAAAACTAAAGATCTTAAATTATATCAATATTGTCAGGTCTAAAAGAGACATTCTAGCTGAACTCAATCAAGTTACTATTGAAAACA
Organism: Biomphalaria sudanica; assembly: GCA_036873155.1. Taxonomy (NCBI): domain Eukaryota; kingdom Metazoa; phylum Mollusca; class Gastropoda; family Planorbidae; genus Biomphalaria; species Biomphalaria sudanica. The sequence continues at coordinate 71,117 of JAZGLO010005382.1, read as the reverse complement.
GTTTACCTCTTCTTTGTTTTTTATTTTTACAGACTTGGTACAATATTGGTATTTTGATCTTAGTATCTGTCCTTGTTGGAGCGATTTGGAAAGGTACAATTGGTATGATCATTACTACAGCATTGATATTAATCTACTTACTTCAACAATACAGAAATAAACCCTCAGTAGGGTACTATCACTGAGGGTAGAATCATGTTAAGAGTGTAATTATGATTTTAAAATAGAAATCAATCTATTAGTATTATGATGTTAAAACAAAAAGTGGGCATGGGTCTTTTTAACCTAATTATAAGGATTTACATCTGTTTAAGTGATCTGTATATAATTTTTATGATTAAAGAAAGTTTTCTTAATCTGCTACTAGCTTAGTTATTGTTAATTTGTCTTACAGCATTCCTATCAAATCAAGCATTCCTTTCAATTAAATAAAATTATCACATTATTAAAAAGGTTTGTCGCCCAAATGAATTTTGTTTTCTATAATGTATGCTCATATGAAAAAAATTGACCAAATTATTTTGTACAAGCTTACAATTATATTAGAATATTTCTTTTGCTTTAAGTATGCTATCACTTCAGGTCCTAAATGTAAAGTAAAGTTTATCTTTTAGACCTTGCGATTTATAGGGCAGATGGTGCAAAGGTAATATGTTTCTCTGTCCAGTAAACAAATGTGGCCAGCATAATGAACAACAGCCTTAACTCTTTTTTTTTTCAAATAATGCCTGAGTTGGGTGGCATACTAAAAATCCCAAAATTCAAAATCCCATATGATTTAAACTGAGGCCACCTTGGTTCAGAAGCCAATTGCATTACCAATCATCCACCACCTCCCCATCTTGACATGATTTTATTTGCCAAAATTAGTGAACATTGTTTAATATAAGATTTTATTTGCCAAGATTAGTGAACATTGTTTAATATAAGATTTTATTTGCCAAGATTAGTGAACATTGTTTAATATAAGATTTTATTTGCCAAGATTAGTGAACATTGTTTAATATAAGATTTTATTTGCCAAGATTAGTGGACATTGTTTAATATAAGATTTTATTTGCCAAGATTTGTGAACATTGTTTAATATAAGATTTTATTTGCCAAGATTTTTGAACATTGATTAATATCAGATTTTGGTTTCTTATAGTTATAATGTTTTTTGTTTGGTGTGATGCACAAATTGTAAGACAAATTTCCATATGGACAATAAAGATTATTATTATTTTATTTTCCAGGACTAGTAAACATTGTTAAATATAAGATTTTATTTTCCAAGATTAGTGAACATTGATTAATATAAGATTTTATTTGCCAGAACTTTTTGTTTAATATAAGATAAAGATAACAAAGTTCTCACAACTTTCTCTTTTTATTTTTGTAGCAAAAATTAAGGCTATTAATATACAAATGTTAAATTTTTACAAATGTTTTACTTCAATGCAATTTGTGTTTCTTTTTTATGTGTATATACATGGTCCACCTTTAAACTCACTCAAAACTAATGCCTTTGGCATACGGTCATCTCTTATACAGAATAGGTGCTCTACCCAGTACAGCTGTTAAATAATAGTGCCTCTGTCCACACCAGTGTTTACTAAATATGTTGTTTGTGGTGTAGTCTCGCCATGATCTGCCAGTGTTGGAGCAGTCACAAATAGTCTTAGTTGCTTTCAGTAACTTTCTAAATAAACAGCTTTTTCCTCACTGTCATTTTGAAGACCTGACAGCAAATGGTTTCCAAAAGAAAACAATGACAATGGACATACATTAGAAATAAAAGGGTAATGCTACTTCCAAAGAGAAATGCTACTTCCAAAGAGAAATGCTTCTTCCAAAGAGAAATGCTACTTCCAAAAAGAAATAAAGATGTGGGAAAATGAACCTAAACCTACTCCCTGCAGACAATAATTGTCCAGTTGTGCCAAAATATTTGGTTAATAGCTGGGCTTGTCGATGACTTACTCAATCTTCAGAATAAATAAATAAGCTATATTATTATTATCATAATGATATTTGTATGCAAATGAAGAGTATTTATATAAAAATGTTAAATTCAAAATTTCTTTTGTTTTTAATTCATCTTTTTTAAACTTCTTTCTTTTTAAGCGTATGACATTGATTTTTTTTTAATGTAATACATTATTGATAACATTTTGTGCTTAGACATTAATTAATTCAATTCATAAATAACTGTCAATTTAAAATTAATTTTGTATTTCCTTATTATTTTAATTTTTTAAAATTGTATCTGTGATTTACTTTTTGTGAAACAAATTGTTGATAGAAACATATCCTACTACATTGCTGTGATCAGTACAAATGGGAATTCTGTTTTATTTTAATGTTATTTTGTATAACTTTCAAAGTTCCCAACTCTGGTTGTTGAATTTTAGGCAATAAAATGTTCAGTTGACTCATTGCTCCCTGTTCTTTGTTTAGGCTTGTAGTCACTGCTGCATTGAAGTAATTGGAAGCCTTGGGCATTTGTTTGTGAAGGCCTCTGCTATCTTTTGTAGACATTTGATGACATATATTATTTTGCTTCTTTTTCTTTATAATTACTATGCATAAATAAACAATTTTAGTTTGTGCAGACCTCGATTTGATAGTGAGTCCCTGCACTCCCAAGCGACTGAAGTTCATTGAGTGCTTTCACATAAAACCATACAAACAACAATGTGTACTTAATCTTTAACCAAAGGATTATGCTCATCATTTGACAAATGATAACAAAAAGAAGATTATCCCTTTAACATCGCAGCTGGCCAAAAGTCATTTATATGCTTTAGCATTCTTATTTTATTATTATTTCTCAAAGAAGTAAAATAAAAGTTTATTTTTACTGAGCTAATATAAATATTGTACTATTTTATTACACGCTTAATCATAAGTACTTCTAAAAAATAACAACCAATGTTTGTATGACTTTCATATGTTTGTAAATTAAATATGTATTAATAAAATTATCCTTTTTAAATGAAACATTAAATACTAAAACGATGACCATTTAAATTTCTGATGTATTCTCATTTCATAAAACACAATTACAATATTATCCAAAATTTCATCCCTTCATTGTAACTGTAACTGGTTTCATAAAAAGATGGATTGAGTAATAAATGGGTTGCCTACACATTTGTTCAAAAATAAGAGCCTACAACTCTTCAGATGTTATATCTTCATGTTCATCTCTATGTATTCACTTCTAGAAAAAAATTAGCTACAGATTTTTGTAGTTTCTTTATGTTTGGCTGAGTGGCACCCCTAGGCTTGAGTTTGCATGCTCCCTCTTCCCACAAGCCCACAAATGAGATTTGACCAGAGTGCACTGAGCATGCTGTATAATGCAAGATGCAAACTTCTGCATTTTTAAAAATAATCTTGAGAAATAATTTAAAAAAAAAATTTATTTCAGTTTTAGAGCATTTAAAAAAAAATAATGCATCAATGAATGCAGCTTGTAGGGCTCTTTTCACCATCTTTGAAAGTGTGGACTGATCATTTGACGTTTTCATAAGTCAATGGCAAAAAAGAGTTCGAATGACAAATATCTTCTACTCATTACAATAGCATTTTTCCCTGCTGTTTGTCTATATGGAAGCAGATAAAATTTGTGCCTCTATTTGCTGTACAATCTCAAAATCCATAAGCAACTGAGAAAAAAAAGCTATTGAAAGTAGTGTCAGTTTCACAAGATAGGAACTGTAAAGTTTGACAATTCATCCTTTATGACTCTCATCAAGAGCGGGGTAAAAGAAGGATGTGTTTCGGCCCTAACACTATTCGACATCTTCTTTTAGTTTGTACTCGACAGCGCCTCTACAATCCTGTAAGCTGGAGTATATATCCACAGTAGATCGCATCGAAGGCTTCTAAAACTGGCTTGACCAAATCAAGGGGATGACGTATCCGGAAACAAAAACATGATCGATGTTCGCCAACGATGAGGCAGTCACTGCTCGTGTGCAATAAGGATTACAAAGGCTAGTAAATGCTTTGACAGCTACAGGTAAATAGTTCAGTATTATAAAAGTCTAACCAAGACAGAAAAAAGGGCATGAAACGTCACAGAATTAACCAACACCAGTAATTCATCTGAGCTCATCCATTGTCTTTTGAGACTGAAGGAGACATGCATAGGCTACGTAGAAATAACTTCTATAGAAAGAGAGAGACATATAAATAGATAAAACACTTCAACTTAAAGACAACTTTAGGCCTACATCTAGACTTATTACTTTTATATTACACATTGGGTGGCTGCCTGGTCGTGCGGTTTGCGCGCTGGACTGTCGATTTATCGAGGGTTCAAACCCTGCCCGCTCCCATCCTCCGTCGTCCTGCGGGAGGTTTGGACTAGGAAGTAAACTATCTTCAACTCTGAAGGAACATCTGAAACATGTAAAACATTTTACAAACATTTTACAAGGCCTAATATAGGACTATTTTTAAACTTATAAACGAAATTTCATTTAGGTCTGTTATAGTAAGAGCATATAGGCTAAATGAATCTAGATTTAATCAATGTTGTAAACAAGAAAATACACGAACTATACATGCTTAGCAAATTAGTCTATATTGGCTAAGAAAATAAGTTATAAAGCTTTAGAGTTATATATCTAAGTCACAAATTGATTTGTGCACACTTATCTCTGAAAAATCTTCAATGGCAAATTGAGTTTCCATTCATCATTTGGTGTAAAAGTGGTGATTAAAATCTTTAGTGATGGTTTCTTTATATAGTAAACTAATTCACCGGAAGTCATTCTACCAACTCTACCCTGCAACCTACGGGACTTATTTAATTGAAAAGTGTAGGCGTGGTGCGCACAGTTGGCAGTCCTGTATATATGCAGTCTATGGTTTAACTTAAACACTGGAAGCCTATTGAACGATTCAAAACAATTTTGAGCTCATCACAGATAAGGCTCGGAAAAACGTCTCGTTTGGAAATAACCCAGGATGAAAATTATCAGGGTTAAAATATACTGCCTGTAAATCATTTGATGCTACATCTACTAATTAATCAAACTATAAAAACTACAATAATGATATAGATATACCGGAATACTTAGCCCAAAGTTACACCACCAGTGACAAACGGAAAAATATATACAATTCAAACAGCACACAGTAAGGTTCAGTGGGCAGACAAGCTGGTTACTCAGAAGCAAGTGGCAACTAAACACACTTTACATGGCATTAAATAACCATCTTAAGAGGAACCTCTCCTGTCATCACACTTACTTTAAAATAGTAGACTTCTTAGATGCTTTCACCAAAGGTGCTTACGCTCCAATATGGACATACAGTGGCAAGACCGCACTACCACAGCGATGTCTTTGCGAACGCCGGTATGGACAATAGGCCTACAGAGGGACTTCTTATGGTTCGACAACTTCGCTGGGTATGGCACGTATCCTTTAAGAGAAAAGAACGTAGTCCTTTGAAGTGAGCTGAAAGGTGGTCGACGTAACAGATTTTAGGACCATCTTAGGCACCAACGTGCTTTAACTGACATAGAAGAGAGTGTCACCAGATCTGGCCGCAGGCGGCTTTGGATAGAGACAGCTGGAGATCACTTACAAAGGCCGCTGCAGAAGGGCGAAAACAAAAATTCTAAATCGACTACCGGCGGGACAAGGTTATGTCTGTGTTGGATGTGGCAAATTATCTAGGTTGCAGCAGTGGATGTATAGCTGTCAAGACTCATTTTCTCTCTAATATACGTATGTGTAATACTAAATGTACCCATGGAAAAAACAAAAAGAATGTACGGTTAAGGAAAATAGTTATTTACAACTCTCGGGAACTGCGTCACATGTCTTGTATGGGGGTCAAGGGGAAGAATTATTACATGCGTGCATAGCGTCCCTTGTAACCGATCAGGAAGATGATAACCAAGAGGATGAAGTTACTGAGTTACCTACTCTTGAGAGTACTAATTCCAGGGAACATATTAATATCAATACTGAATTAACCGAATCCCAAAGAGAACAGATTCAGACGCTAGTTGAGAAGTATAAAGATATAATTACTGATATACCGGGTAAAGCGAAGGTTAAAGCATTCAACATTAAGCTCACAAAAGAAAAGCCTATTACACTGAGGCCATACGCAACTCTAATACTTGTGTACTGCTCCGAGTACAGCAAGCTACTACTGAGAAAATTGAGTTATACAATTCTTACTTCTTCTTTCTGTTCAAAAGTTTTGTTCGGGCTTTCACCTTCTAGATCTAAGGTGAACAATGAACACTCAATGTCATGTGAGGCTGTGACACTAACAATACATGTAGGCACACCATGGTACCGTAAAGTTCTAATTTTCATCTTATGTATAAACGTTATGGAACAGGTTTCTTTTTTTAAAATGACAGAATAAAAACGTTTTAAAATCTATTATACTTTTTCTATGACAAAAGAAATCAAGTATTTTATCAGTACAAAATCGTTTAAGTTTAATGACATTTTATTTTGAAAGAAATTGAACATGATTGTATGTTTTAAAAGAAAAAGTATTTGAAACAAATACGTAGAGAAAAGAAAGCTCATAGTGTAATAGGTCATTAGCTTCATGGTAAAATAGTTCTGAAAAAGAATCCTTTTAAATAGGTTTATAAAATTAACCAGCTAGGTTTCTTTTATTTCAAATCGTCCAGATTTTTGCATTCTAAAGTAGGCTTAGCCTCAATAGATGTTATCATCATTAGAATGTATGGTATAAACATTAAAAACCTCACAACTAATTTTTCGCCTTACTCTTTCATTATTTAGACTACAACTAAAAACATTTTACTTATAGAAACCCAAAAGTATACATAGAACTAAAGGCGAGCACAATGAAGACGAAAGTTCTTTTGATGTTTCTTGTTTTATTTTTGTATCTTAACGGAACAGACAAACAAACAGAAAGACAGCATGAAAGAAAAAAATAATTATTTTAAAATGATGCCACCAGTAATTAAACAACGGTTACTATCTCGGTTGCCGATAAAAAAAAATTGCCTGAAATGTAGACTTTACTGTCTAGCAAGGTCAACTATGTAGAACAACATTAACACGTTGACTAGCTAATTGGTATTTCGAAGAAATGGGAAACGATAAGTTTCGTTTTTCGTCGTAGGTCTCGGTGTAGATTTCATCGAAACTTTTTGATTTGACTTGAGAGAAAGTTATCTAATTTAGTGGAAGATAGTGATACCTAATTTAATTGAAATTTAGAGTGGTCAAAAGTATGTTGTCTTGATAGATGAGACAGGCAACAATGTGTATATAGTCTGCCTCAAAAGTAGCCTAAATATGCGTCCATCTAGTAGACTTTCTCTTTAAAGGGCACAATCTATATTTATTTCTCCTATAGACTCAATGAGCTCCTGTTCTCTTATTCTCAATGTTTGTTTTTGCACCTATTTTTTTCTTGTATATCTTAAAAAGCTCTTTCTAGAGAGCATCTAAAAGCCTCTCTTGTTTATCACTTCAGCATCTCTTTGTTTAACACTTTCTTCAGCTTCTCTTTGTTTAACACTTTCTTCAGCCTCTCTTTGTTTATCACTTCAGCCTCTCTTTGTTTATCACTTTCGTCAGCATCTCTTTGTTTAACACTTTCTTCAGCTTCTCTTTGTTTAACACTTCAGCCTCTCTTTGTTTATCACTTTCTTCAGCCTCTCTTTGTTTATCACTTTCTTCAGCCTCTATCTGTTTATCACTTTCTTCGGCCTCTCTTTGTTTATCACTTTCTTCAGCCTCTATCTGTTTATCACTTTCTTCAGCCTCTCTTTGTTTATCACTTTCTTCAGCCTCTATCTGTTTATCACTTTCTTCAGCCTCTCTTTGTTTATCACTTTCTTCAGCCTCTATCTGTTTATCACTTTCTTCAGCCTCTCTTTGTTTATCACTTTCTTCAGCCTCTCTTTGTTTATCAATATAGTCTCCCCTATTTTTTAAATATTAATATTTAATTATTTTATAAATAATGTATTTTTTATGAGAAACTGCTTGCATAATTAATTTAAAAACATGGTTCTCTTTCAAAATAGAATATAGTAGCCATTACGCCAGATATGTGCAAGATCTAAAACATTATGATATCTCATTTTAATATCGTTTCTAGATTTTGCGATCTGACAGATGAGAGAGACGAAACGAAACTAAAAGTGGGTATTCCCACTAAAAAGAATAGTGCAAGAATAGGGCAATCACTCAACGTAGGACCAAGGTGGAGAGATGAGTGATGTTTATTACATGGGATAAAAGATGTGAGACGATCACACTGAACATAAATGTCTCTGTTGACAACGAGAAGCTAGAAGCTTATTGTGGCCTGTGTTAGTGGTAAGATAGTGAACCCTGTAAGAACGTTAAGACGTAGGCGTACCTTGTACGTTTGTGGAAGACAGTGGCGGCGATAGTATACAATGCAGGCCACATCTAGATGAAATCATAGCCAACATAGACATTTATGTTCAGTGTGATCGTCATTTCAGTCCTAAAATTTGGCTACAAATTACCTATATTTCCAAATATATATATATATATTGTAAGAACTTAAGTGAGGCAACTCAACGAGACATAGACGGTTATTTACAAGACATCACAGGTACACAAAACAATATCTATGTTAGGGACAATCCATATTGGCTCTCTACTTGGGCGGAAATCGTTCTCTTCTCTTCCTAATGTTGACATCCTTCTCAGTCTAGTTTATCTCAGTGCGCACCTTCTAGCTTAGATGGCGGTGCGAATGGCAGAGTTATAACATTGCCCCCGTCTTAGCACTTTCGTCCCGAAAAGAAACACTGCAGCTGAGGTTTGACAGTTCAGGTGGAGGTCGATCAGTGGGAGCCACAGGCGGCAAGGAGCGTGTTCCCCACTCTTATTATGCATAATTCATATTTGTCAGAGAACATGTCCCGCAAACCTTGGCATAGGACTTCTTTTATTTAGACCCGATCACTATAACTAACTCCTAAAATCCGTCTTAACCATCTTTGGAGAGCCACATTTAGTGCTTTTCAATTTCGGCAGATGAATATTCATTGCACTTTATTAATGGAGCCCAGCCATATGTAGACATGTGTAACTTCTCTTGACTACGATCTTGGAATTACGTGACTATTTTGCTTTAGATGTTATATCGAAAAGGGAAGTTTTATCGTCAAAATCAGTAGAGAGAGTAGATCAGTTGAGAGAGTAGATCAGAAGAGAGAGTAGATCAGTAGAGAGAGTAGATCAGTTGAGAGAGTAGATCAGTAGAGAGAGTAGATCAGTTGAGAGAGTAGATCAGTAGAGAGAGTAGATCAGTAGAGAGAGTAGATCAGTTGAGAGAGTAGATCAGTTGAGAGAGTAGATCAGTAGAGAGAGTAGATCAGTTGAGAGAGTAGATCAGTTGAGAGAGTAGATCAGTTGAGAGAGTAGATCAGTAGAGAGAGTAGATCAGTAGAGAGAGTAGATCAGTTGAGAGAGTAGATCAGTTGAGAGAGTAGATCAGTAGAGAGAGTAGATCAGTTGAGAGAGTAGATCAGTTGAGAGAGTAGATCAGTTGAGAGAGTAGATCAGTTGAGAGAGTAGATCAGTAGAGAGAGTAGATCATTCGAGAGAGTAGATCAGTAGAGAGAGTAGATCAGTTGAGAGAGTAGATCAGTTGAGAGAATAGATCAGTTGAGAGAGTAGATCAGTAGAGAGAGTAGATCAGTAGAGAGAGTAGATCAGTAGAGAGAGTAGATCAGTTGAGAGAGTAGATCAGTAGAGAGAGTAGATCAGTTGAGAGAGTAGATCAGTTGAGAGAGTAGATCAGTAGAGAGAGTAGATCAGTTGAGAGAGTAGATCAGTAGAGAGAGTAGATCAGTAGAGAGAGTAGATCAGTAGAGAGAGTAGCTCAGTAGAGAGAGTAGATCAGTTGAGAGAGTAGATCAGTAGAGAGAGTAGATCAGTAGAGAGAGTAGATCGTGAGCTAACAAAAGAAATAAATAGATGTTATAAACATAAAGATAAGAGAGTCAAAAACCATGTCTGTATAGTATGGCTTGAATACACTGAATGACTACACAACACACATTTCGTGAACACATTCTTTCGGACGAGTTAGAAGCACATGTAAACATATGAACGATAAACGATACAGAATATAATTTTCATAAGATTCACCCCCAGTTCAAATTATGCTATTTAATATTATAAACAATAAAAGAATTAAGTAAGTGTAGAATAATAATAGAGATTCAAGTAAACAACAATGAAGAATAGCATGACATTATGTAACATGTTGATATAACATGGTAAATCAAACAGCTTATTAAAATATATCATGATTGATCAAATATCACATTAAAGTCAAGTCTACAAAGCCAAATGAATTTAGTAAAATAAACAAAATTAGAGTTCTAGTAAGCTGATGAGCTTTTACACTTTGTAGTTGGGCCTAGTTCTCCTCTTGTATGTATGTGTAGTTTCATCTGCTTGAGTTTAGGACTGTCTGGCTATGTCTTCGGTGGTGCTGGTGGTTTCTTCAGGCATGATAGAATCAGTCGGTTGATTCCTGGGGAGGTGAGCTTTGGACGGGGCAGCCAATATCAAGCTCTGTTCTACTCTGATTCTCATTTTCTATAACTTTTTGTTCCTCCCTAGGGACTAACATTCGTAATGAGACAGTTTCCTCTCGACCGTTTGGTGTTCGAATAACAGAGGGTTGCATGTTACCAAATCAACTTCCTCTGTTATGGGAACATATTTAAATCTGTTGTACCTGAAAATAAAATTTAATTATTTAGACTTTTTTTTGAGATTTTAAGAATTATAAATATAGACACATTCACATTGATGTGTCCATTGACTCGAATGTTAGTGTAACGTATATTGTAACATGATAAATAATTTTTCATGTTACGCCAAACTATATTTTTATGATATTGTAATAACTTAAGTGAGGCAACTCAACGAGGCACATATATCTTTATTTACACGACATCACAAGTTCATAAAACATCATCTTTCTTAGGCACAGTCTTTTCACTTCGGCTCTCAACTTGGGTGGAAATCGTTCTCTCCTCTTCCTAATGTTGACATCCTTCTCAGTCTAGTTTATCACAGTGCGCACCTTCTAGCTTAGATGGCGGTGCGTATGGCAGAGTTATAACATTACATAGGTCTGTGCATGTTACATAACACAAGAGTACATCATTTTCATTTCTAAATGGAAGAGCCCAGTACTTGTATTACCGATTTTGAAATAAAGATGATGCTCAATTAGCGTTGGAACAATAGACTATAATAACCGAAGTAGTTGTAAGAGTTTTATAATTTACAGAGACAAAATAGTTTAAAAGTAATATATTCTGCTTCTACCCTAGTCTTTACTTAGATCAGTGTTCTAGTCCAAGTTCTTACGGTCGTGTGCGCGTGAAGTTCTCTTTCTTGTCTTATAGTTGTGTTTTTATGTACATTTTTAATATACAAACTCAATAGCTTGAAACTAAATGAGAAGATCTTAGATAAGTTTTAAGGCGCGACTATGCAAAATATTATAACATACGGAATAACTTATTGGTAAGGCAACGCTTCATCCAAACTGTTGCGCAGCCTAGAAAACATCATATAAAGGGCATCAAAAGCCACACGCACATTACCATATTTAATTAACTTTATGAACAAAATGTCTCAGAAAAATACTGGAAGATCCGCTCCATCATAACTACAAGTCGTCACGAAGTGGGCGACTACTGTCAATCAAGACAAGAACAGAGCGGTACAAAAATTCGTTCGTTCCTTACTTGGTCAGACTATATCAACGCCAACCGTTGATCAGGAAACATGAAAAGGATCAAGATGCATGTGTGTAGTCGCTGAATGAGCTCTGCGCTTGTTCTTCTTATGTGTATGTTTCTAATGTGTTGTCTTTATATGAGAATAGAGTCCCTGTAATCAAAGCAAATTTCTATAAGGATCAATAAAGCAGTTCTAGTCTTAGGCGTGATTTTCTGTCAAGAAGAATATTGTGTGTGTTTACGCGTAACAGGTTACGCTGCAGTTCACTGTGTCCTTATTTTACCTTTACGCAAGCACATAAATGTAGAAATCAGGTTGATATTTCGGTACGGGTGTCGTTAATGAAAGTTCAGCAAAATAATTCATGTCTGTTGATTTTAATCATTTTATGTACATTTAAATAGATTAATTACCTAGATCTTTCTAGATTATGTATCTAAAAATTACAAAATGATAATTTTTATATGTTCAATTACTAGATCTAGATTTAAAAATTAAATTATATGTTACATAGGTTAGGGTTGAAAAAACTTTACGTTCTAAAACAACTTTACAAAACAACGCCTTGTTTCAACTTTTTTAAAAAATTCACATTTTTTTGTACTTTTAAAAGATCTCCATGTCCAGTCTAGATACAATATATATATATATATAAGTCTATGCTTTAGTATTGAATATTGTTCTTGTTCAACGATCGTTCCAATACATCGAAATTTTGATTTTGTAGATTGAAACTTATAAGGAGAACTTATTCATTGAGTTACTAAACTACAATGTTCACTATTCACTTATTATGCAGCTTGATTTGCTGTTGCTGTTTTTGTCTACTGCATTAGCCTATTGAGCTGGAGAACCCTGTTCATTATATTCCATAGAATGGCCTACATAAACCCGTAAAACCCACCTTGACACCCTCTAGGTAAGAGAAGAAAATGTCGGTCTCGCTTCACGAAAGTGTGGGAGAAATAACGTTTACAAAATTGTACCAGACAAATAGACATAGTGAGTTTATATACCATATCCAATAGTTTGAATACAATTTGAAAAGCAGAAGAATAGTTCAATGTTGTAAACAAATGTATCTGCTACGGTGAAGAAGTGGGGGGGGGAGGGGTAAGAATTTATACTCGAATTTAAGGGCCGGTCCTATTCAGCGTTGAATATACTTAGACATTGCTAGCCAAAGAATAACATGGGGAAGTGCGTAGGTGTGAACTTTGATATTTTTATTGTTATAAGTAAAAAAAAAGGAAGGGGCCAATGCTAAGTAAACAATCCTTGGAACCAACCAACGGGCTTAGTCGGTGTAAAGATGGGGGAGAATTACTTTGAAAACCGAAATTTTGATTTTGTACATTCAACTTATTTAGATGACTTATTCATTCAATAACTAGAATACAATGATCACTTTTCTGAATTATTGTTTTAAAATATACTTTTTTTGTGTGCTGGAAAGGTCGCAGATGAGGCTGTGTAACCAAGTGAAATAGTATACTGCTCATTAATCTTTGACTTGAAAACAAGCCAGAAAGAAATGGGCATATTAAGTGTATCAATTAGTTTGAATCAGTCATCTAATTAAATTTGTAACAAGCCTCAAACGACAATCTATAAAGGGGACGAATTCAGCTTATACCACCACTTCAGTCAAGTACTATTTCTTTCCATTATTTCATATACAAACAAAGTAATTTATTTCCAATAGCTAATTAACTAATTGTTTTTATTGATTCGTGGGTTGTAAGGTAAAAGAAAAAATGGAGAAAATATAAGCTTGATCCCTGATTGTGCGTCAGAGAAATAACGTGTACAAACTTTTGGCCAGACAGACACACGGATAGAGTGAATTGATATAAGCTTTGTAAAACTATGTGGCCAGTTCGCGAAATTTGGTCAATAATTGATATACAAATTCCAAGCTGCGACCTGCATATTTTGTCACATTCAGGACATTCTCGACACATTAATAGTAACCAGCCTCATGTGTAATAATATAATACTACATCAACGCACAAAGAACGTTTACACTAATATTGTTTTTGAGGTACACCGCACTAGTTGCCTCTTTGTACAGCTTTACATCTTCTAGATAACTTTTATTATGGTTTTATTTATGTTGTACTTTCCCTAGTCGCCCAGAGTGCCCCATGCCATAGTCGAATGAAAGCTTTCTTGAAATCAATAAAGACATAGAAAAAATTCTCTTGTTGTTTAGATGTTAAAAACTATTAATTTACAACTTTCTTAAAATAAGATCCAAGTCTGTTTTTTTTAATAATTTTAATGCAAACCGTTTTCTATTCCACACTAAAATAAAAAGGACTTTTTATTTCTAATATTTATAGAAACTTTTTTTTTATTAACAAAATTTCTTTCAAAACATATATATTACGCCTAACGTAAGTGTGTCTTTTCAAGTGTATAATTTACGGATTGCTTACCAAAAACATTTACTTTTGTTTTAAAATTTATAAATGAATGCAAACACAAATTTCAGTGTCTAATGTTATAGAAAGGTTTAGGCTGTCGTCATAACTTCACAACAAAACATAGCTCTGGTTTCCAGCATAGAGTAAATTTACAGTGTAGTTTAGTTCACTGCATAACATAGGTACCGTCCATGACGCATCTGTGGAAAAATTGTTCTCGGTATTAACAATTGAGATGAGATTCGTTAAAAATAATCGGCGTAGCTACCTTCGCGAATAAGCTGCAGGGTGTCATCTCTGGGATTTCAAATTGGAGAGTTCAAGAAGTCTGCAGACTTGGCTAAACAAATAGAGAAAGCACCAAGCTAACAATCTTTACACACCAGCTACGTTGATTTTTGCCCTAACCCTAACCCTAACCCCTAACCCTAACCCTAACCCTAACACTCCAAATAAAGTAGCAATGATACATAAAACACTGAACCAAAATCTAATAGAGATACTCAGAAAGACACAAAAATAAAGGCACATTCCTCATTCCATAGGCTAGGACAAATGTGTACAAATACTCCTTCTTCTTTAGTGCTATTAGAGCATGGAATGGGTTGCCTGAGCTAGCCAGAAAAACCAGTGACTTGGCAGAATTTAGGTCATTGATTAATATGCATGAATGAATGCATGACGAGTAGGACGTAATCATCTTCTTTTTTGAAGTAGTGTCTGTAATATATAAGATAAGAGAATGCTCGCTCATATAGTCTCTTTCTCGCACACATTTTATCTTCGTTTTGTGTCTCTCTCCTACTTCTCTGCCTCTCTCTGGCCCCTACTCCCCTTTTTTTTTACACCCTGTGTATTGTAATGTTCTCCCCAATAGATGGTTGACTTGTACTAGCACTTTTCTCCCTCCTTCTTCCAACAGAAAGTTGGACTGAAATATATCTCTGACTTTTTTTTAAATTTCTCAATTTAATATCCAAATGTTACTTATGTATAATTTTTCAATAAGTAACATCAATACCAGCCTATATAATTATGTACCACCATATCTTTAAAAGTTTCCCATTCCGAGTTTTATAAAACCAAACTAAAATTTAAATATGCCTTTATATATAGGATGAAAAATGAGCACTAGATGTCATGAGAATGCATTTCTGCTGTAAAGAATGCAAGAAAACGGTTGGAGTAAGGGCTCAGCACCGACATCGCTGGGAAAACTTACAGCGCTCCCCCTAAACCCCTTTAGCTGTCAATGGAAGGGCCACCAACGTAATTTTTAACTGCTTTTTTTTTTCCTCCCAAACGTTTCGAAATACTGCTCTAATTGTAATAAAACAATTTTTATTTGTCTCCCTGTCTCTCTCTCTCTCTCTCTCTCTCTCTCTCGTACACACATATATCCATATTTTTTTTTCTTTGTGTGTGTGTGTTTTACATAGGGCTAGGGTTCACTTGGCGTTAGGGTTAGGGTTTGTAAAAAAATCACCCCCCGCCTCCTGCAAAAGTTCTGGATCCGCTAGTGCGTCAACCACACACAATATTCTCGAAATACAAATTAATTCATACGCCTAAAAAAAATCAAAATTCTTTAACAAGAAAGAAATCTTCATGCGCACGCGACATGTAGTAGATGCACAAAAAGAAATAAAAATCGCAATTTTATTCTATTGGTCGTTGTGCTGGCCACATGAAACCCTTGATTTCCGTGGGTCACAGAAACAGATGACCTTTACATCATCTGCCCTATAGATCCCAAAGTCTTAAAGGGGAACTGTAATTAATAATTTTTTGTTGATGTGCTATCCTTACTTAAAAATAGAAACTTGATATCAACTTCTCAACATTTGATGAACATAAAATTATATGTAGTCAATGTTGATCTTTAGGGGGCGCGCTGGCTGAGTGGTTAAGCGGTTGGATTCCAAACGTAGGGTTCTAGGTTTGAATCTCGGTGTAAACTGGAATTTTTAATTTCGGGATTTTTAGGGCGCCTCTATACTCATCCAACTCTGATGGGTACATGACAGTAGATAGGGAGAAGTAAAAGTGGTTAGTCGTTGTGCTGGCCACATGACACCTTGCTAGTGAACCGTCTGCCAAAGAAACAGAACATCATCTGCACTATAGATCGCAAGGTTTGAAAGGGGAACTTAACTACTTAACTAAATATTCATCATTTCTTACACATTCTTGTGTTTGAAATATACATATTTGCATTAAAGAAATAAATTATAAATATTTGTTTATCAAAGTGAAACACCCTATATAAACTTTCGAATAAAAATTAATTGTATTTAGTGTCATTTAATTTCTTAATGATAGAAGCACTTCAGTAAGTTTATTCTGCTCTTTCAATTTAATCTATATAATAAAATATTTCTTCATTAAAATAAAACACCCGAAAGTTTAATTTTTCATTAAGCAATAAGTGTCATGGCACTATTTATTTCATAGCAGCAACGCCTTTTTCAGAATGTACTGAGTCTTTCACGATGACTAGGTTTCTTTCTGTCGTACATCATATTCTTGAACCTACGCCACTGTTTTATTCAGTAATAGCCAAGCTAGCTTCTCTGCCTCTTCGTGGCGCCCGGGTGGAATTGATCGTGTGAGGGGACGATTAGGCCTAAAGGGTAGCAAAACAAAACTCCATTGGGAGTGCCTAAGAAGGTGCGAGAGCATCCTCATTGCCTGTGCGAGATTGTAAAAGAGCTCCCACAAACTTTGTCAAAATTCAGGCGCCGTCTATTTTGAGGCCGTGGCATAAATGGCGTGTCCCGCACGATTAGCCTGGTAGAGAAAGTCCTAGAGTTTGGAGTAACCATGTTACTGGAACGTCAAAATAAACACGAGTTTAACCCCGAGTCTGACCCCCCTCCCGTCGCCTCAGCGTGGCACCTCCGCGGAAACGTCCGCCCGGGAAAGCGAAAAGGCCAAAACGAGAGCAAACAAGGCTCCCAGTGAGCTCCCAGTGAGCTACCACAGTTATGCTCTAGCGAGTGTACTTGCATGTGGTGAGGATGCGAGAAAGGCTTACTAACCTTCCGCATTCATTGCACCATTCAGCCGCCCTCCCACGGAATGCAATTGTACTTTATAGGAATATGAAGCGTCCCCTCTTGGGCTCAGCCTCAGGCCTCACATGGGTCGGGGGAACCCATTGCGTTGGCTTAAGGTGCCGTGACCCATGAACAAACGGATGTGATTAAATTATCATCTAGTTGATGGGGTCTCCAGACAGAGGGGTCGGCGAAGAGCCAATACCTCATCCTCGCCATGGGATATAATCCTCCTCTGGGTCAAAGGCTCATAAAAGGGCTTTATATCGAACCTTTTTGGACATCTCAACGAGCCCCACCCCCGCCAGACAGAATATTGTATACGATAAGTATACTATTCATTAAGGCCGGTGAGAGGGAGCTCTTGTTGACGTTTAATGGCCTTACGAGTTACAAGTGCAGTAGGACAACTCTACCTGACAGTTTCAAGTTCAGTAGGACAACTCTACCTGACTGTTCCAAGTGCAGTAGGACAACTCTACCTGACTGTTCCAAGTGCAGTAGGACAACTCTACCTGACAGTTTCAAGTGCAGTAGGAAAACTCTACCTGACAGTTCCAAGTGCAGTAGGACAACTCTATTTGACAGTTCCAAGTGCAGTAGGACAACTCTACCTGACAGTTTCAAGTGCAGTAGGAAAACTCTACCTGACAGTTCCAAGTGCAGTAGGACAACTCTATTTGACAGTTTCAAGTGCAGTAGGACAACTCTACCTGACAGTTTTAAGTGCAGTAGGACAACTCTACCTGACAGTTTCAAATTCAGTAAGAGCCAATGTTCGTGAACTATTTCCCTCTGCTTAATGCTCTCAAAACTCTTAACAACTGATCAAGTTTCGGTGCTAAAATGCACAACTCTAGTCAAATGTTGAATAATCGCCATTAGTATAGAACCCTTACACACCCACATATACGCATGTAGGTAGATAAACTATTTATCAAATTCATTCACCTGTTCCCCGAGGTGTCTTCAGAAAGACGCGAGGCCTAAGATCGACTATCCGCGAGCGCTTTCCCTAACAGTTGTTAAATGAAATGAATTTAGTACCAAAGACATTGATTTGAGGAGAAATTGTCCTATTTGTAATTTAACAAACTCATTATCTTCTTATCTTATATAATACAGACGTTATTTTAAAAAAGAAGATGATTACATCCTATGCGTCATGCATCTACTTTAGTCATACATGTTAACCAATGACATAAATTCTTCCAAGTCACTGGTTTTTCTGGCTAGCTCAGGCAACCCATTCCATGCTATATATAATAGCACTAGGGAAGAGGGGTTAAAGTGCGAGCCTTCTTCAAATACAATGCCTGGTTCGGCCGTCTCACTTGATACCCAAATTAACCTGCGTCTTCTTTGACTAAATGCTTTTAACGAAGTAGTTGAATTGCGAAATTCAATGAATGCAAATGATAAACACAAACCCGTACAGGAAAATTGAAGCGAAAATGAAAGTAAAAGCAACTTTCTTCTAAGAATACCCAAACATTATATTTATTGAATGTCTTAATCTTTATTCTGTTAAGCTATCACTGCTATCTTGAGTACTGTAAAATAAAAAAGATAAAGAATAGTATTTTAAATAGCTACGTCTTTAAATCATTTCAATAATGGCTTTTTTTAATAACAGTGTTTTAAACTGTTAATGTTACTTATGTAATATATTTATTACTTATTGTTAAACAATACGATTTAAGTTTCAATTACAGAAATGATCAAGTTCCTTTTTTTATTTTGATATATTGTATATGTGGTCAGTTTATTTAGAAAAATTAGAAGTCGAATATTACAAGAATTACGGTAACTTTTTAAAAGTGTGAGAGGCACATGATCTATTGTTCTAGATTAACATTTTAATACTACTTTCAGATATATTTATGATCACTTAATTTCAAAAGATGTACACATGATAGACTTTAAATAGACCTTCGGTGTTTGTATGTACGCCCTACTAAACTAAACAATAAAGATTTCTTTCTAAACTGTTTTGCTACAGTCACTGATCTGACATTTAAACTGCAGACCACTTGGACAAGACCGTAAGGATGTCTTGGCATATGAACCAGTTAGCTCAGGACATCGACACTGAGAAAGCCAACATCAAAATATTAGAATCTCTGGAGCCTGGTGATGTAGTGTTAATTATACAATCTGTAAATGGCCGATCACATACACACTGGGCTATATACATTGGTGAGTCTTTGAATTGAAATAAATGTTCAGTTTTTAGAGGCTCCCGAAAGGGGAATAGATGCTATTAGTTTTGTGCGAAATGTCTGTCCGTCTGTCCCGTTTAGATCTCGTAAACTAGAAGAGATAGTGAAAATCCGACATCAAAATATTTTAGACCATTCAAAGGTTTGATGCAAAGGCTACTTTTTTCTTTTCTGAAAGCGAAAAAATCTAATTTTTTAAATCACTTATGCAAGCAGTTTTTTCCTTAAAAATACACCCCTTTTACAACTATTAACTATTAAACACTCAAACACTTCAGGCTCTTTACTAGGGGAGTACAACATTATTTTATATTTTTAACACATTTATGCAAACAGTTGTAGATTTTTTGTCAAAAATTTTTGTTTTTATATTTGTATTGTTAAGTTATGTAAGTTCTGTTTTACCAAGTAGGCCTACACACAAACTAATGTTTACTTTTTTTAAAAGAGAAAAAATCTATTTAGTATGCATTATAAGTTAGACATAATTTAAAACAAATAATAATCTTGTAAACTGCATTTTTTTTGCGGAATTACAGTACGGCATATTTATAGAGGACTCGAATAAGAGATTGAGCCTATCCAAAAAAATTACATCAATTACAAGTCTTCAGTTAGGTCAGGGGAGGCGCGGTAGCTGAGCGATAAAGCGCTAGGCTTCCGAACCGGGGGTCCCGAGTTCGAATCCTAGTGAAGACTGGGATTTTCAAATTCGGAATCTTTGAGCGCCTTTAAGTCCACTCAGCTCTAATGGGTACCTGACATTAATGGGGAAAGGTAAAGGAGGTTGGTCATTGTGCTGGCTACATGACATCTTCGTTTACCGTGGGTCACAGAAACAGATGACCCTTACGTCATCTGCCTATAGATCGCAAGATCTGAAAGGGGAATAATTTTTTTTTTTACTACTGTTCACACCAGCACAACATCGTCAGGTTTCTTAGTTTGGTCTGTATGGTATAAAGTTTAGACACGTTTTTTCTCATACACCCAATCTCGGATTAGGATGAAATTGTGCACATTTACTTCTTTTACCTGACAACACAAGAATCAATAAAAAGAATTAGCCAATTAGTGAATTAACTATTGGTAATTAACTATTTTGTTTGGTATTTTTAACAAGGGAAAGATATCGTACTTGACAGGTGTGGTGGTATAAGCTCAATTAGTCCCATTTAGCCATGAGTGAACTTTTTTTATGCATTAAAAAACGATCATGTAAACATTCACCCCTTCTTCCTTCCCCCTTTCACAACTGGTCTAGAGAAGTGATAAGATCATAGTGCATTGAGAACCCTAACAGTTAATCAAAAAGAAAAAAAATTCTAATCGCACAGAGTTATTAGGTCTAGGTCAATAATACACATAAGTACATGGCTGATCTAAACTAATTGATACCATTACACTTCTTATAAGCTTTGCATTTTTAAATATATATATTTCTTTATGTATCTGTTTAATTACTGTAATTTAATAGTTCTTTGTCTCAAAACCAAGTTTCATATTAGGGATTTCAATTTTATGAAGTTAAGAGCTTTACAGATCTTTTTATTTGTGTGAATTGAACTTCTCTCTTCAGGTAAAGGCAATGTCGTCCATTTAGACGAAGTGAGAAGGAATCTTGTTGGAGAGATTTATGAAGTTGTGATTAAAGAGGAATCACTCTTGTCAGTCTCAAAATATCAATTGGTAGATGTAACGTATCAGAAGTTGTCTCCCTATGAGTAAGTTCTACAAGTATACATTGCATTCAGTCACTTACGGTAAATCACAGACGTAATGATCTCCTGTTGAAAGAATAAATATTTTAGACCAAGATCATTAGAACTTTGGAAACTAAACAGTAAGATATTAGACTTCAGTCCTTGGATCAACAATTTTAAATCAACATGTCTTTTGTTTTAGTTGTATAACGAAAAAAGTTGTTTTTTTTTATAAATGGAATTCGAATCAATGAAACTCAGATAGTAAATTAGAAAAATTGCAGATAAATCGTATAAAAAATTAAAGATAACAAGAGAATAAACGGACATAACTGATCACTGTGGATCAATCTCTCAAATTACATTGAATCTAAACATACGTACATAGAGGAGATAAGAAGAACTGACTTGTACATCTTTTTGCGAGAAGACTTGAATGTTCTTATGAAAGTGACACGTAAATCTAGGCTTCAGTTCTATTTTGAAAGATGTCGCCCACACAAGTTTCTCACCATGTTGCTGATCTATTTAATGAAACAGAAAGTGCCGATATAGTTTGGTATCAGCGGCATCGCTGGCTCTGTGTAATGCAAGCTGCGTAAGGGTTACCGGCTCTCGATTAATCTTCAGGGTTGACTCTTAGCTTTTCTCATGTTTGGCTATAGCTTCAAGGCAGCAGAGGTTTAAAATCGAGTTTTTTTTCTCCTAGGTTCGTAGTATGCTAAGGCTAATAAGCCCATGAAGCCCAAAATTTACTGGTTTAGGCGCCAGTTTCTCAACTTTTTTTTTCTTTTCTTTCCCCTGACCCAATATCTCAACCACACGTGACAGCCAGGAGTTGGACAAGTTTTTAGAGGTCATTTAAGATGATATATATATATATATATATATATTGTTACAAATGAACAGCAATAGGTAGAGGTCAACGTATGACCCCGGCGAGATGACACAGCAGCCAGTTTTCTCTGGAATCTACATGTATAAATAAAGACAGGATGTGACGATTCCTCACGTGTTATTCCAGAAGATACAAGCAGTGTTTTTGCAATATTGGAGGAGCGATTCAGGACTCTATATAAGCCAGAGAGTTAATGTGAAAGTCAGTCATGAGTGAGTCGTATGGAGTCGTAGGTAGAATCGTCGGTACAGTCTTCGTTACTGTTGTCTACTGTGCGAGACAGTGGAAGAGAAATGTGTACGACTCGAATCAAGTTAACTAGGGAAGAGTTAACTGGAGTGGACTACTGTCGTTTAAGTCTATACAGCGAACTACAGTGGACTTGAGCCATTACAGTCGATGAAAGACGTGTACGGCTCTGATTCGGTAGACTTGAGTACGACTTGTTTCAGCTTTGGGAGACCTGGAGCGACACTGGGAAGTGTGTAGTTGGTCTGTTCTGTGGAATATGGCTCGATGCTAGTTGAGAAGAGATGAATTGCAACGAAGTACAGCTAACTGTAAACTGACAGATATTGTACAGTCTTCTACGCTACATGTTACATTGACGAATTGTTAGAGTTAATAGTCATTAAAGTTATATGAAACTGAAAGTTGAGTCGTCAAGTTCTTTGCAGTGTTTATATTTGTGTCCCTACTAGTAGGCTACATTTAGCCAGAAGATACAGAAATACGTAACAATATATATAGTGATATAAAGATGGGAACTAAACTAAATTCAAAAAGTTAAACTAAAACTAAGTTTCAACTAAAATAAAGTAATTAAACTAAAATTTAATCACAAATTTGAAAATATAGTTAAACTAAACTAAAAGAAATTAATTAAATTATAAAAAATTTTCAATTATTTTAAAGGGTGGGGAGGGTGTCATCCAGACGTTCTAGCTAATCATCCGCTTAATGCCTACGGTTCGATCCAATTCTTTTAACATTGTAATATTTTTATCCATAACAAAATCAATAGTAAGAAACATAAACTTTATTGCACAAAAACATTTATAAAAAAATGTCTAAATAAACATGTGTACTTGTATTCATGCATTGAATTAAAACCTTTAAAAAAGAAGGGTACATTTTTTTTGTAAATTATATTAACTTGTACTTATACCGGTAACGTTTAAAATGTCATTATATAAAA
The DNA here is from genome assembly GCA_036873155.1 of Biomphalaria sudanica. Taxonomy (NCBI): domain Eukaryota; kingdom Metazoa; phylum Mollusca; class Gastropoda; family Planorbidae; genus Biomphalaria; species Biomphalaria sudanica. The sequence continues at coordinate 47,846 of JAZGLO010005382.1, read as the reverse complement.
TTGATTTACAATTTCACATTGATATGTAGTAACCAGGAGGCGCGGTGGCTGAATTGCAACGAAATACAGCTAACTGTAAACTGACAGATATTGTACACCGGAGACTGGGGTTCGAATCCTGGTGAAGACTGGGATTTTTAATTTCGGATCTTCGGGCGCCTCTGAGTCCACCCAGCTCTAATGGGTACCTGACATTAGTTGGGGAAAAGTAAAGGCGGTTGGTCGTTGTGCTGGCCACATGACACCCTCGTTAACCGTATGCCACAGAAACAGATGACCTTTACATCATCTGCCCTATAGACCACAAGGTCTGAAAGGGGAACTTTTATGTAGTAACCAAGGAAATAGAAACTAAATTGTTGGAGTTTAATGAAACAATTGATTTGTTTAACTATTTCAATATAAATACATGCTTGCCTATCTGTTATTTTCTTGTCTGTCCACTGAACATATAACTAACACTATTGCATAACCGTTAAGCGAAAGGAAAAAAAAAGTTAGGTGGTCTTGTCATAATGACTGACACACTAAAGTACACTAGACCTATGTCGTAGGTCTTTCTGGCCATATTGTCAAAATCAGTCAGACACACAGTCTATTTACATGCTTAACTAACTATGCTAGTGTGTTTTTTTTTCTTCTCTGACTACTCAACATGAAGCAAACACGTGTACTATTGCATAACGCGCAATGAAAAAATCGTAGGGTAGTCTTGAGTATCATTGACTACACACGTACTGTACACTGAAAACATATTTTTATTACATTGCTCACAGAAAAGCAGACACATCGGACCACCTATGATTTAATGGTGTACATAAACTTTCCTTGTAATATTTTTTTTTTACCAATTCTTCCCTGTATATTAAAATTAACGTTATTTGATTTGTTTGTTATGAAAATAGACGTATATATTTATATAATTTTACAATTATCGTTTTTCATCTTCTTAGAGGCTATGATGTCAAATCTTTGCGGGAGTCGGCTGTCATCAGAGCTAAATCTGAGTTAGGCATTAGAAAATATGAATCAAAGTTTAAAAACTGTGAACATTTTATTTACTGGTGCAGACATGAAATTCTAAAGTCTGTAAGTTCTTCAGATAATTTGTTTTAGTAGTAGTATTAACAGTTTCTTAAACTGTTGTTCTGTTTCAATATTTGAGATTTATTCGCTATGCAAAAATGACGATCCTATTTCTCTTTTTGATTGAACGACAAACATGGCATCACGTGGTATGTAGAACTCTAGTGTTTGATTGGCCCTTTCAAACGAGCCTTGCGCTTGACTATGACGCAGCTTCCCATTAACTTAACATGATGAAAGTAGGCTTTAACCAATTCTGGTCTTTCATTGTATTACATACAAATCTTGTGTTAGTCCCCTGGCAGATATTGTAATTTTGTACACTAAATATTTTCTTCTTTATAATTCGCTATTTCTAAACAGTTCTTTACACTTGGTAGCAACGCAAGCAATGTCAGCCTTAATCAAAAGGAACTACTTATGTGCCACAATTTTCAAGTATTTACTAACCTGGAACCAGGTGATATAGTCAAAATATCAAGAAAGCTGTTCACACACTGGGGAATCTATGTTGGTAAGTAGAATAAAGTGATTCTTTTTTAGCTTTAAAATCTCTTTAGCTGTCTTTTAAAGTTGCAAGAATTATAATACTAACAATATTAATAATAATAATAATAATAATAAGACTTGTCTACAAGTCAGAAGATTAATTAGGAATGCTGTATTTCCCGTGGCTGCGCAGCCCCAGCTGTGACTTTCATATTTTGCCACAACTAACGCAAGCATAACCATCGCCCTCAGGTGGTCGATTTAGATTTTCTTTTCGCCGTCTGCGTCTGTCCTCGGCAGCAGATTTTCTTTTGGTCTCAAATGTGCATCCCGCGGACTCTGTAAGTGACCTCCAGCTGTGACCTCCAGCTGTCTCGTCCTGAGGCCGCATGCAACTAAGAGATCTCTTCTATGTCAGCTAAGGTAAGTTGGCGCCTAAGATGGTCTTTAAAGTGTTTTTGCGGGGCACCTCTGTTATGTCGACCACCTTTCAGCTCACCAAGAATTATAAAACGTCTAGAAAAACTTTTACCATTCCTTTTATTTGATTGCAAAATGTGCTGGGTGAACGGACAGTGGGTGGGTGGAAACAGACCTCGAAAATGGCTCTAGAATTTTGACAATTTACGTATATGTTTGGGAAATAAATACTAGTTAATCACCCACACATTGTTAACTGGTTTGACCTTTATAGTAAATTAAAATATAAGCATTGAAAAATTAAATGTATTGGAGCCTACGTTATGAGGAATCCTCGTATGTATTCAGTAAAGAGATTTTAAAAAATAGACATTCATGTGTATTACATCTGTGGTCTTATGTAAAAATGATTCACAAGACTGCTAGAAAATTTTTTGGATTGCTTCTAAGTCTAGATATAAATGCTTATCAGTGGAATATATTTTAAAAAATGTACTACATTTAACGCTTAACGAGGATTCTTTCTCGGAGAGAAAGGTGAAGGGGCGGGGTGAAAAATATTTAAAAATGTAACATTCATTAATTTTTAAGAGAAAAACAATAAGTTGCATAAGGAAGGTATTGTCTTTTTAAAAAAGTATTGTCAATTCTTTATGCTTGAACCTATTTTAATGTTCATACTAATAGTTAACAACTTATTGTAATGTCGCTATTTTAAAGTAAAGTTTGATCTATTTTTTTTTTCATTTATGTTCCGATTGGTGAAGTACTCAAACTATCCGTAAGATAATGGCTTCCGAGTAAGTCATATATTTACTTGTCTTATTCCAAGTTTTGTTCATTTTAGGTGACGGCATGCTTGTTCATATAACGGTAGGCTCAGGTGGTGGTTCACTGACTCCAACTGGAGAGCTAGTAACGAACATATTTGACGGCCCTAGAGCGGCCTATGTAAAAGAAGAACCTTTAATGGACGTGATTGAAAACGATTTGGCTGAACGAGCAAATAACTCCAGAAAAACGTAAGCACTTTTTTTTTTTTGAAGTTTGTTTTTCTTGATCCAGTGTGTCTTGTCTAACTTTACCTTTCTTGTCAACCTTTTCCTGTCTTGTCTAACTTTACCTATTCTGTCAAAATGTCTCTGTCTTGTCTAACTTTACCTATTCTGCCAACCTGTGCCTATCTTGTCTAACTTTACCTATTCTGTCAAAATGTCTGTCTTGTCTAAATTTACCAATTCTGCCAACCTGTGCCTGTCTTGTCTAACTTTACCTATTCTGCCAACCTGTGTCTGTCTTGTCTAACATTACCTATTCTGCCAACCTGTGTCTGTCTTGTCTAACTTTACCTATTCTGCCAAACTGTGTCTGTCTTGTCTAACTTTACCTATTCTGCCAACCTGTGTCTGTCTTGTCTAACTTTACCTATTCTGCCAACCTGTGTCTGTCTTGTCTAACTTTACCTATTCTGCCAACCTGTGTCTGTCTTGTCTAACTTTACCTATTCTGCCAACCTGTGTCTGTCTTGTCTAACTTTACCTATTCTGCCAACATGTGTCTGTCTTGTCTAACTTTACCTATTCTGCCAACCTGTGCCTGTCTTGTCTTACTTATCCTATTCTGTCAAAATGTCTCTGTCTTATCTAACTTTACCTATTCTGCCAACCTGTGCCTATCTTGTCTAACTTATCCTATTCTGTCAAAATGTCTCTGTCTTGTCTAACTTTACCTATTCTGCCAACCTGTCTCTGTCTTGTCTAACTTTACCTATTCTGCCAACCTGTCTCTGTCTTGTCTAACTTTACTTATTCTGCCAACCTGTGCCTGTCTTGTCTAACTTATCCTATTCTGTCAAAATGTCTCTGTCTTGTCTAACTTTACCTATTCTGTCAAAATGTCTCTGTCTTGTCTAACTTTACCTATTCTGTCAAAATGTCTCTGTCTTGTCCAACTTTACCTATTCTGTCAAAATGTCTCTGTCTTGTCTCTCTTTCTATGTCTTGCTTATGTTGTGTATGCTATATCTGCAATTGTATTACGTTGTATGCGTATTGATCCTATTCATCCTTTTTGTTTCTATTTCAATTCTTATGTGACATTTCTCCTTGTATCTATCTTGATCGTTTCTTGTTTCTTTATGCTGTTGTGCTTGTGTTTTTTTTCATTGTGTGATGACACTGACTTTAGCAGGACTTCCCTCTCCCTGGTAACTATGATCAACTTTAAATTCTGTTCGGGTATGGTGATGAGAATTTTAAAAAATCGTCCCACTTTCCTTCGCACTCCTCGCACCTCTTATGGCCAACACAGATCTTGGTATTGAGATTTGTAAAATTAAAGAGAAATTCAGGTAGTGAACTTAGAATTTTTTTTTTGTTACTTTCTTATATTACAATGTGTACTTTGTGTTTAACACAGAGCCTTGCCTGGACCGATTGTAGTAAAAAGGGCCAGGTCTAAATTAGGACTTATCCAGTATCAAACACTTTACAAAAACTGTGAACATTTTGTGAATTGGTGTAGATATGACAGCAAACAAAGCTCTCAGGTAAGATGTAAGAACTTGGAAATAACAGCATAAACTTGGAAGATGTAATAACAGCATGTAAGATGTAATGATAAAATATTAATAGCAATAATTTAATGTAATATGTAGAAGAAGACAGAAAGAAAAAAAGTTGTATTGGAAAAAAAGGGAAATAATTAAATGAGCAGTGAAATGAATGTAATGACTCAAGTTATTTTCACATAATGTTCCATTCAATCACAGACAGCTTTGAACATTTCCTCATGGAATTTATCTGTACATAGATCGCATTCACATAGCTGAATAAAGATAAAATTGTCTGGTTTCGGTTTTAGTTAAAATTTTAAAAACATTAGTGTAGATGTAGTTATAATGTTCGTACATTCTTCTTCCTTCTCGTAGTTTGTCCATTTCTGGGCTAGATCTATTACTATTTTAACCTCATAACTGTTCCAAACTAATTGATACATTGGTAATATAAGCTTTGTCTTTTTAAGTTGTTTTTTTTAGTTTTTCTTGTTAGATTTACAAACCACAAATTAAAAATGTATATCTTTTATATTTAGACTCAAACTGCAGTTCTTGGTCTTGGAGCAGCATCAGGATCTGCTGGTTTTCTACTAGCTGGGCCCATTGGAGCCATAGCCGCTGTAGGTTTTTCTATGTTCAACCTTTATCAACATGCGCAGAAAAACACGCCTGAAGATGAGGACGAGGAACATTAAACATACAACACAAGATTGTCATTACTATTACACGTTTTGTTCTTTATCTCATCGCAAGCTTATTTGACAGTACAACGTAGAACTCAAATCCGAAATTATTTTTCATCACATAAATCAACATGCCCTGTAAGAGTTTATATCCAGTGGGGCTTCATTGTTTTAGAAAAGAAATTTGAAATGAAGTGAAATTTAAAGAATAAGAATGGTTATATGACTTTAAGTCGTAAATGCTTTCCAATATATTTTGTAAAAAGGAATAAACTACCATAATAAATGTCCCGACTTTAGGTGTAAGAGTCTTTTTTTTTACTAGTCGACTCACGGTGTAGCATACGCGTTATTTTGCAGGGCCGGCCTTAGGCTAATACAACCTATGCGGCCGCAGTGGGCCCCACACTTTTAAAGGACCCGCGCTAATTCTAGGTGTAAATTATCAAATTAAACCATTTTATAAGTTTTAACAGATTTCCCGCAGCCTTCTGATTTACCAAGGCGCTCTTTGAAATCACCTGAAATTGCAAAATATACGAAAAGTCCTGGAAATATCCGGAAATTAGTAAAATCTTTTGAAACCTCATAAAAATCTCATTAAATATATAAAAAAAAATGTCATTTTGAAGTGTCATTCAATATGGAAAAATAACAATCCTACAAGCGATAAAAAAAAACGGCATTATCCCGTAATTTTGGAATCTGGTGAAACAACCTTCTCGCGCCTTAAACTAATGAACTTGAGCTCAACAATTCTCGTATATAGATTGAAACCTTTGGTAATTCTTGCTATTGAGGTGATCTATATAGGAAATAGAATTTTTATGACATACTTATGACGCAAGGCTTATAAAGTAGTTCTGTATGTAGTAAAGAATGAATAAAATGCAAAGACGAATTTATTTTCTAATACAAACTCTTAATTTTCACCTATAATCCGTATCCCTACCCAAACTGGAACCCGCTAATTCCGTTTTGCATAGGGCCCCACAATGGTTAAATTCGGCCCTGCTTTTTAGTGACGGGTGAAAAGAGTAGACTACTTGTTCTTCTCCCCTCCTCTCTTTTTTTCGCAGACCGCTAAAATTACCTGCTGGGTAGACATGAAAAAGAGGAATCTTTCCATGACTTCTTGGTCACAACGGTTAAGTCCGACCCTGCTATTTTGTGAAAAGTGAATACTATTTGTTCTCCCACCCCCTCTTTTTTTTTTGGTAACTCTAGTCCGTCTGACTTGCAGAAAAAAGAGTGATATTTCCTTTACTTCTTGCGTGTCCAGACTCTTGAGACATGAAGAGAATTATATATAGAGAGAGAAAGATTTTGTAGTGAAAAATGTGTAACTCAGTGGCTGGTAAAATTTAAAAGAAAAATGTAAAATGTTTAGATTCAGTAATTGCATGTTTTTAAAGATTCTTTTTTTTTTACTATTGAATTATGCAGTCTCATCATTAACCATCATTTACTGTAATCATAAGCTTATAGTCAATCTCTGGTACTGCCAGCGTGGTAGTGGCAGAGCTAGGGTAAATAATGCCCGGCGTGGCCGCACCTCATTTATCCTTCAAAAAACAATATAGAAGTACACTATACAGCGAAAATAATTTTTTACAATTTTTTTTGCAAAAATATTCATAGTTAAAGTATAGCTAATTTGCACACACAAAAATCAGTTATACAGAAAAATACTAAATATGAATCTTAATTGTATAATTATCAAAACATCTATTACAATTCATTTTATTACACTTGTTCTTATTTAATTGACAAAAATGAAAATCCTTAAATTTGTCATCATTGATTGCAAGTAATTCTTGATAAACTTTAGTATTGAAAACGTAGCATGCATGTAGCCACACTAACCGCGATAGTCAGAAATACGCGAATCAAGAGGTATTCGGCATTAAATCATTTAGCTGAAATTTCTTTCAAAAGCTCAACAGGTCCTTGTTTTTGGAAGCTCGGAGGTTTCTAAAGAAACTGCTATAAACCTTTGTAGATTCTTTCAAACGAATTCATTTTTTGGCAATGTTGCTAGCTGTACTACTGAAATTGATTTCGATCTGAAAATTTAATAATTTGGCGTGATTATTTCTTAAACAATCCTCTCCAAAGGAATAAATTCTGCTCTGTGTTTCTTTCTTTCACCCTAACCCTTTTTCACCTTGCATCTTTTCACCTAATGTCAGGTACCCACTGGAGGATGTTGGACTCAGATATGCCATAAAGATTCCAAAATTAAAAATTCTGATCTTCATCAGGACTCGAGCCAGAGACCTTATTTTCGGGAGCCAAGTGTTTTACCATTCGGCCACCGCGCCTCCATAACTTCAGAGAATGGTTTCATTAAATGTGCTCAAATACGCATTTGGACAGCATATTTTATTGGCCTTTAAAAGTGCATTGCTTTCAGAGATAAAGACAAACCTAGTAAATTTGATTTCATCTGGTCTACAGCTTATATTTAATTAAACATAAAGAATATTTGAGATTTTCAAAGTAACAAAATATATAAATTTTTAGTTTACATTTCAAATACAGTATTTTGTGTCTGTTCATCTTTGTACCATGTATAGTATTACTGAAAAGCTAAGTGGAATAGTAATTTCATTCAAACTGGGGAAGCGTTTGCCACGTGCAGACCGCACCAAACGCCCATTGCTATCTACGTCTCTGCAGCGTGGGGCTGCTTTAAACATAACACTATTATTTTTGTAAATTATGTAGCTTTTTTTCTTATGTTTTATTATCTAAATAAATTATGATTACCATTTTTGTTTCTTGAAAGTTTTATTGAAAATACATTTTGAATTGTAATAATAAATGTCTGTTTACATTTCAAAGATCGGAACCACTAGAGGATCAAGGGGGAGCGGTGGCGGAGGGCTCCCAACTCGACACTACCCCCTGGGATGCCATGATTATACATAAATATACATTATATATTCTATATTCTATAAACATATATCGTATATATCTATCTTTATCTTTATATATCTATATATATCTATATATATATATATATGTGTGTGTGTGTGTGTGTGCACCGGATAGTCGCTCCGGCTCCGGCATTTTTTCACTTTTCGGCGACATTCGGCTCCGGCCGGATATCACTACCGGATAGTAAACCGGAAAGTAAAAAGTACACCTATTTAATATGCATAAAGGGGACCTCATTCCATTAATGTCTGTTGTAGAATGTATTAATGTTAATATTAAAACAAAATAATGTGCTTAAAAATAGAGCCACTATGAAAATGCACCAAACAAAGCGTGTTAATATAAATAAAAATGAAACTTTAAATCATTAATGCGCTTTACGTACAGAGTAGCAATTGCTGGCACATTTTTTCTATTTGTCTTGACCTTTGAGTAGGTTAGTTAACATGTTAAAATTCTACATTAATTGACTACGTCATGCTGACCAGACGTCTGTCTAGCTGTGTGGGTATATCTCCAGAGGTAGAGATGAACAACTCCCACCCCTTTTATTTGTTTAGTCCATCACATTGAGTTTATTCATAGCAGGTGACCACAAGTTAAATACGACGGACGTAGGTTTTATGTCAGCGTATTGACACTCTCTAGAGGTCACACTTTTAAGAGAACTGAGTTTGTTTACTTAGTAGTTAATCTTTATTATGGGGGCTGGACTACAAGAGCCACACCCCTACTAATGTCACCAGGTATATTTCCAGATGAACAACTCCCTCCCCCTTTTATTTGTTTAACCCATCACATTGAGTTCATTGATTGACAGGTGACCACAAATCAGATAGGATGGACGTAAGCACTCTCTAGAGGTCACACGAGGGAACTAGGTTTGTTTACTTAGTAGTAATTCTTAATTGAGGGGGTGGATTGGACTTCAAGCCAAACATCTACACGGGTAACCGGACAAAGAGTTTGCTTATTTGAAGTAAAAACTGAATCACGTGGCTGGGCTAGAGCCACAACTTTCCAAGTGTACCGAGTTACTTGGATATAAATCTCAACTAGTAAGCTGGACTAAAGATCACACGCACCTAAACGAGTGACCTTTAGCTACACAGAACACAAACCGCGAGATTATATAGCCCAGTAAGCCAGTAATCAATTATTTTGTAGAAAAAAAAACTCTTTGGTCCACCCAATTTATTGATAGGCATTTACCATTTATAAGCCAGAATGAAAAAAAACACAACTTGCTAACAAAGGAAATTACACTGTCAATAAATATTACGGTTAAATACATTTTGTAACGTGTTAACTTTACTTTTACTCCTGCAGTTGATTGTGTCTTGATTTAATAGCGATATTCTTAATAATTTGTGACAGTCAAGTAACTCCTTGTTATTGCTTTTTTTTTTACTTAAGATGCGTACTTAGCCACTGTGTATCAGGCTAGGACGACTTTTAAACACCTGACATCCTTAGGCTTATTATCGTTCCCTTTTGTAACAGTTACTGAAATCACGAATAAAATAATTAATAAGTAATAATTAAGGAAGATGTTTCTAACATACGTTCTTTGCATTTAAAGTTTCTTACGCACGTTCTTTGCACAATAAAATAAATCAAAGATGTGCATGTTTGCGTGTGTATATTTAGAAAAAAAAAGCTAATTTCATTGTTTAATTCATTCTTTTGACTTAATAAAAAACGAAAACCTTACAGTAAATTTTAAAACCGCATAAAAATTGAACAATAGTACCGCAGTTAAATCTAGCAAGCAAAGAAACAACATGCTGGAGTGTAAAAAAAAACAACAACCCTTGACCTCTAACTAGTGAACGGGTATAATTTATCTATATGCTTGACTGACCGTGACAATGTGTTATCTTTTTTGACTGACGACCCAACATTATTGCGTCCGTATGCCCAAGGAAAAAACAATGCGTGATGGTTAACACAAACAACTACACACACTACACTTGTGCTACATGTGTAGGTGCACTACGTCTATCTGATCTTGTTGTTGGTCTGAAATTCATGAACACATACATCGGACCACTATACAAGGTAGATTGCTCTTTATTTATTAGAGATTTACATTAGTAACTAGTTAAATATATACTAACATATTTTACATTGACCCTCCTACACACATCCTTTACTTTTGGTGGCATCGTACATACACACAGACCCACTCATGCTACACAGATTGTATAAATACTTTTAAGCTTGAATACATCAATCAGTAACAGAGATTGAAACAATAAAGTATATTAAAGGAAAAAAAATTAATACCAACCAATAGAGGTATGTGATTTAAAGTTTCGTAAAATGTTCAGCAACACAAGCTATTTACAAGACACTTAGGTATCCGGCTCCGGCTCCGGTCGAATATCAAATTTTACTATCCGGTCACATCCGACTCCGGCCGGATATCAAAAAGCACTATGCGGTGCACCCCTACTATATATATATATATATATATATATATATATATATATATATATATATATATATATATATATTTATTTATTTATTTATTTTTTTATTTTTATTTTTATTTTTTTTATTTTTTTATATACATACATATATTTGAATTTACATATACATATATGTGTGTGGTGTTCCTTTATATATAGAGTTAGCGCTCTCTGTGCATTAGAGTTAAGGATCGGAAAACAATCGTCCCCCCACACACACAGACACACTCAAAAGTTCTGGATCCACAAGCATACAGGATGTACACTATTTTAATGAGTAGCTGTAGTTTAACTCAATTTTAACAAACACATTTTTGGTCACTACACTATCACTATACGCATGGATGTGCGACCTTAATAGAGGAATTGTTAAAGATTTTAGAGATAAGAAAACGGACAAACCATTAGACAGCAATATTAACTCTTTAATTTAGACTTTCCATTGTAATTTAAATTACAAACATTCAAAGATAAAACACTATCATTTCCATCAATTTAGATCATTGAATTGTTATCAAAAGTTTCAAAAGAAACAAATCAAAATTTTTAAAAGAGTAAAACTGAATTAGACAATGTTTATAGACTAATGTTGTTATGTACCAGAGTCAGTGCATGCGTAGTGCTTCATTTGACTATGTTGAAACAATTATCCTTGACTCAAAATTGCCATTTCCGTAAATTTAAGAGATTTGCCGTAGCCAGTGATAGACTCCCAGATGGCACCAAACGAATTTTCTGTGCTTTGCATGTCTCCGAACAGATTGACCTTGAAACATGAGTTGTACCACCAGCCTGACGAGTAGAAACAGGCGCAACCATTGGGGTCACTTCTGTCATAAGTGGAAAAATTCATTCCATTGTGTTCAAGAAGATCTTTATAAGCACTATCGGTAATGCCTAAAGTAAGTCTGTAGCTTTCTTCTTCACTGCCTAATCTAAACCCTGAGTAATAGAAAGTGAAGTTGGTGTCTTGAAAATCTATTTTGATCCTTAGTAGGTAGGACGCCTGACAAGTAGACAAAACAACAATATTTATATACACAAATGGTAATTTTAAAAAAAAATACAATTTAAAAAAAGCAAGTTCCACTATTTTCAGCTGGAATTTCAGAAGCAAACAACAAACAACTCAAACGTCCCGCCCTCCATAAAAATAGACTTATGTGGGGCAAAGTGCTTGGCGGGTTGTATGATATGGCAAGGTGTTAGACGGGCTGTATGATATGGCAAGGTGTTAGGCGGGCTGTGTGATATGGCAAGGTGTTAGGCGGGCTGTATGATGTGACAAGGTGTTAGGCGGGCTGTATGATGTGACAAGGTGTTAGGCGGGCTGTATGATATGGCAAGGTTTTAGGCGGGCTGTATGATATGACAAGGAGTTAGGCGGCTGTATGATATGGCAAGGTGTTAGGCGGGCTGTATGATATGGCAAGGTGTTAGGCGGGCAGTATGATATGACAAGGTGTTAGGCGGGCTGTATGATGTGACAAGGTGTTAGGCGGGCTGTATGATATGGCAAGGTTTTAGGCGGGCTGTGTGATATGACAAGGAGTTAGGCGGCTGTATGATATGGCAATGTGTGGTAAAGAACTAAATTTGTTATTACTTTTATTGCGTTTTGAATATTCATTTTTTTATTATTAATTCTCTCAGCTTAGTCGAGATAGAATAGTCCACAAATTATCACCCAATCGCAGTGTAAGTTTAATATTGACACACCGTACAAAAACAAATTCTGCTAACGACATTTTTTCTTAATTAAGCCTAAAAAATATTTTCACTGAAGTTATACAAACTAGAAAACCACAGAGACAATCAAGAGACAGAAAAAGAAAACAGCTCTATCAGGTAGACCAAAAACAGATGAACACAAATGCACGAACTGTAGCAAACTCTGCTGCTGATTAGTCACACCAGAGTCTGTCCGTCTCAGAACGAAACCAAGACCAGCGACTCGTCTGGGCGCATCTATTATCTCCCGAGAGAGATATATATGTATAAAAATATTACGTCAAAAAAGCCGAAACCGGAGAATTAGCAATCCGGCCGCCAATTAGCGAATTGACCAGCTTTTCCAGAACTGGCCATTATCGCTTCACATTGACCCGCCAATGCACGCAATGGCTAGCCATTAAATCTTATTATTAGTTATAGGTTATTCCTGTTTTTAATATATAAAAACATTTTTAAAATAATTAATAATGCAAAAGAATCACTAAAACTATCTTCTGAATCATATAACAATTAATGTTTAGGCCACAGTAACAGATAACATTTACATGATTGTTATATCAACTTGATCTGTCAGCTACACATTCTGTACACGTTATTTCTCCCATTTCCCATGTGCGGCTAAAGTTGCAACTTTGCTCATTGATTCACTGTCCCTAACAAAACCTTGTGTAGTGGAAAGTTTCTTTTAAATAAGTAAAGATAAACCATGTTAAAGAATTAGACAATAAGAATTGAAAGATAGCTAGAGTAGGATAAAATAATTCAATGTTACTGGAAGGATTGTATCGAAGTCGGTATGTTGATGTCAAGATTAAGTCAGAGACTTTTGTGGTCCAGCGAATGTTTCATTCCTCTTGCAAAGGTTACCAGGGAGTTATTGTGATCAAAGAGTATATCAGTGCATTGTCAGGGACCTTTGCCAGCTCTATCTCTATCCTCGGGCTGGAATCCAACTTGCTTGAACTCATTCGAGAGTAGACAAAATCTGCGACCAGGCAAGCGTGTTCAAAGAAACGGACAGATAATTAATCCTATCGGCCTATTCAGTTGATACGATCTCATTGGGTCTGTCCGTATCAAGGGTCATAGTTTGAAGGTCAGTAATAATGTGCGTTACTAAACATTCTGCGTTCTATAATTAAGTGACATGATTCTAATTTATATTTACGGCCTACATACTTTAAGTAATCGTATCTTTTTTTATCTCTAATAGATAATTATAAATAAGTCTAAGCCCTACTATGCTCAATAAGTAAGAAATAATAAACGTATCTACCTTTACTGTCAGCTGGTAAATGTTTTCATTCCCAAGGTAAAAATCGCCACACTGTGAACCAAAGCCTGTCTTATAAGTTTCCCAGTCTAAATTCCAATCGACTGAAGAACCAGAATAGCGACGCTGAAAACAAACAAACATTATAATAATAATATTAATAATGCTTGTTATTAAATGTATAGAGCGCTGTCTAACAAACATGATGTAGGCTCTGTGATCACATTTACAAACTTAAACATGAGAGCTAAAATGACGAACTAATCTAAAAAAGTTTTAAACAGATAGGTGTTAATGTTCTTATGGAATGTAGTGAAGCATGTTGTCTGTCTGAGATCAATGGGGAGTGACTTTTAAGGGAGAAACTTGGAACCTGTAGAAGCGTTGAGTGAATGGAGCGCAGTGTTATCTGAGGGACATGTGTGTAAATGATATAAGTTGAATTAGTCCCCTTGAAAACTCGAGCCCTGAGTGATGATGTGAACAGTCAGATACCCCCTTCTTCCCTTCTCCTTTCAGAAGTTGTCCAGAGAAGTGATAGGATCATAGCCCATTGCCAAAACTAAAGGCTAAACAATAGCAATTGGTAAAGTTGTTACTAATCGCACAGCTTTATTATGTTTAGGTCGATCATATGTAATAATGAAAGACTGATCCAAACTTATAATACAATTGCACTTTATGTAAGCTTTGTTTTTTTTTAAAAGTAATTCGCTCTTGTTTTTGTCCAACTATTGATAGTGGCCCCCATAGCTTCACAATTCTGAAATAATATTTCATTATTTACAATAAAAAATGTCTTTACTTAATTAAAAAATAGTTTCATACTTTGTGTCAGAGATAAATATTTCAGAATAAAATAAGCTCCTTGTAACATTGTATAGTGGACAGTAATAGCTTGGTACACAATATGAATTCGCAAATGAAACAAAGGGTTGAAAGAAGGGTTTGGGGTTCCCCGCCCCCAAATGAAATCCCCCACAACGAGGGGAGTCGGAATTTAGTGACTCATTTTTTGCTTCATTTTGTTTATTTTAGGTTAGATTTTAATACTAAACCATCACTTGTCCCAGCACAGCCAAGCAAAACCCCCTACCAGGGAGATTTGCAGTTCTTTTTCTATAAATCAATACAAAAAAATGCAAACGACAAACCCCGAATTACAAGAACACAGCTAAGGAAGATTTTGATTTTAATACCCATCCAAAATTTACGATAACCACCTCCTCAATATCAAAAAACAAATTACAAACTAAAAATTCCATGAGCGTAGCCCAAGAGGGTTTTGAGTTTAAATCCCCCTTTAGCGGGGGTTGAAGCTAAAAAATATCTCTTCAATATGAAAAAAAAATTATGCACTCAAAATGCTATGAGCAAAGCCAAATAGGTTTTGAGTTTAAATCCCCCTCAGTGGGTTTTAAAGCTAAAAAATATCTCTTCAATATAAAAAAAAGCAAATTACGCACTCAAAATTCTATGAGTGTAGCCAAAAGTTTTTTTTTAGTTTACCCCCCACACACACACACACACCTTTCAGCTGGGTTTGAAGCTAGGAAATACCTCTTCAATATAAAAAAAGCAAATTACACGCTTTAAAATCTATGAGAATAGCCAAAGGGGTTTTGAGTTTTGTTATCACACAAACTTAGAGTCGGCCCCCGTCGAGTCGGATCCCTGTCGGATCAGCCAATTACAAAGAAATAGTCAAGACGTGATTTAATTTTCATTGTCAAAAGTAATAATGTTTCAAAGATTCATTTGCCGTAAAAAAAAATGTTTTTTTTTTATGTTTTACATGTTTCGGATGTTCTTCTAAGTTGAAAATAATTAACGTCTTGCTGGACGATCGAGGATGACAACGAGCAGTGTATGAATCCTGCCCGGTCGTGATGTTTGTGCACTAGACTGTCGTTCGGACTTATCGATGGTCCCTTGTTCAAACCCTGCACGTTCCCATTACCTGTCGTCCTGCGGGAGGTTTGGATTAGGAAGTAAACTATCTTCCTTTAATCTTAAAATTACTAGAACGAGGCCAATGTTATGATCAGGAATAGTAGGCCGTTTGGTATCGGTAATAGTGTAGGTCTACTATGCTGCCGTATCCGATTCATTGGTTAATGTGATACTACTGTTTACATTATAAATAAATTTGCATCCCTAAGCTGTCAGAAGATAAGTTATTCACTTAATAATTAAAATTTTGTTCAAATTACTAATACATTTATAAAATATATATTTTTAAAATATATCTAGATCTGGCCCCATTTAGTTTTATTTAGACTGACAAGTGTATAAAACAGCGCGCTATAAAAGTTTTTTAACTTATAATTAAAACAAAGTTCGTATAAAAATTATTTTTAAAAACAACATTTCTATCAGTTTTCCTTTCAATGATTTAGTTAATAAATGAAAAATATATTTCACACTTTTTCCATTGTGGCCTTAGATGCACATTTTTTGTACCAATGCGCGAATCTATGAATGAAGATTGACTTATTAATGAAGAAGTCTGTGACCTTTTTTAAAAAACTTACCTTCCCTGAAGTTTTTCATTTAAAAGTGGTGTATTTAAATTTTTTTTTTTAAAGCTGCTTGCATATGTAATTTAAAAAATTAGATGGTTAACTTTCAGAAAAAAAAAGTAGCCGTTGCATCAGAACTTTTAATGATCTAAAAACTAATAGCGTCTTTTCCTTTCGGGGGCCGCATAAAATGTTTCAGAACCTCAATTTGTTTAACTCTTTACTGAATATACGCTGGAACCTCCACTAGCGTGTGTTGCAGATATAGATCTCCAGATCAGCTTTATTTTTAAGATGATTATATTTTGACAAATTATTATGTTCAGACATTAGTTTTCCCTGTGTGGCCACTTCGCTGGTAATTTATCCAAAGATATACATAAACTTAAAACCGTTTTTTTTATATCTGACCAGGAAGGTTACACCTATCATGAGTTTGCAGACCAATTAGAGTTCTCAGCTAAATATTGCTAATTCCACCAATGTGTAAGTATATACGGTGATAAAGAGGCCAATAGCCCAAAAAAGAGTCAAAAGCCCAAGGATTCCTAGGATGTAAACAGCTCGACAACTGACGTCAAAAGCTAAAAAAAAATTTTTTTTATTTTTTACGGATTTTTTTTTTCTTGAGGCTATGAATAAGACATTAACTTTTACAAAACAATTAGATTAATTATATATCTATAATATAAAGTAGAATGTTTGGCGAATGTATGTATGTCCCGTATAGAAATAAAAACCGCTTGACCAATCTTGATAAAACAAGGCAGAAATGTTCCTTGGGTACCAACTTAGACCGTAGTGTATGTATTGTGGCCCTAAAACAAACTTAAGACCCCCCCCCCCCCCAAAAAAAAAGACCCACTCTATTACAGCTATAGTATTTTATGGATCTAGGCCATGTTTACAATGTTTACATTAGAAAAGATCGAAACGATTTAGATCTAGATCTAATTTTAAGAACTAAACTTTGCACTTATAGTTGTTTTTTTTTTTTTTTTTTGACACATGAAAATACAAAATGTAGTTTATTGATTTCATTATTTAATAAAATTTACCTTCAAATTTGTGTTTCAAAAGCATTTTTACATTAATTCGTTATTTATATCTGCGAATTTAGATATCCCGATGCACATTCTTTCATTAGACATTACCAAATGGTTACACATTAACACATCTCACTACTGAGTCTATTCCTAGGCCTAGGTCTAAAACTCTTATTTAACTCTAAGATGATAGTTTTATGCTTTAACACATGAACATACTAATTATAGTACATTCATTTCATATTTTAATCAAATAAACATTCAAATTTGTTTTTCTAAAGCATTTTTAATACATTCGTTTGCTGTTCGCTAAAGATGCGTAGCCGTGTTGAGATAGGCCATATTTATTCATGGAAAAAGGTCACGCTTGGGCAGAGCAAAGCCTTCACGCAGCACAGAATGAACTCTATAAATGCCATGTTTTAACTCTAGATTAGTCTAGATCTAGATCTATGACTACTTCAAGATCTACTTTATACTTTAACACATGAATATACAAAATTAAGTCTATTCACTTCAAATGTTAATCAAATATATGTAGGCCTACAAGCAAATGTTTTAATTTGAAAAAAATAGATTTAAGCCTTTTAGCTACTTTGATTTGATGGCTTCATTCATACTATTTTTACATTTACACATTCGCTTTACTTATTACATCATTATTTCGTTTAAATGTTTTAAAAACACTCTCAGTGACTATATCGACAGTAATACGGAAATAAAGACCCGCGGGTCGCGGGTAAAATATGTCTAGTTCATTATAAGACATCAGTTAGGCCAGGTTCACATCTAACTTGACATTCACTTTCATCTATCCCTTGTTCTTGTGGACCGTTGGGGCACCACATATAATCTGTCAACCTTCTTTATCTATTCTTCTCTGTCATTTGCCTTTGACAGAATTTAATTCTGCAATTCGTTCTGAAAATATTGAAACCTGCCTTTTTACCTGTCTGGGTGGAACACTTCGGGGGCCGATTTTGAGTCTGTGTTTCCACACAAACTGTCTTTGTAACCTTGTTATTTAATGTGTCACACTTTTTGTCATGTAAATGAAATTAATTTCATACTTTTTACAATTATCATTTGTTGGACTAGAGGATGAAATGACCAGGTGATGAAATGACCGGAGAGGAAGTGACCGGGGATGAAGTGACCAAAGATGAAATGACCGGGAATGAAATGACGGGAACCAAATAGTATGAACATCAATTTTGATCATAATAATTATAATAATAGAAATAATATTTCCATTTAATATTTACTTGAATAACAAAAAATAATCCCTTAGGGTCAGAAGAATCACAAATGGAGTCATAACCGTCCATGTTGGCTATCAATTCTTCTTGGGGAAATAGTGTGTTGGTGTACATCAAGCTGTTCAGACACGGTAAACTAATCTGTGAATAAATACATTTATAAATACATAAAGATTGTAGTGATACAATATGATGAAGCTCAGAAGTTATTAAAATTGGGAATTTCATTTTTGATGTGACGATAGATTATGAACATTACACGGGTTAACTTGGAGACAGAATGAAAGGACAAAGATCCTGGAGAGTGCTTAAAGCTGTTGTGAGCAAACTTTTGGAGGAATGCGCCAAAAAAAAAAGAAAGAAAAAGTTGGGGCAGGACATAATTTTTGTATTACGAAAATATAGAAATTTAGAATCAGATTTAATGATATCAAAATTTAACTAATGCGATGTATAAAGCTTGGAGAATTTTGATAATAGTTCTTCTTCCTTTGGTTTAGCTTCGGACGCAGTTATTAAAAGTTAACCGAGTAGTTCAAGCACCAATCTATTTCTAACATCATTTGTTATAAGCTGCTGATAAATATATTCTGTTATAAACATTAGAAATAATCGTTGAGCGTGAGACATTACATTTGGACGTAAAAGTCTAAATATTCAGAAATGTTTGAGACGATTATTACATAGCAGGTCAATTATTTCAACTTTTCAATAAATCCAATCGAGAGGCCCCTAAGTACGCTTGAACTTGGCTTGGCTACCTATAAAGGGGGCTCGAGGTTAGACACCCGACTCGAGCAGACTTGTGTTCACTGAGCGCCTAAAGGCGGCACGGAAAACCTTCTCTCAAATACCCCTTCTCCCAACTGGTCCACAACTGAGATTGGACAATAGCGCTCTGAACATGCTATATTAAAGCTATAATTAATTAATCATATATGGAATTTATTCCATTTATCGTAATAATGAATATTCTTGATGAAGATCATTTTAAAATTAGTATCATGTTCACAAAATATTTGACCTTTTTATGCGCTGTAACATTCCTATAGCATTTTAAGTGAGTGGTAAAGGAGCGGAAATTGAGTTGTTATTTTTAGGTCAACTTGTGTACATTTCATGAGGCACTCGTTAGCCATGGCTGACTACCCACCTAGGAGAAGGAAAACTGATTTCAAACCTCTGTTGCCTTTCTGCTGAGGAAAAATTAGGAGCCGGAGACCCTTAAATTGTTTGCAGCTCTCAGAGCTACATCCTGCCGGAGCCTGCTGATCCCACACTGTATCGGCACTAGCCGTTTCTTTGGATACATCAGCTATCTGGAGAGGAGGGTTAGGGTTAGGGTCTATCAGACCATGAGATCATAAAAATACACAGTCAGATAAAAGCAGTAGCCAATACAAAAAGCAAAAGAAAAATCTTACTCTGGAATAAATGTAACCTAACACAACTACACCAAGCTGCATTAAACTTTCAACAAACATTCTTATTAGAAAAAGACATTAACCAACCAGTCGATGACCTCTGGAATTTCATTAAAAACCATCTTAAAAGCATTATAGAAAATCATATACCAACTAAATACACATCAAACAAAATAAATAAATGCTGGTTTAATAATAGACTAAAGAAGCTTTGTAAACAGAAGGAAAACCTATATAGAAAATTTAAAGAAACCAAGGCAGAAAGAGTTTACAAAAAGTATCTAAAAATTAAACACCTAACCCAAAAAGTAAGCAGACAGCTGCAGAGTGAATACATAAACAATGTAATATCTAAATATAACAACAAAAACCTATGGTCATACATTAAGTCTAAGAAAATGGAAACAACAGGCATAGCGCCATTAAAAGATGAACATAACATAATACATAATGATAATGAAACTAAAGCAAACATCCTAAACAAATACTTTGCATCAGCATTCTCAGCCCCAGGAGACAAAGACATATTTCTTAATTTGAACCAAGTAGACAACATAGAAGATTTAGTAGTACAAGAAAATGGAATTAAAAAACTATTAGCCAACACCAAACCAAATAAAGCGTCTGGACCTGATGGTATTCCAGCTAGATTACTCAAAGAACTAAGCAATGAGCTAGCCCCAGTGTTCAAAATACTCTTTCAGGCATCGCTTAACCAGGGCAGAGTACCAAAGGACTGGAAAGAAGCTAATGTCACCCCCCTATTTAAAAAAGGAGAAAAATCTGATCCAGGAAACTACAGACCAGTATCACTTACCAGCATCACATGTAAAATACTAGAACACATAATATGTAGCAACATCATAAACCACTTAGACAAACATAATGTCCTCACCCCATACCAACATGGCTTTAGGAAATATAGATCATGTGAAACACAACTAATAGGACTAATTGATGATTTCTCAAAAGGTTTAGATAATGGTGAACAAATAGATGCTATCTTACTAGATTTTTCCAAGGCTTTTGACAAAGTTCACCACCATAGTTTGCTTAAAAAATTAAAATATTTCGGCATTAACGGTCCACTGCATCAGTGGATTAAAGATTTTCTGATAGGGAGAGAACAAACTGTAATAATAAATGGCTCTAAATCAACACCAATAACAGTAAACTCAGGTGTACCTCAAGGAACAGTCTTGGGTCCACTACTATTTTTAATTTACATAAATGATTTACCAAATTGCATTAGTTCAGGAACAAAAGTCAGATTATTTGCAGACGACTGCATAATATATAGAACAATAAAAACAAAACAAGACACAGATATTTTACAAAGAGAATTAGATGAATTACAGAAATGGGAATCAAATTGGAGCATGTCTTTCCACCCAGAAAAATGTCAGTTGTTAAGAGTAACAAAAAAAATTAAACAAATTAATTCCACTTATCTTATTCATGGCAAACCAGTAACACAGACTAAAAACTCAAAATACCTAGGTGTTATAATAAATGAAAAACTGTCATGGAATCCACATATTGATGAAACTATAAAAAAATCCAACAAAGCATTAGGGTTTATTAAAAGAAATTTCTATAAATCAAATAAGAACATAAAACTAAAATGTTATTTAACCTTGGTTAGGCCAATAATAGAATATGCATCCACCGTGTGGGACCCCTCAACTCAAGAAAACATTAAGAAACTGGAACAAACACAAAATAGAGCAGTGAGATTCATAACAAACGAATATTCACATTTGACTAGGGTAACACCATTAGTAAAATCACTAAATTTAGAAAGCCTTCAGGACAGAAGACTCAAAAGTAAAGTAGCAATTATACATAAAACACTGAACCATAATCTTCAAATACAAAAACAAAATTTAATAAAATACTCTGAAAGACACAAAAATAAAGGCACATTCCTCGTCCCATATGCTAGGACAAATTTGTACAAATACTCCTTCTTCCCTAGTGCTATTAGAGCATGGAATGGGTTGCCTGAGCTAGCCAGAAAAACCAGTGACTTGGCAGAATTTAAGTCATTGGTTAATATGCATGACTAAATGCATGACGCGTAGGACGTAATCATCTTCTTTTTTGAAGTAACGTCTGTATTATATAAGATAAGAAGATAAGGAATTGACGTGTGGGCGACATCGTCCCGACCACAGCTAATGCCTAAGGACTAGGGATTCATCTCAGCTCCATTATATGATTCATAGTCGTTGTGACGACAGGTCTTAATCTCACACCTGGTCCAAGTATTTAATTTTTTTAAAGCTATTAATTATACATTTTTTCTAACCTTGCCCAGCAAACACTAAAACACCACCCCCACCCCTCTCAGGTTCAACATCCCCTTCCTTACTAATCTCACATTTTACCTTTTCTATTCTGACAACTAGACTTTGACAGGAGTAGCCTCCCCTTGATCAAGCATGCCCCTCCTCCCATTCACTGGACCAATGTGGACAAACGATGGACGCGATTTCCCATCTCTCCCCCACGTCATGGAGTCAGGCAGACAGACAAGTGACTCTTTCCCCTCCCTCTGGGAGACAGGTTGCTGAGGAAAAGAGAACCACGCTGGCAGATAAGAAAAGCAAGGCCCACGACACTAGCTTTAGCTGGAATAACCTGCCCAGTGTACAGCCGAACATTCCGGGCTCACATAGGTCTCACCAGCCACATGAAGAGGCACAAAACCCCAGTGCAAAGCCCTCAGCCCCATGGATGACAAAGTGGTTATCATCGAACCACGATGGACGAACTATGAATGAAAAAGAAAACATGGCCATCACTCCACATATATTTCGTGGAGTCAACAGGTCTTTCCATATAGTCGAAATTCCTGCGTCATGTAACTGTTTATTTCTATCAGTCGCATATTTCTGGGAAAATGTCATCAACGAAGCTGTTGCTCTCGAACTTCGCAAGATGGCTGTAAGCTTTGTTTGCAAACATTGGGATTACTGTGGCTACGCCCTCTCCATTGCTCTTGCGTATGCTACGACGTGGGTCGACTTTTACTAAATTGGTGCATTCTTTATATTATAATGGTCCGTAAATAAATAAATAAATGCAATACATTTTTAAGTGTTGGAAATATTTTATTATGACAGACAAGCAACAGTAAGAATAGAGGCAATAACTATTAATATTATCTACCTTTCTAGGGCAATTACCGAGAGCACATCGATAACCTGAAACATAGGTCAGAGTCTATAGTTAGATGGAGAAATAATTATATTATTATAATTATATTATAATTATATATTATATATATATATATATATTATAATTATATAGATAGAAAGATAGACTAGCGGTACAAACACACCGGCTACGACCGTTCATCTGTCTTCCCTGGCAGTATGCTGTTTATTATTTGGATTGGAACTGTAAAAAAAACGAACCACATTGAAACGACCAACCTGTGACCTACTTTTTCTAACCCGTGAATGAGTGTATCTGTTAGCTTCGTGGATACTTCACAAAATCTTGATAGGTGAACACAGATTTCAAAAACGTCTCTAACAATTTTCCTAGAAATTTAATAATTGATGTATATTCCTGAGAAAAAAATGGTATCTCGTTGGCCAAATTGGGAAAATTCTAATTTGACTCGCCATGGAAGAAACAATTTCTAAAATTTAACCAGCTACTACCTTCCGTGTAAACCTAAACACCTGTCACGATCGAAACCGCACCAGTTAAATTTAATTATAACGATTTTTTTTTATTTCAACCTAACCTTTGTTGTAAATCTGAACATTTTAAAAAATTACAAGATTATACATCCGTTTACTTTTTGTGCAGGTTATAACAACCGGTTAGTTCAGATTTTTAGACTTTACACCTGAAGGTAAGTGGTTCAAATCTCTAATCACACGGTAATTTCCTTTTTTAAATATTTTTATACGTTTTTAATTGTGTGTTCCCACAATTTAATTTGAGTCATTCGATCTTCATAAAAACTGAAACGGAATTTATAAATTCGATCGTAAGAAGAGTTTAACTTGATGGTATTTGAAAGCGTTAAAAACATTTCCAATATTTCCATAACAAGCTGAAAAGTGGAATAAATGCTTGTATATGTTTAAATATATATTGTATGTAGTATATATTGTATGTAGAAGTATTTTCTAAAGCATAGAATTGTGTGGGGGGAATAAGAGATATTGGTCATCGAATTCACTGCCAACAATTATTAGTTTTGGAGGAGTAGCAATTTGAGGTCACAGTTACCAGATACTAAAATTCGAATCTTTTGGGGGGGGGGGAGCGTAAAAGAGAAGGAGAGAAAAGTGAAAGAGAGTTGACAGGTAACAAGTAAGGGCGAGCCAGTCCAATTAAACTTAACATATACTAGAATACTCTGGCCAAACGGGGGGGGGGGGGCAGTTTGCTGAAATGTGGACAGTTTCATTGAAGTGCAAAAAAAAGGGGGGGGGGGAATGATGTCAGTATTTGCAAGATGTAATAAGCAAAAAAGCCAAAGGCCTGTGGATAATGCTAGTAATTGAACATACACATAATCTTCCAGCTGAATAAAACGAACTTTAATAGTAACCATAGAACAGATTAAAAACAAACAAAATAAACATTAAAAATAAATTTAAAAAATACCTAGATTAAATGAAAAAACTGAACATGTACATTTTATATCTCTCAATGCATAAGATTTATTTTCCTTTTAATAATTTAATAACCACTCATTAATGAATTAGTTGGTTAATTGTTTTGATTTGTTTATGTTTTGTTAGAGACATGAAATAATTGTGCAAAGTTTGAACTTGATCTGAGAAAGGAAAGTGGGAGAGATAACTTATCTTATATAATACAGACGTTACTTCAAAAAAGAAGATGATTACGTCCTACGCGTGTAACAAAACAATGTACCAGACAGAGAGACAGAGCGAGTTGATAGAAGCTTAGTACAGAATGTAAATCAACTTATAGTCTTTTTTTCAAAAAGTAGAGAAAAACTCCGTCGTAAGCTGAATAAACATTAGTAATGTTCAGTATATCTAGCTTTCACGGTGTTGATTATTCGGCAAGTGTCTGAACTTCGGCACGTAAAAAGTCTCTAAAACAGCCATACATTATTCAAGGAGAGAGAACTTTATATACAAACTGAAATCAATCTGAGGGAGGTAACTCAACGAGGAAAAATGATAATTTACAGGACATAACAAACACATTAAAGTCAGTCTGTTATTAACACAGCTTTATTTTAAGCTCCAAAACATGAGCGGAAATCTGTTTCTCTCTAATGTCCACATTCTTTCCAAGTCTAGTCTTTAACAGTGCACCACAATCTAGAGCTCACCTTCTGCATTAGCTTGGATAGCGTGGGTGTGTGCAAGGCAAGGTTATAATAGTCAGTCAGTTAGACAGATAGACAGATAAAAAATAGATAGATAGATAGATAGCTACCTACATACATACATACCTGGATGGATGCATGGATAGACAGATAGATAGATAGATAGATAGATAGATAGATAGATAGATAGATAGATAGATAGATAGATAGAAGAAAGATAGATAGATAGATAGATAGATGGATACATACATACATACATACAACATAGATGGATGGATGGATGGATAGATAGATAGATGGATAGATAGATAGATAGATAGATAGATACATACATACATACATACATACATACATACATACATACATACATACATACATACATACAACATAGATGGATGGATGGATGGATAGATAGATAGATAGATAGATAGATAGATAGATAGATAGATAGATAAATGGATACATAATACATACATACATACAACATGGATGGATGAATGGATGGATGGATGGATAGATAGATAGATACATACATACATACATACATACATAGATACATACATACATACATACATACATACATACATACATACATACATACATACATACATACATACATAGATAGATAGATAGATAGATAGATAGATAGATAGATAGAGCCAAATACTGAATGTCAAATGGCAATCCTGATGCAGTCCGAGCTGCGATGGGCAGGACACGTTTGCAGAATAAAAGATCGTCGCATCCCTAAACGACTCCTGCATGGACAATTAAGGGAAGAAAGCGCTCGAAAGGCGGACAAAGAAAACGCTTCAGGGACATCCTCAAAGCTTTCTGAAGGCGTTCAGCATAGACCCAGCCACCTGGGAGACAGAGGCACATGACAGAGCAGCATGGCGTCGCGTTTGTGAAAACTGGCGTACAGGTAGCTTAGGAAAAGGGAACTGCGCTGGCAGAAGAAAAGCGCCAGAGAAAGACAAGCATGGTCAATGACTCTAGGACCAGGTGAAGAACCTGCCCAGTGTGCAGCCGAACATTCAGCGCTCACACAGGTCTCACCAACTACACGAGGATGCACAAAACCAGTGCAAAGCTCTCAGCCCCCCTAGATGACAAAAGTGGTCATCGTCGAATTACGATGGACGAACTATATAGATAGATATTCCAGCCAAAATAGAATAATAGTCCGTAATGCAAAAACAAAATTTGACACCTGGAAATATCTTATAATGACCCAAAGCAACAGCGATAATTAGAGATTAATTCCCGATGATATTTTTTTCACGTTATTATTGATTATATTACACACAGACACATTCAATACATTAAGGAAGCTATTAGAAACCAAACTTTGACTCACTTGGAAAAACTGCTGCTAAGCAAAGCAACAATAAATAAACTCCATGTCTCTCCATCGCTCTGGTCTGCTGAAGAAAGGTGAAGATTTCTCTGCCCTTGATCTAAACTTATTAATTTTGGCCACGTTTTTAATTAGAAGTATGAATTGTGTGCTCACAGACTATTGAAAACATTGCACTTATATAGAGCCCATGATAAAAAAGAGCAATGGTTCTCAAATACTTTTACTCCACGATATTTTTTGAAATACTTGAAATGAATCATTTTAAAGATAGTTTACGGTTTACAATGGTGTCATGTGGCCAACACGACCAACTGACTTAACTTCCTAAAATTATTTCAGCTACTCATTAGTTTGGGGCATCCTATAAAATTTAAGGTTCAAAATCTCAGTCTTCACCGAGACTCGAACGACAGACACTTTGGTTCGAAGGCTAAGATGTTTGGTGACCCGGCAAAATAGCGCCGACAAAATAGCGCGGATGTGTATAAAAGTACCGGATTTTTGTAAGTGAAGATCCTGAGCAGCATTTTATGTTGATGCCTCTATCTTCTTCTATATTAATAGATCTCTGTGATCAAACCAGGGCGTCTCTTGCCCCAACATTGGCAAACTTAGGTGTGTTAGGATTAGCTAGCTACTGCCTTCGAAGAACTTAATGATGCTCTGACAGATGTTAAAGGAACGTTGTATGACTGTTGGGAGGACAACTATATTGGTCGCCAGAGGCGAAATCGCAGACTGATTCCAAGACTTCCTAAGTGAACAGGAGAACATTGAGAACAAGATTCTGAGGTACAATGATGGAGAACGAAAGCTGCAAGCAAGATAACGTACCTCCAACTTAACAGACGACTTAAAGCTAAATTGTCAATGTATGGAAACAAGCCAGTGATGGAATTTCTATGTGACTGCAAACATTTTAACTTTGTGAAAGTGCGCATGTGTATGTGTGTGTAAATTTGACAAGTATGGAAGTATATTAGCGTGTATTTAAAGGGAATTTTTGGAATATAAATAAACGATATATTTAGAAATTATTCACTTTAGCTTACTATAATTTTTGCATAATGTTGCATGTTTATATTTTAAGATAAATAAAGTGTTTTCTGCTAAATTGCTAAAAAATAATTATAACATTCAAATAAAAAAAATGTCTCTATTAATACTTTACGATACCTAAAGTAGTTTCTGCAAATGAATGAAAAAAATATTTTTCCGCGCCATTTTGTCGGGCGCTATTTTGTCCGCGCTATTTTATCGGCGCTATTTTGTCCGCGCTATTTTGCCGGGAAACCAAGAGCTTTACTACGTGGCCACCATGACCCCATGGATAACTAGTTGTATGAAATACATAAAAAAAAATAAATGTCTTCATAATGCATTTATTTCTTAAATTCCATTGTTTGAGTGCTGACGATTTTTTCAATGACTGATGTGTACAGAATGACTTGAGGTTTCCGAACAATAAGTCATCCACAATTTAATTAAAATATAATCAGATGTCACTCCATTAGTCGATCTTATAGATATCACCAAGATTACATAGATTTAGGATGATAGATTCCTCTTAGGGGAAAATGCAATTATAAAAATTAATAAAACATTTTAAGATTTTGAAGCAAAAATACATCACTAGCTGATACCCGTGCTACGCAGGGTTGAAATAGTTTATTTATGTTTGTTGTGCCGGAACACTCTTAAACCCATCAATAAAACCGCCCGCATTACAACGCCCCCCCCCCCCAGCCTTAAAATTCTTTCATCCTACAAACGAACATCATTAAAAAAAAACTTGGATCGCAATATTAAGATCATTCTTGCCCTGATGTAAATTTGTTTACCTTGCATTTAGTAAAGTTATGAAAAAATAACATAAAAGCTAAGACTTGTGGGGGCGTTGCAGTTCCTGCAGGGGTTGGCGGGAGGCAACGATCGAAAGTCTCAAATCGTATGGAAAGCTGGGTCCCCACGGCGTTGACGCCCAACTTTAAGAAGGAGCCCGTGTACAGGTTTACACGTCATGCTATCGATCAATTTACGTTATTTGTAAGTATTGTGACGGATGGCTTTCAGTGAGGCAACCCAACTTGACCTGTGAAATAAAAATGTATTATAGGTAGGTAGTTCAAATTGCCTAGATTCTAGCAATGGAAAGTCATTTGCTCTTTGGATTTCTGCAAATATTTTAAAAAAATTAGAATTCGGTTCAAACGATTTGGTGAAACGTTTAGAGAATAGATCTAAGAAGTTGACACAATACAAGTTAAATGCTATAGGAAGTAATTGCGCTATGTGAAGGTCTTTTTTATTCAGATATAGATACAGGTAGTTTTTGTTTTA
The DNA here is from genome assembly GCA_036873155.1 of Biomphalaria sudanica. Taxonomy (NCBI): domain Eukaryota; kingdom Metazoa; phylum Mollusca; class Gastropoda; family Planorbidae; genus Biomphalaria; species Biomphalaria sudanica. The sequence continues at coordinate 18,898 of JAZGLO010005382.1, read as the reverse complement.
ATAATAAATTGCATAATTATTTTTTTTGTATGCTTTTTTAAAAATTATATCATTTAGGACCACCAAATTTACTTTTCTTAGGGCCCTAGTTAAGTAAGTCCGGCCCTGATGTTAGATAACATTACGATGCGCGGGTAAAAAAAAGCAAAAAGTGAAAGAGAGCGGATCGTTCGTATTGTTGTAAACCTGTTCCCCCCGACTGACCATTTTTGCACGTGAGAACGTTTTGAATTTTGTTTATGCTGTGGGGCGAAGCTGACCTGAGCGAGTGTATTGATGTGTTAAGTAACTGGAGTTATGGTCGTTGATTTTTTGACAGAGGATTGTTTTTCTTGAATTGGTGTTTGTGAATCGGGATATGTAAATTTTATTAGGAGTACTGTGGAATTATTTCTTTTTACAGGAAGTATTGACTATTCATAGCTGGGATTGTGCTTCTGTAATCAGAAAGATTTCGGCGACCTGGGAACCAGTGAGTTAACTTTCTTTAGTCCACTCTTAAAGTCCAAAGGACAACCTACATTAACACCTAAATTCAACATGTGCTCGACAGGCAATTTGTACCACATTTCTAATATATATTTAATTTCACAATTGTCAGGGTTTAGTTTGCTTTAAAATCACTAAGATTAAGAAATGAATGTAGTGTTTTGACATGTTCTCGATAATCTTCAAATGCGTTAAAATCTGGCTATCTGCACCTCAACATTAATACGGTGATGTTCTTGAGTGCAGCAATAATGAATGTGTTTGTTGACGTTTTATTTCGTACACCTGAGAATTGAACTTCATTTATTAGACGTCATGTTTTTATCAGCTGATTACTTACAAACTTGTTCACTAAAATGTTCAACACAGACAGTATGGATTGTATAAATAATTAGGGATTTTGTTTTCAACAGCAGTCTCTAGCACAACGAGAGATAGGAAGATTATAATCAGATATTATCTTGAGCCCGAATGTGACGTGAAATATTTATAAATAGGAAAACAACATATTTTTAAAGAAAAAAAGTAAACAAATAATTTCATTATATGTAATCTGTAAGTAGGAGGCCTTTTTAACACGAGATTCTTATTTATCAGACAATAAAACAGTAAATGGGAAAATAATTTGATTATAAGTACAGACGTTTATTTAAAAAAGCTGACAACTACGTCCTACACGTTTCCGTTTACTCGCGCATGTTAAGTAAAAACTTAAAATCTACTGTCATTGGTTTTCTTGGCTGATTCATGCAACCCGTTTCATGATCCAAGAAAGAAGAAAGAGCATTTGTATGATTTGTCTTAGGGTTAGAAATAAGAAATGTTCCCTTATCTTTTTGTGTTTATGAGATTTTTAATAGATTTTTTTTATCTTTCAGTAATGTATTTGTTTTACTTTGCTTTTTAGTCTTTAAAAATACTAACAAAAACATAATAAGTAAATTTATCTCACCATCCATCCCAGTGGCGCTACAGCCCATGGAGGGTTCTGGCCTGCTTCAACACATCCTTCCTTTCAGATCTCTCCTGGGCCTTTCGTCTCCACGCCCTAACCCCAAGCTTTTGCAGATCTGCTTTCACATCATGATTCCATCGCATTCGGGGTCTGCCTTTGAGTCGCCTGCCTTTTGGTTTTTGCTTGTATACGATTTTCGCTCCTCTGTTATCTGACATTCAAATATCATAGACCATGAAGAGATAACACAAACCTATACCAAACATATAACACATATGTATCTAAAAACCATAGAAAGTCAGTGTTAGAGATATAATTTTTCTGTGAAGGCAGTCTTAGAAGTATTGGAAATGCAAAAGAAAAACACGGGAAGTACCAGCAAAAGTCTTCCTCGCTATTATCAATCGTTCACCTTCTCTCAACAACCTTGCTACTTAGTGTTGTTATTATTATATTAGAAATGTCAAGGTTATTCATAAATAGAATTACCCACTGACTTCGCCCGTTGATTTGCTTCCAGGCTATATATTGTTTTTTTCTCCATAGACACCTTTCTCATTGTTATTACTTGTAACAATATGATGATATAAAGTTAAACGCTCTCCAAAACATTCAACTAATTTTAGTCTCTATTACTTTGATTGATTTGGACCGGCTTGTAAATTTGAGTATCACTTCTCTCTACCCCACAACTCTCCTTCTCAACAACTAGCGTCTAAGTTATTTACACTATCTTACTATTCTTATGATTTTCACTTATTGTTTAAAATATTTCGTAGGCTCTTTGATATTTTTGTGACCTCCGACCTTATTACATCTTGCAAACGCTCACATAATACTTTGGTCTTACGTTCCACGACGGGAGATGGGTGCGGGCAGGGTTTGAACCCAGGAACATTGATAAATCCGAACGACAATCTCCAGCTTCTGCACTCCCTTTTTTTTTGTTCGCCCCTCCCCCTCCCCAACACTTTGAGTAGAAGGCTACCCCCCCTTTGAACACATACATTTTACCAGTGCTTCAAACAGCATCATGTGTTCATCACGTGATAAATAAATATAGATATATAGATTCATTTCAGCACTAAATACTTCAAACTCTATTTATATTTCGTTATTGTTACCTATTAATATGTATTATATTAACATAATCTTGTTGTAGTGATAGAGACAGAGAGAGGGTCTTTGTCTTTGGTAGAAGCCTGAGCCATCAATATGTGTTGGACATAGAGAATTGTTTGTGAGGACTATTATGAACAAGGTTGTGATCGAGCTTTGGGAGGGAGCGTATTAACGTGACACTGGGTGGGGATTTAAAGATCAGATAGCATTATTGCCTTAAAAGCTTTTATTTTTGGAGAGCCAGATGGTCCTGTAATAGTAAATATTCTTAAAAAGGCTTTTTTTTTCATGTTAAACAGCTTTCTTATTTAGATTTAAAAATACAAAATGATTCGTTTTCAGATAATAAAATGTAATTGTTGCATCTTAATTTTTAAAATCTTGATATAGTATTTTTCTAGTTCTTTTCTAGGTCTAATCGTGACAAACCACTGAAATACTGACGCTTGGCTTGGGCCTGTCTACCCTTCAAGTAAACTCGAGTTCAAAATCCAACTCGAACTGGACGCCTAAAGGCAGCACGGAAAAGCTAGTGGATTCTTGCTCCCATTCACTGACTCGCTTATAGAAGAACAAGCTTTACAAATCCTAACTTAATGACTAGAGAGAAACTAAGTTGGTCATTCGTCACTTCAACCAATGACAAAGCTTAAACGGAAAAAAAAAACTTCATCATTGAATATCACTTTCTTTTGGGGATCAAATATTGTCACTATGGTCACCTTGGGCGTAGCCAGGATTTTTTTCGGGGGGAGGGGGGAGATTTTTTTCTCCCCACCCCGCCATATATATATATGGCTACGCTCATAGCATTTTCAATGTGTAATTTGCTTTTTTTATATTGAAGAGGAGGTTTTATAGTCAATTTTGAAGGTTTTAGAATCAAAATCTTCCTTAGCTATGCTCTTGGGATTTGGAATTTGTCGTTTTGCATTACTTTTTGTTTGTTTTGTTTTATAGAAGAGGGGAATTTAACTGCAAAACCCTCTGTTAAGGCTTTTAAACTTAAAACCCCTTTGGCTGCGCTGGGGCTAGTGATGGTTTAGTATTAAAATCTCACCTAAAATAAACAAAATCAAAGCCAAAAAAAAAGTCAGTAAATTCCGGATTTCATTCATTGAACCCCCCCCCCGGCTACGCTTATGATGGTCACTGTAGTCATTATACTAGTTTGAAGCTAGCAGGTCTCAAAATATTGAACGCATGATATTTGTATATCTATTCCCTGCTACAAAATGTACAATGATTGATACCTTTTGTGTTGCATTATCGTTATTATCAAAATGTTTTTCCTTTGACCTACTCAGCAGAGGGCAATATTTAATTTCGTGTAAAAGTTTTCAGTTGGTCATTTGATTTGTTGAGACCAGGGAGCTAGTAACAATCTATTGTTAATACTCTGCCAAGTCATTGGTTTTCCTGGCTGATTCAAGCAACCCATTCCATCCTCGAATAGAGCTAAGAAAGAAGGAGTTTTTGTACGTTTTTGTCCAAGCCTATGAACTACTATGAAATGTCAGCCCCAGGAGACAGACAGACAGACAGACATATTTAATTTAAACCAAGTTGAAAACTTCGGAGATATAGGTGTAGCCTAACTCATCCGATGCTGAAGTAGCAGAAGATGGTAAATACTCCTTCTTCCCTAGTGTTTTTTAGAGCATAGGATAATTCATTAATAACCACAGCCCTGTACAAAAAGGAAAATGTTCAACTTGAATGCTAGTGACGGCGTCAAACTTCAGAAACATTGATGTCTAAATGTCATTTCTTTGACAAATATCAAAACGTTTGTGAGATCTAAACTTGAACAAATAGATGTACATGAAACAAGCATATCGAGTGCTCAAAATCAATAGTGAACTTATTTTATCATGAGAAACTTTGTTCATAGTGTCCAGAAATATCTTGTTTACTTTTTTTCTACTTCTATAACAAGGATTGGGCTAAAAGTATTGTTATAAACCTGGTGGTGACACAAATGGGGGTAGCGCTGTGTCAGTTTTTAGCCGCTAGACGAGCGGTCAACCGTGACGATTTGCGACGGCCAGCCGCGACGAGGGACAGTTTACGACAGTTGGGAATGATCTGGGTTGTGAATAGTACCCAGGCAAGGAACATCCGATGTAGTCATGATCAACCAGAATGGTCAAGCGACGTTCCATCATGTTCTTAAAGGCCCTATATAAGAGCGAAGGTGTCAGAGTCAAGTCACTTAACGTTACCTAGCAATTTCACAAGTACGAGTCAAGTACGGTGTTAATTTGGTCCGGAACAGAGAGTTGAGTACAAGTTCAGGAAGAGGCGGAGAGCCAGTATAGTCTAATACAGCGTTACAGAGTACCGGCAAATTTTTTCGACAGTCAGTGTTACGTTGTTGCCAATTGTACAGTATTGATTGTAATTTATTGGATATTAACGTGTTACGTTTATTTGAAGCCTTGAGTTGTCAAGTTCTTTGAATTGGTCTGTCTTGTGGTGCAGTTTGCAGAGAGCTTGGATAGTGAGAAACATAACAGTGTGTAAATTATGGAGAAATATTAGTTCATCTTCTTTCAATTTGATTTTTGTAAAGAATAGTATTTTAAAGTTTGCATCGAAAATGTAAACTAACTCAGCATATACGACATTCTTTTTATTGATGGATGACATGATGGATGCATGACATTTAGTCGTCTATGTTCAATCTCTTAGTCTTAACACAATGACATGCATGCTAATGATCTAAGCACCTGGCTTTGCCAGAATAAGAATGCCTATGAACCAATAAAATAAACCAAATCACAACAGCTCCAGGTACAAATTCATAATAAAACAAAACCTACAGCCATAAAAATATTTATTTAAATTTTATTTGAACTGGAAAAGCTTTTTACTCAAGTTTATTTCATACAATTTAGAAAGTACAGAAAAATTAGTTGTACATTACAAGGAAATTAGAAAAATCAGATTTCTTTACAAATTTAAATATTTTTAAAATTGTATTACTTAGCAATCTATACGTAGTATATTAATAAAAAAATTCATTGATAGTAAAAACATATAAAAAGTGAACAATGAGAGTTAATGGAATTAATTATATATATAGTGAACAATGTAGATGTAGTGAGCAATGTTAATATAGTAAACAATGTGTGTGGAATGAACAATGTGTGTTTAGTAAGCCAATGTATATATTAATAAACACTGCATTTGTAGGAAAAAATGTGAAAGTTAAATGTGTGCATAGTGAACAATGTGTTTGAATTCAACCATTTGGGCATTGTGAACAATCTATATGTAGTGAACAATGTATATGTTATATGATTTTAAAAATGTATGTATAGTGAAAAATATGTGTAGTGAATATGTATGTAGTGAACTATGTTGTGCCTGCACATGGTTGAATTGAAGTAATCATTCTAAACATAAAATACATCAATCTTCTTATTCTCTGAGTTGCATAGCAACAAATTGTTAATCATTTTTTTTTTCATTTTTTACCTGGTAAATGTTCTATAAGACAAGACTATGTGCTTTGTTGGATCACAGGCAATGGTCTATACATGTCATATGGATCAGAGTTTACTCCACCCTGTAGTACATCATAGCCATCGATAATACTACGACCACTAGCAGATGTAGAGATGTTTGTTGTTGTTGTCCTGTCAGTGCTTAATGAACCAATGTCCACATTAGCTGATCCATTATTGATAGGCTCTGCGTTTGTTGGTTTCACTAAAAAAAATGTTTTAATATTTTATTGTAATTATTAATTGTATCAACACTTATTCACCCACTTGCCGTGGACGAACAATTAAAAACTAAAAACTAAACCGTTATCACTTCTCTAGGATCTAGGACAACTAAGAGATGTTCACAGTGGTTAAACTTAGCCAACCAGAATCAATTTCTTATTTGCAATTTCGATCCAATAAAGCCGACATATCAAAGAGTACACGATAAAACGTTCTTCCATTTTAAGCACTATTCAACTCTTGTACGTTCATTTCTAATTGGTGCGTAACTTGCTTTTGTAGACATTGTATAAATTAATCTTTTTTTTTTCTAGTCAAATAAAGCCAACATTGCACGAATGCGTGTTTCGTGTGTACAAAATAAATTATTTTAGATGTTAAGGTTGGTTGTGAAAAAAAAAGGACAGAATTTAGGATGAGAGCGTTACTACGCCAGAGTGATGAACAAAAAAAGGGGTCCGACCAAAAGCTACATAGAGTTTATGAAATACTTTAATATTGAATTAAGAAGCCGAAAAAAAGTCAGTGACTGTAGTTAAAATTATGTTTTAGTGGTGGTCCATGATGTTCAAGTTAGAAAAAGTGATACTAGAATTCTTAAGCTAGAAGTATGTGTTTGCGATAGAAGCGACCGTTGGAATTCAACGTAACTTAGGCCTACTATAAATCATGGGCCAAGATTATTACCATGGGGAGTGGGCACGCTTAATGCACACGACACAATAATGATTGATTTATTTGTGGGTGGGTGTAGGTATGTGCTTCAATTCTCACAATAGCGTAGTAAAAGGCTGGCGAGTACAAGAATACATTTTTACGTCAAAAATATAACGACAAACTGACACCTAGTAAAAGTTCAATATATTTCAACCAACCTTCCACGCCGTCATGGTCACCCGTACTCTCGTAAGGCCAATGTTCACAGATGTTGTAACGTCTAAGTATTACTTTAATGTAAATGACTCCAAATATTAGAATAAAAAGAATACAAACTGCACAAACTCCAAAACCTATTCCAAAATATGTTCCTTTCAGCTTGTTGTCTAGAAATTATCCAAAATACATACAGTTATAAAGCATTAAAATTAATGTAACGAGGTATTAATGTAAAAAAATTAGCTAAGTACCAAAACGTACTATATAACAACTAGTATACGCTGTATTTATTTGCAAAATTATGTAACAATGTAACATAAAATCCTATAATTTAATAATGTTCAAAAATGTACGCCAGTACCAGGTGACCGAGCCTCTCTCGGTTGAATAATCTTTTAAGGAATGATATATACCCGACGTCATTTTGGGAATATTTTTGTAATTACGAAAATAAACAACCAGATAAAGACTACCAACTGAAAGAGTTGCTTTTGTGTTCTGGTAGTTCTGCATGGCGAATAGAATAGAAAGTCTCTTAGGCCCTCCAACAGTGTAGAAAAACCACAGCTCACGTCGTGTAGTTTTATATTACATCTTTGTATAAGACTATTGGCCTATTATTGGCTTGGAAAGAAAGTCTTTGCAGTGTAACTTCTAAAATGGTTACATTCAGACTTTTAATATTGCAAATAGTATAACCATTATGACTTTAGTACGAAGCATCAAGTGATGCAAAATCTCTATGTTATTGGGTAAAATATGCTCTAAGTAATTAAGTCACTTAAAAACATTGCACTAGTACTCTAAAGAAGGGTTTCTATTGGGGCCTCTCTGTTACGACGACTACGCAAATTCGTTCACCGCGAGCTAGATATCATGTTCAGTGTGTGCAAGTAAGGCGTAGAGAAGCTGTGTTTAGACCATTTCCTTTGTTTTGGTACGGGACAGTAGACTTACGAAGATTAAACACATTGTACTAATTCACTAGCAAAATATCAACAAAGTAAAAGCAACCTACGAGGCTCTACAAAATTACAAATTACTATGCACAATGAAATTTCCATTTTTTTAATTTACAGTTTAAAAAAAAAGCTTTATGCATGACTTGATAGAACATATAGAGACATGAGTAATCATACACATTTTATGAGTGTAGCCTTTTGGGTTGCTATGGAAATGGCGGCCATCTTGAAAATAAACAATGTTTACAAAAATCTTAAATATTCTAAAGTACTCAATTTTTTTTAAAATTTCTTGATTGCACCTGATAGATATTTGAATCCCATAGGTAACTGGCTAATTTTTTTGGGGAAATTATTGCTGGTTTAATTTTTATGAATTTTTTAAATTTTTATTATTTTTCGACCCCATTTTTCACCTGAGGTCACATCATTATTTTTCTTTTTTTATGAAAATTATTATACATATTGAAAATTTTTGCAGCCTATTACCTATGATATACTATCAAAAAACTACATGTGAAAAATTATTAGTCTAACTTATACAGAACTAAAGATTTTGAGATTCTTGTGAACAACATGCACCTAAAAATACATTTTGAGAAAAACGCATTTAAAGTTTTTAAAATGATATAAAACATTTCTTGTAACCATAAAAATGAAAAAAAGGGAATATTTACATAATAAAACATAATAGATAATAAAAAAACAAAAAAACTATTCATTAAAATGGCCTGATTGATAGGTTGGACCTTCTAGAACCTCTGCCCGGTGCTCATGCTCAATTCTTCGTTTTTTCAAGTTTTTTCTCCTGGATACTAATGCGATTGATCTTTTTTTTTAACAAGCTGTAGTTTGACATTTTGCTTTTTCTCACTAGAAGAAATGTTCTTTAGTGTCCAGGGAACGCCTAATATGTCAAAAACTGATTTGATGCCAACAGGTCCATTATTGAAGGCTAAAACAGCAAGGTATGTCGCAGCCCTTACAGTTTTTAATGTTGCGAATTCTGTTTTGGGGCATCTTTGCCAAATGAGGGAATGCAAAGATTCATTGGCGTTTTGTGTTCCCATTCTTGAACATCTTTTTAATAGATCTGTGTCTGTTAGTCTTTTCATTATAGGAAATAACAGTTTTCCTATTTCTGATGTGATGGTCTGATTATGTTTTTTGTATGGCTGTTTTAGTGCCTCTGATCTCTTAAAGTGACACCAAGATGTAGTGCCATCAGGACACAACCTGTTGTTATGATCTAGGTCTGAGCTCATCATATGAAAAAATGAGCCCATATCAGCCAGCTTCATTTTTTGAATGTCAGGAGCATTTGGCGAAGAGCTTTGGAATAGTAATTTGTAATTTTTTCAATTTTTGGCTTTGTAAGCTTATAATTTAGTTCTTTTATGTTAGACATTTTAAAATTGTTCAAAGCATGCTTAGAGGCATCAAAATTTAGTTCTGCAGAGTTTGAATCACAAACACGGCAATAATTTGATAGGACTTCGGTGTCGATGACGAGTCCAGTATCAAAATCAATAACTGTGCCAATTCCTGAATGAGATGAGTGGCCCCTTTTATGCCAAGTCCCATCGAAAGAAACTGTAATAACAGGACAGCCTATTGAACTTATTCTATCATCTGTAGTTAGAGGTTGTGAAATGTTACTTCCATGCAGATGCCCTAATCATACATTCTTCACCAGCTTCAATTATAGCAGTGTTGACTACGTTAGCTAGATTGTTATAGGTATTTCTGTGCATGCAGGGCATACTCATAAGTCCACAAAACTTATCAAATTTAGAATGCGAGATTCCAGATTCTTTTAATGCAGCAACAGCGCGGACATTAATATCCAGGTGAACATTATTACTTTTTTTTTTTAGGTCCAGTCGGACCACAAATATGTTTCACAATTTAGGCATTTGATTTTAATCAAATGAGCCATGCCTTTTGAATGTGTGATGCACATGGTTCATTTTTTGTTGAAGCAATGTGGACAGCACAACAAGGAGACCATTGTGGTCAATTCCATTTAATTCATCATGAAGTATATGAAATCTTCAGGCAGCCTCTTATTGGTGTTATCAGCGTTAGTAACTGCAGTTAGGGATATTTTTCGTTCAGCTGCCCTTGCAGGTTGTGTTGTTGCTGCTTCAGATCCAGCTGTATCCAAAACAGAACTGCAAACAAATAAAAAAAATACAAAGTTCTGTGGCGTAATGGTACAAAATTATACTTCCTTTTATTTTAAGGCAACTGTATAACATTTTTGGTGCATGACGCTCAATTTCTCTCCTTGAAACTTCATAGAAACAATTAGTTGGTGCGACATTTTCTTTCGCTCAAAATTTCTTATGTCTAATTCTAAACAATTTCTCTTTCTTATATACGCTCGAAAAAAAAGCAAATAACAAATCCAATAAATATTTCCTTTTTAGCTGCCCCCAAAAGGGGAAAAGACGCTATTAGTTGTGTGCGAAATGTCTGTCCGTCTGTCCGTCCGTCCCGTTTAGATCTCGTAAACTAGAAAAGATATTGAAAATCCGACATCACAATTTTTTAGACCATTCAAAGTTCTGATGCAAGAGCTACTTTTTTTTTCTGAAAGCGAAAAATCTAATTTTTAAAATCAGTTATGCAGTTTTTTAATAAGAAAAAGCTAATTAGTATGCATTATAAGTTAGACCTAAATTAAAACAAATTGTAATCTTGTAAACGTTATTTTCGTCAATTTTTTTTGTTGTGAAAATATATTCTTTTTTTTTTTTTTTTTCAGCATTCGAATAAGAGATTGAGCCTTTTAAAAAAATTACATCAATTCAGTTAGGCCAGGAGAGGCGCGGTAGCTGAGTGGTAAAGCGCTTGGCTTCCGAACCGGGGGCCCCGGGTTCGAATCCTGGTAAAGACTGGGATTTTCTACTTCGGAATCCTTAGGCGCCTCTGAGTCCACTCAGCTCTAATGGTTACCTGATATAAGTTGGGAAAAATTAAAGGCGGTTGGTCGTTGTGCTGGCTACATGACACCCTCGTTAACCGTAGGCCACAAAAACAGATGAACTTTACATCATCTACCCTATAGACCACAAGGTCTGAAAGGGGAACTAGTTAGGCCAGGTTCACATCTAACTTTACATTCACTTTCACCTATCCTTTAGATCTGCGGGAAAGATGTGGCACTACACAAGATCTGTCAACCTTCTTTCTCCATTCTTATCTCTCATTAGTCTTTAAAATAATTTCATTTTGGATGTTCCTTCTGAAAATATGAAAGCCTGCCTGGGTGGACCACTGTCTTTGTAATCTTGTTTTTTTGTTGTTTTTTTGAGAACATCGGCTTATGTGTGTATATGGGAACAAAATTATTACAGTATGAAATATAGGCAAGTATCCAGCATTCAAAGCATTATTTCATTCCAACTATATCTTGCTCTACACTATTCTACCTTTAGCCTCTAAAATCTAAAGCACTGTAAGAGTAAATAAAAGGGCCTACTAAAGTATGTTTTAATTTTGAGGGATAGTTTGGTATAGTACAGTTTGTGTAAGTGGTGCTATGTTATGAGCCATAATTACGTCAAAAAATAGTTTAAGTGTGTATAATAAGTGATCGTAGGTTGTAAAAGCTAGGGGATTGGCGAATATATATCGTGTAGATATGATAGTAGAAAAAGACATAAAAAATAACTATTCTTTTAGTTAATTTCCCTTTACTGGGGTCAAGCTAATTGGACTTCCACCAACGGCTCTTATTGCTGACGTCTTTAGCAAAAGTTTCTGCACAAGCCCATTTAAGGTCTAATTTTCTTTTTTTGGAATATGTAAAAAAAAACAACTAACTGTTCAATTTATCCCTGCTAGTTTGTATGTGTTTCAGTGTAAAGGTAAAGTTCCCCTGTAAGACCTACTGGTCTATAGGATGATGTAAATGCCATCTGTTTCTGTGCCCTACGGTTAACGAGGGTGTCATGTGGCCAGCACAACGACCAACCGCCTTTACTTTTCCTCAACTAATGTCATCTACCCATTAGAGCAGGGTAGAATCAGAGGTGCCCAAAGATTCCGAAAAAAAAAATCCCAGTCTTCACCACGATTTGAACCCAGGATCTCTGGTTTAGAAGCCAAGCACTTACAGGTTTAACTAGGGAATGACTTAGGTTCCCCACCTAGGCAGGCTAATCAGCAGTCAATGACTGCGATAGCTTTAACTTGAATAAATGGACAACACACGCTGTCTGGATGAACCTTTTATAATGAGCTATAACGTGCATTGATAGACATTACATACATAGCAGAGATGGTTGGCACATTTTAAATGTTTGTCTTGACCTTTGAGTGGGCTAGTTAACATGTAATATTCTTAAATTAAGTCACGCTAACCAGACATCTGTTTAGATGTACGGGTATATCTCCAGAGGTAGAGATGAACAACCCCACCTTCTTTTCTTTGTTTAGTCCATAGCATTGAGTTCATAGATAGACAAGTTACCACATTAAGTCTGATGTCAACGTGTTGACACTGTCTAGAGGTCACACTTTATGAGGGAACAGAGTTAGTTTATTTGGAGAAGAATCTCTATTAAGGGGGCTGGACTTCAAGCCGCACCTCTACACATGTAACAAGGGTAGAGATGAACAACTCCCGTCCCCTTTTATTTGTTTAGTTCATCACATTGAGTTCATTGATAGACAGGTGACCACAAGTCCAATACGATGGACGTAGGTACTCTCTAGAGTTCACGCTAGGGAACTGAGTTTGTTTACTTAGTAGCTTATCTTAATTAGGCTCTGGACTTCAAGCCACACCTCTTCAGGGGTAACTGGACATTGATTTTGCTTATTTGGAGAAAAATCTCAATCATGTGGCTGGACTACAGGCTACACTTCTTTACAAATGCTTAGTTTGCTAACTTGGATATAAATCTCAATTAGTAAGCTGGACTAAAGATCACACAGCTAAACAGAGGGACATTTTGCTATACAGTGAACTAACCGATTTCATAGCCGAGTAAGCCAGTAACTAATTATTTTGTAGAATGGAAAAACACAACTTGCTAAGAAAGCATGCTACACTGTAATTAACAATTAATTTAATGTACCTAACGTGTTAAATTGAATATTACTCCTGTGTTAAGTGTCTTGATTTGATAACGATATTCTTAATAATTTGAGATTTTCTAGTAACTCCTCGTTATTACTGGGGGTTTTTACTTACGATGCAAACTTAGCCAGCGTGTATCAGACCAGGACGACTTTTTACACCTAACATTCATAGGTCTACTTCGTGCTATTTTATTGCAAAGCGCCGCAATTAGATCTAGAAAACAAACAAAACAAGGTTACTCAAGACTCATTTCTTCTCTAATATACGTATGTGTATTACTAAATGTACCCAAGTCCTGGCAATACCACAACGACACATACAACGATAGAACAAATATTCAGAATGCCAACTCACAGACATATAACATGTTTATTACATTATCTGTACTATAATACAGAATCAGTTCAAACATTTGAAATATCCAGTATCAATTAAAATATATCAGCTTAATATTCCATAGACTGAATAGTGACAACACAGAGAAATAATTAGAGTCTACACTTCGACTATATCTATATCCTAAAGTCCAACTGTCCTGGACTAGGAACAAAACCACACTGCCCTATTATGAGTTACATTATTTTCAACAAAAACATCTCACCAAATCAAACAACCCAAAACAATAACAGTTTTAAAGTCAACAACCTGAATTGCCCCCCTTCTCCTCTACAGTAAACAGGAGACCCAGGCTGACCAGAACTCAGTCCTGACATTTCTCCCCCCTCTAATTTTTGTCTGTTTCTGGGTTCATTTAAACAGACAAACTTCCATAAAGAGATTTCCAAAACGATACATATATCAACATGCAAACAAAAGTAATCTTGGTACTAAAACATAGCCTACAGTTTGTAAAAAAAAAACAAAAAAAAAAAGATGTATCCACATGAAATGTCAATACTATACACAACCTGCTAGGCAATAATAATTATATGTATGTATATATATATATTATATATCAGCATGTAAACAAAAACAAATAGTAGTTGGAACAAGGCATATTTAAATGTTATATACAAAATACTAAGCAATTATAATTATACTTATATATATATATCAACATGTAAACAAAAATTAGTGTGCAAACATATATTCTACCTTTTGTAAAAGGCGTTTAATACATATCCCCAATCCTAGCAAACAAATAACTTTGAAATGAATAAATATTAAATTTCAGTTATCTGTAATCAATGTTATGTTGGTCTATTCTGTTAGTCTAGATAGAAAGTCAGCAATTACATTTAGTTTGCCCTTTAGATGTTCTACATCAAAGTAAATGATTGTAATAGTAGAGCCCAACGACAAAATTCTATTATTCCCATATGTTGCGCTCTTCAAAAAGGCCAGTGGTCTATGGTCACACTGAATAGTGAATTTAGCGCCATATAAATATCTGGACAAGCGTTGCACCCCCCAAACAATGGCAAGGCATTCTCTCTCAATCACTGAATACCGTTGTTCTCTGGGCAACAGTTTTCTGCTTAAGAACTTTACAGGATGGAATATTCCTTCTACTTCCTGCAAAAGACAACATGATATGGCTATGTCCGACGCGTCTGTTTGCACAACAAATGGTCTATTAACGTCTGGTAATTTCAGTATAGGATCCCGTGTCCATGCACATTTGAATTTTTCTTAATGCCCGGTCACATTCTGGAGTCCAATTGACCCTCGTCGGTGTCCCTTTTTTTAACAATCCAGTAATTGGAAATACTATTTCGCGAACGCTGGAATAAATCTGCTATAAAAATTAGTAATCACCTAGCAAACATCGAACCTCTTTTTTCGTTTTTGGTGCTTTTATATTCAATACCTTGTCTCTGTTATTGGGTTCTGGGTATATGTTTCCTTCACCTACAATATTACCCAAGAAAGTTATTTTAGGATACGCGATTTCAAGTTTGCTTGGCTTGATAGTAAACCCATATTCTTTTAGCCTGGACAACACTTTCTCTAGTGCTATTAAGTGTGATGACCAATCATGCCCGAATACACAAATGTCATCAAAATAGAACACAACATTTCCAGTCCTCTAAGAATGGTCCTAACAGTGCGATTAAAAAAACTAGGAGAATTAAGCAGACCAAACGTAGATATTTAAATTGAAAGTGACCACTTGGTACCCTGAATGCAGTGTATTTCCTACTATTCTCTTCTATGGTATTTGCCAGAAGCCTTTTGTTAGATCTATCTTTGTAAAAAATTTGGCACTATTAAGTGGTAAGAAAAGATCTTCTTGTCTGAATAGCCTCCGCGTCAAATTTGGTAACCGCGTTTAATTTCCGAAATCTATGCAAGTACGTACTGTTGAATCTTTTTTCTTAACCAAAACAACAGGAAATGCATAGGGCGATTGAGACTCTTCAATAATGCCCCATTTGAATCATGTTATCTATCTCCTGGTCTAAGACATCTCTCATATGAATAGGAACTGCGTATGGCCTCAGTGTAATAGGCTTTCTGTTGTGAGCTCAATGTTGAATGCTTTAACCTTCGCTTTACCCGGTATATCAGTAATTATATCTTTATACTTCTCAACTAGCGTCTGAATCTGTTCTCTTTGGATTCTGTTAATTCAGTATTGATATTAATATGTTCTCTGGAATTAGTACTCTCAAGAGTAGGTAACTCAGTAACTTCATCCTCTTGGTTATCATCTTCTGGTCGGTTACAAGGGACGCTATGCACGCATGTAATAATTCTTCCCTTGACCCCCATACACGACATGTGACGCAGTTCCCGAGAGTTGTAGATCACTATTTTCCTTAACCGTACATTCCGTGTTGTTTTTTCATGATATTTTACAAGTCTGTTAACATGAAGAATTTTTACTCGATTGCCTTTCTTTATTTTTACATTAAACTTGTTATTCTTTTTTCTACTTTATAGGGCCCCTCCCAGTGCAAGGCTAACTTATTCTGTCTCTGTGGTTTCAGTAAAAGCACAGAATCACCTGTTGAATATCTTTTTCTTTGCTATTTCTATCATAATACCTTTTATAACTTTCTTACATTTTGAGCTATTTTTCTGAGCTATTTGCAAGCACAGCAGCCTACTTTTTAGGTCTAATAAATAGTCAAACACATTCTTTATTTCTGGTTCTACCTGGTTGATTAGTAAAAAGATCTTTTAGAATTGACATAGGCCCCCTGACTTCCTTCCATACAACATTTCATAAGGGGAAATGTAGTAGGACTCATTTGGTACCTCTCTGTACGCAAACAGAAGTGCATTATAACTCTATCCCAATTCTTAGGTTCTGCTTCGGCCGTCCTTTCTCAGCATGCACTTCAAAGTCCCGTTAAAGCGTTCTACGCCCCCATTTGACATGGCGTGAAATGGTGTTGATTTAACAATCTTTATTTTAAAAAACTGACATATTTCTTTGTATAATTCGGATCTGAACTGAGATCCATTATCAGAGAGTATCTGTTCCGGGAATCCTATTCTAGTAAAAATAGCACTTAGTGCTTCTATTACTACTGGTGTTGTTGTATTAGGTAGTGGTACAGCTTCCGGCCATCTTGTTGCCAAATCAACTAACGTTAAAATGAATCTATTCTTCCGATCTGTCATTTGGAGTGGTCCTATGATATCAATAGCAACTTTAGCAAATGGAGTGGAAATAATATTCATGCGTCTAGTTCTACCTTTCCCGCTTTTCCTGGGTGTCTACCTCTTTGACAAAGGTCACAACATTTAATGTATGTTTTTATATCTTTATCTACCCCAGGCCAAAGAAATGCGAATATATCCGATACCTGGTTCTATTTATAGACATATGTCCAGCTAAAGGTGTAGAATGTGCTATTTCTAATATTAGTTCACGTCTATTCGTAGGGATTACAAGTTGTCGTTCTATTACCCCAGGGCTATCTTTTCGTTCAAATTCCTTTGTAAAAGTAGACCTTCTTCCACAATAAATGATACCAATCCCTTTTTCTTATCTCGACCGTTCCTGCTTTCGCTTTTTCCCATAATCTAACTAACGAACTATCATTTCTTTGATCCTCTTTAAAATCACTGTCCAATTCCATCCACTTACTTAAACCAATCCTGTCCTTATCTTCGATTTGACCCTAGTGTCTTTTGTTTTCGCCATTGCCCTAGTAACAGCATTCCCATATAAAAATGCTTTAGCCTGATCAACATTTCCAATAATAATATCTGCTATTGGGTCCTTAAACATGGCCGCTACAAAGACTCCTTTTAAAAATGGAGTATCAATGTCCTATCCACGCAAGTGGATACTGAAAAGTTTGTCCATCTATTAATTTTAAAGTGAAAAACCCATCTATCTTCTGACTTTCTTCTATCAAACTTTCTCGGACCCCAATTATGCTCGCCCCTGTATCTCGTAGAACAGATACCCTTCGATCTCCTAAAAATCCCTCAACTATTTTCAATCCCAACTGATTTATCTTTATAATCTAAAAATTATATGTATCAGTGTGACATGCAAACAATCCCACTTGTTGCCCCTTTCTGGTAATACTCTTAGTCATTGCTGTGTTGGACCTCTATTCTCATTATCTTTACCCGACACCATCGAGCAATGTGTCCGCCCTTTCCACATCTATAGCATATCACTTGTGTCCCCTCTGTGTTTATATTATTCGGGCGACGACTGTTAGATTGACCAGTGGCACCAAATGCTACATATGGGATATCGTTACTAGTTACTTTGTTACTTCCCTTACAATATGTGTAGAGCCTTTCGTGCATCTCTAAATTGATCAATACAGTCTAAGACCTCTTGGGGCTGAAGTAGGCTTTCGTAGCAAAATATCTTTCAGGGCCTCAGAAGATAGCACACTGTAAAGTCTGTCTTTCATTATCAGGTCAATTATACCGTCTACTGTCATTGGGGTTTGTGATGTTTTAAGCCAGTTGTCAATGTCCTTTTCAATGGACATAAAAATCTTTCATATCGTCCATCTTTGGGGAAAGTTCATGCCAAAGTGTCCGACAGGCTTCTTCCGTTAGTTGGGCTTGTTTTAGGAGCTCCCCCTTAACAAGATCATAGTCAGTGTTATGTATCAGTTTGTTTGTATCATAAACAATTTTAATTTTTCATTTAATTTGTGATGAGCACAAGTGGCCATCTTGTCTTGGAATGTCGTTAAGCTGGTAGCAGTTGTTTCGAACAGTTCTAAGTAGAATAACAAGTCCTCTTTGTCTGTCATGCAATTTAGGTTTTTGTCTAACTGTTTACTCTGTTTTGGGTTGTCGTTAACTGTCATGTCTTTCTTATCCATTTCATGTTGTCTTGCTAGTTGTTTGTCCTCCATCTCTCTTATATGTCTTCTCTCTCCGCTTCCCCTTGTCAGTCTATCTAAGTCAATTTTCTGTTGGGGCATCTATAAATTTCTTTAACGTTTTGCCCTTAAACCCCAACATCTGAGCCTGGGCTACTATCTCCTCAAATGGACGAGGTATAAACTCTGACATTTTCCTAGAGCAGTGTCCTTTATTACAATATTAGCTCACAAAATGATATACATACAAAAACAATTAAAGCAAAATTAAATAATACTAATACCTCTGCTCCTACTAATGTTGTTCAACTGGTACTCCAACAGGTTAAAGACAATAGTCCAAGGTTATCCAATAAGGTGATTTCTCTTAGTCTATTTCAGGAAGATAATCCAACAGGTAATCCCAA
>JAZGLO010005381.1:0-215000 GCA_036873155.1 Biomphalaria sudanica | reverse complement strand
GATAGGGTAGTCCAGCTTGAAAGATTTAGTCATTATACTAATTCTTAAATCTCTAAGCTTTTATTTTTCGTTTTAATAAAAGCCTAATATATCATCGTTGACTTGAACCCAGGTAATACAGATGCAGTGGGAGATGGAGAACAAAACTAGTAGTTTTAAGCAAGTCAAATATTGTTTTCAAGAATAAACGCTGCTAGATAATCGAAGGACTTTCTTCATAAAGATAGTTTTTATTTAGAAAAAAAAAAGATTTGTGAAAAGGTGATTTAGAATAATGATGATGACACCAATAGCTAACCGTACAAGATGGGATCAGTACCTAACCTTAACCATGTGACACCACTCCTACATTCAAATAGACACATTTTAGTTTCGTATAAAAACTACAAGACACTAAAATCTACAAAATAAAAAAAAGAAAGTTCGAATTTCGATGTTGAAAAATAAAAAGGGAGCAGGGGACATTTTCTGAAAATGTGTGAATAAAATGCATTGAAATAATAACAGGAATATGATTAAATCGGCCTTTTAAAGAGGAACCCCAATAAACGTTTTTCTCCACATCCACACACACACCTCCAACAAAATGTCCCAATCAAACACCCCAATTATATTTCTGTGTTTCTTTTCTGAACTGACTTTGTCAATTGCTTGCAGGGTAAAGGACTACACAACACTTACTGGCTTGTGGGCAAAGAAGGATTCGACAAAGAGCTTCCAGAACCACCTCCTGTAACCGGGTAAGTTTTCTGGGCACTCATTTGTATCAATTTATGTTTTTCAACCAGAAAGCTAATTATAAACTTCACGTCATAGGCTTTTAAGGAAGGCACAAGATCATGTGATAAAAAATACGTCTTTTCTTTTTTTTTAAACTTTTGAGGGGGAGATTCAAAGTCACTGTCGGGAGCCAGACAAAGGCGAAAGTAATAGTGAAAAGATAATAGCACCTGGACCGGATTTAAGTATGAGGATTTAAGTATGAGGCCGGGTGCAGGATTTTTGTGGAGCTCCCTACAATTTTTTCGAAAATTTTAATAAAGATACACTTCTAAATGAAATTAGGTATATCTAAACGCATGCTATATTTTAGAAGGAAGAAACAGAGTTCTTGTAAATTTTATTCTCAATTTTCTTTTACAATAAATCAATATGCATATTTTAGTTTTAAAAGTGTCTAGTATTGAGTTTGTGGAGGGTAAGGTCCTTGGTAGACGCACTGTCGTAAATCCGGACCTGTAGCCTATTTACTTATTCCAAGCATGCTACAAGCTTACACTTCTTAATCTCAACATTCTTGCCAGCCGCAAAATTGCGAAAAAAAAGTAAGAAAAAAAGAACAACAACAAAATAAAGTTTCTGACCCGTCGAAATTGGGTTAAATTTTCATCTCTTTTGTGGAGGTCCCGGGGCTGTAGCTTTGCCTGCCATCACCTAAAACCGGCCCTAATCGGGACCCATTTAGCTTGGGCGAAACCGCTAGATTCTAGGTGGTCATTAGTATTGTTTGAACCTTATCAAGAGTTACTATGCTAGTTTAAAGGAAACGAGTAATATTAAATAAACAAAATAAGGGCTAAACGGAAAATATGACAGGCCTTCATCAGCTTGAGCAAAACCCCTAGATTCTAGGTACAGAAGAGAACAGAGTGATAAGGAGAACATGTCAACATTGCACTTTAGGGTACGTCCTCAGTGTATACGGATTAAGATTACGAAACATAAGGAGATCTTCTGTGATCAAATTTACGATTGAAACATTTTGAAGCTCTGTGCCTGTTAGTCTGTAAAAACCGAGTAAAGATTTAAATAATTAAAGCGGATACTATAAATAGTTTAGATCTAGCGTCAATTAACTCAATGTCTTTTATTGTTATTTTTATTTATTATCTCTCTCTCTCTCTCGCTCTCTCTTTATTTCTCATCCTGTAAATATCTAATTTATTAATTAAGGGCAATTTAATTTAGGGAAAACGCAAAATTATTTTAAAATTTTGTCAATTTAGCTTTTACGATAATTAGAAACTGTATCCCATTCTGAATAATAATCTGTAATTTGTTTTTAGAAAAAATATTAATAAATATTTTAAATATTTAAAATAAAAACATGACTAATGTTTGCTTTTGCCTCATTAAATATGCATAGACAGTGTCTAATTTTCAAAAATACTATAACTTTTTTTCACTGTTACAGTTCTTTTTTTTAAACAAGATACATTTTTTAAAGTCTTATTTTAGTTAAAAGCTTCAATTTCATTAGTTGAAATTAAATAAATTCTTATATTATCTCTCTATCCAACCAATCAGAACCTTTCTTACAAAGCCTCTTTGGCAGCCATTTTGTTTACTATTTTTACCCACGTTTGTCGGTGCTCTGTGACACTGTTTATTTCTCTACATTATATTACTCTTGTATTCATTCAAGTGTGTTTTAGTTTATTGTATTTAATATTATTTAAATATAACAATGCCTAGACCACGCAAAGATCGTCATAAGAAAAGGAAATTCCATGGTAATAGGTTTTTAAAAAAGCTTAGTCTAGATCTAGATGATCATGATACTGAAATTGAGTCTAGATCTAGCGAGACTGAATTCAGTGAAATTCAACCTGTTTCTGAGGACATATTAGAGCTAGATCCAGTAAATCCTGATGCTACTAACACTGGAAATGTTCCTGAAAGTAGTTCATTTATTAAATTAAATGATACTGTTCAACAGGACAACATTTATTTGGATGATATGACTGGATACCGCATGTTTGATGTTCAAATTTTATTGTGTTTTGTGAATCAATTTCCTTGCTGTAATTGTGAAAAGCATTGTGGTTTTCAAGCTACTGAAAGAAACACTGGACTTAACTGTACTATATCCTTTGTGTGCCTGGATTGCAAACATGTCTTCATGCTTCAAAGTTCTAAGGAAAATATAAATTTAAGGTTTCAACTGTCTATGTTTTCCATTGGATGCCATTATGAACAAGGTAACAAATTTCTAGCAAATATGAACATGCCACCACCGGTAAGCATTACAAAAAGCAATTTTTTTAGAAATAAAATATTAGAAGCCACTAAGACAGTTGCTACAAAATGCAAAGAAGCAGCTGCGGAAGAATTAAAAGCTTCTCAGCCATCATCGGATGTCACTGTGTCGTGCGATGGAACATGGCAGAGGCGTGGGTTCGTGTCAAAAAATGGAGTTGCAACTGTACTTTCCGTTAATCCTGGAGGTGCTCCTAAAGTAATAGACACATTTACCAGCAGTAACTATTGTGATAAATGTTGCAAAAGCAAAAAGAAACTTACTCCTGAACAGTTTGTAGCTTGGAAAGCAAACCACGCAGCTGAATGTGACGCTAATCACACAGGTTCTTCTGATGCGATGGAATCACAAGGGATCCTACAAACTTTCCGACGTCGACTTATGGACCTAAACAATTCTTACAAAGGAAAAGTTTTTGAAGAAGATGGCAAACACTACAAAGGGATGGGAGGAGTAAAAAGGTTTACTCAAGCAGCAATTCTAAGAATTCAGGGCCATTATGGTGGTGCCATTAGAAATAATATCAACAACCTTCTACAGATGAAAAAGGCAATTTGGGCAATTTGGAAACACAGGTGTGGAGACCACAGTGATTGCGGCCATTGGTGTCCAAAAGAACAAAACATAGCAGTGGCAAACAAAAATAAACTCCCCAAATATATTACTGATGCTATGAAACCAATATTTGAAGAGTTAACATCAGATGCACTGTTGCAAAAGTGTTTACATGGTGGCACGCAAAATGCTAACGAGTCGTTCCATAATTTAATATGGAAAAGATGCCCCAAACACCAATTTGTTGGAAGAAAAAGGCTTTAGATAGCTGTTCATGATGCAACAATTGTATATAATGATGGGGAACTTGGACAAAGGCAGATATTTCCACTTTTGGGATTACAATTCGGATATTATGCTGAAACATCATTTCGCGCTGCGGACAAGAAAATAATTTTGTCATCTTTAAATGCAAAAAATATATCAAAAATGACATCCAGGTGTAAAAAAACATTCATTCAAATGCAGAGGATGCTAGGGATGAAGGACATTTACCAGGAGGCTTTTAATTGTAAGTAACTCTGATTGTAATAATTGTAGATCAATGTGATTGGAATAACATGCTGAAGACACTGTGCAAATTTCATTTGAAATATTTAATAGATACTAAAATATCTTGACATGTGTGTTCATGTATTTTTTTTAGTTTTTTGACTATTTTTACCCTATATTTGTGTAAAATTTCACTTTTTAAAGTTTTTATTTTTTTTTTATTTTTTTCACTATTAAATGATCCATCTAAACATATAGACACTTAAATAGTGACAGATTTGTTGATATTTCAATTTGGGTGTTTAACCTGCCCTTAAGTCTATGTGATCATTTATTTCAGTGACACAACTCATGGGTAAGTAGCTTTTATAACATTTTTGTTAAGATTGAATGTACAAACCTATCTTTCTTAGAAGTAATGTTTACTTGATTTATGCTCGAATTCATTTTGTGACTTTATAATGATAAACACAAAACAAATACCGTGCTATCTTCAATTTCATGGATATTATCTTTAATTGACATACCCTCTTGACCATTCGTCGCTAAGATGTTTGTTGTTGTTAACCTATTTCCCTGCTATAAATATTCTAAGATTATCTTTGTGTAAATAGAGTAGTTTTATCTGTTTATCGTTTGTTTTTAGTTTTCTTTGAACTAATATATTTTGTGTGTATTAATGTTTAAGGTTTAAGGTTTGGTTTTATATTTTATATTTCTTCATCTATTATATGGTTCAGTCATCCATTCTTTAAAAATAGGTTGTTGTGTAATTGTAACAAATATGTACACAAGTTTAAATTAGAATTCACAGAATAGAAACAGTGAGATAGTCTTGTAACGTGGCACACATATATAGACAGGACTTTGTTTGTCACGATACGCACCGGTACAGCGAACCATCATCTTTTTGAATGTGAAGAAAAAATATTACTTTTCTTGTATTTTAACGTATTTTATTAATTTATTAGTAGTTAAAAGTTAGGCAATCAATCACTGAATACCGGAACCTAATTATTGAGTACCGGCATTTATTCTTTTTTACCAAAAAAGCATCTCTCTCTCTATATATATAATAGAATTATTTATGACATATTATACGTTCCATATTATTTTATTGATATGTTCTATTTCTTTCTACAGATTGGACTCCATTCTTGGAAATATCAAACTAGAAAACATGTTAAATGTAACTCCACACGAAACTCTGGCCAAATCAATCTCCGCTCCAAACTTTAACAATAAATGCGATATTGAACACTTGGATTCGAACTGTCAACCGTCCAGCGGAGGTTGCAGCAGCCAAGCCACCAGTGTCCACGACGATCACCACCGCGGCGCCCCTAACCATCACACCAGTGTCGTCAAAGCGGACATCAACATCACCGGGCGAGCGCCTAGAAACGACTCCGCCAGCGACACGTTAGTGGAGATGATGTCGGAGGCCGAGCCTCCCACGGCGTCGGTGCTGAAGAACAAGCACAGTGAGAGCAACGACAGCGGCTTCGGCAGCGAGCGGAAGCACTCCCATGGGAACGACAGCTTTTCTCCGGCACCCCAAGGAGGTTTCGCCTCTGCTGGCTTCATCGGCGTCGACAAGCAGAGGCGGACTAAGACGTCTGTGGTTTCATCCTCGGACGTAAGCCTGCATACCAATTATTCCATGCTGGTGGACCTGACGGACGAGCTGACTCCAGTGACGGAAGTTTGACGCTTGCTTTAAATCTTCGCGTGAGTTCTCTAGAGCTTGGCGTCAAGCAGACTTGAAGCAGAGGCAACCTATAAGAGTGGCAAACAGAGGCGATCGCCCTTGGCACCCCCCATGAGTGGATGGATTCGCCCGCTATAAGGAGTATGCGAGGCACCCTGGCACGCATTCAAATGTACCGCACCAACACGCTAGAGACTGAGCTCCAATATGGTGGATTTATTCGACAACGGTTGTCCTAAAGATTGATTTGTTACCCGGCACTGTTGAAGCTTCTCCTGCATCTATACCAATGACCATAAAAGCTCTTAGCATAATATTTGGGGGTTGTGTTAGGGTTAGGTACCTCCTACTGCTAAGGCTACCCCAGAATCTAGATTGTTTCAGCTTGGCTTTCCGGGTCTAACTATGGCTTGTGAGGGTCATAACGAATGATATAGCATTTAAACAACAAGTGAAATTAGTTTACATCGTCATTGGCAAGCACTGACATATACCTCCGTTTAGAGGTTCATAATGTTATTCAAAGGCTAAATTAAACATTTAAGTAAAAAGGTATAACTCTTGTTATGCAGTATAATTAACTTCTGGCACCTAAACATATGGAACATTTTGTTTATTCGTATACAGCCTTTAGCCGTTTGAAACCTACTATTCATATACAAAAGTGAGTTTTATATCGAAACACATATACATACAGTATATCAAACAGCTCTTTGACAATGTCTTTGCACTATAACTGAAATTGGAACTATGCAGTAGGTTCCAGTCAATTGTTTAATGTTTTATACTAGCAGGGAATTCTTATGTACATAAACTGTATCCGTTGGGAGGAGGGAACTCTTGAGTGAATTAGATCAAATCTGTTTCTATAACTAAGTTTAAAACTTGTTGTAATGTTTCACACTAGAAGTTCTAATATTTTTATTTTCTTTTTTCGGTTTTTCTACAAGAACAAGTTATAAGCATCTCCTTTTGGATACATGATGTTTGTATCAACCTTGTTCATTCACCTCTTCCACAGTCATACGATCATGTGAATCAGATGATGGCATTTATTTATAGATTTTGATTGTTGATTGCATTTTCTTTTTCAATGTTGACCTTCCACCTTCACCCTTGCCCTTTGACCTTTTTAGAGGTCTCTCTTGTGATGAAGTTATGAGTTTAAGACTGGATCTATGGTTGTTGTTGTTGTTCACACTATCTGTTAGAATCTTTTCTAAATAAATATTTCTATTTCGTTTTTTTTTCCCCATCTTTCTATTTTTACCAGAGTCACATTCCTGGTCCGAACATTTCGGGTCACAGGCTACGCTATGAATCACAGGCGTGTTTATTTCGGTGAGATGCCCTTTAGCCTACATCATAATTCATCAAATACTCTCTATCTCTCTCAAATCACGCTCCTTGAACCCCATGCAACAGTTATCACAACCCCCTCTGCCTGTCGTTTATCTGTGTGTTGATTAATTTTAAAAAAATGTTACACTCATTTCCCTTTGCGACTTAATGACAAGTGAAAGAGTTTAAAATGCTTCTCTATAAAGAGGGATGGAGAACAGGTTTGTACTTTTCAATGATGGTAGCATCAATCACAGTTGAGACCTAAAGGAAAGACACTTGTTGACGACAGGCGTAGAAGACGAAAAGAAAACTTAAAAATAGACCACCAACAGACAACGGCTTGTCTGGATGAGATACGGGAAAATATGTAGGTCAAAACTAGGTTTGCGCAGTCATATGAAATGCTGCACTCATCCTTAATCTTAGAGATCGAAGTCATTGCCACTATTATTATTGTTATTATTATTTTATTTGTTATAAATCTTGACTGTGTCTACCTCCGGATAAATCTCGAAAAAAGAAAGTTATGTTAGTTATGTTATGTTAGCTATAGGTCAACAGGTACCTCCATCAACAAAGGTTGAGCAATTAGAGACGTTCGTCTATTTAGGTGTCGTTATGGAGATGTAGATGCATATCCCAGTGTTGCATGCCGGTCATTGCGGCCAGGGAAAGCAAAAATAAAACAACAACTACGACCACCTACAGCCACCTACGCGTGCACGACTTGGACGTCATTCTTAAAAGTGGAAGAGGCTAAACGTGGCTCAGCACCTTCATGGAGGACCTAAAGTCTGTACACACTGGCTCTGGGGAGGCTGTGGAGAGGCTGTGGAAGTCACCAGCGACCGATCTCTCTGAAGAGAACTCTCTGTTTTATACGCCGAACGGCGCGGAAGAACCAAGTAAATCTAAAGATAGGATCAATGGCTTAAACCGAGTAGCTACCTACCAAGAAGGTTTGAGTTTGAAACCCAAGCTGAGTTGTGTTTGCCGAGCGCCTAAAGGCAGCACGGAAATCTCCAAGATGCCCCCTGATCCAAGCAGATGTAAATTATTACATCACTATTTCCAATGGCTCGTATCCCAAGACGCTTGGGGTAGAAGCGAGTCAAAAGGCCGAGCACACCGGGAAAAATTTCCCCATATTCCTTCTCTGTCCACATTACCCGTGCATGTTGTGTGTATAATGACATGTTTGTTGGAACTTTCTTCCATCCCCACCAGACTCGGTTCTTAAGCATTACAACGGGGGTTCCTTTTTGTTTTGCCCAATTGTCTCCATTTAAGATTGTTTTTACACTAGTAACATGGTGATGTTCTGAAGCATTGCCCTGGTGTTAAACAACAAACCAAACGTTATGGTCTGCTAGTCCCTGTATTTAGCTAAATAAACTTTTCGGTTCTCACAATGTCGAATATTTTTTTATGATGACTAATGTTGTACGACTGATTTTATGATTGATGCCTTAACCTCATAAATTTTGTATTGAAATGTTAGCATTTAAACATATCAGTAATTTAAAATCTTTGTAAATCTACTCGTGACATTTAGCAGCCTAGCTGGTGAAAGTGTTTGTACTTCTTTATTGACAACTTGGAATCTAGTCAAAATCAAAATATCAGTTGGCAATTATTTATTTAATTCTAATTTTATTTCATATATATGTAAATTCTTTTCAAGATTATTTTGTCTCATTGACTGTTATGTCATTTTAAATTGCAGTCTGACATCATTTATTTAATTTAACAGTAATTCTAACCTTTAACTTCTTAATTTGAGATTTTCAAATAGTGGCCTACAAATCATTTGAAAAAATGGCTCGTTGCGCCAAGGTCCATTATTATTATAGCTTTTATATAGCGCTACTTTCATGCTTATAGCATGCTCAGAGCGCTTTGGTCCAATCTCATTTGTGGACCAGTTGGGGGGGAGGGGGTATCCAGGAGTTGGTTTTCCGTGCTGCCTTTAGGCGATCAGTAAAAGCAACTCTGCCCGAGTCGGGTGTCAAACCTCGAGCCTCCTTCTAGGTAGCCAAGACAAGCCAAGTTCAAGTCCATAACTAAAAGGGACCCCACAGGGGGATTGGAAACAAAGGTTTGTATAGCTTTTAATAAGAACTACAAGCATACTGATACATACAGGACTATACTGATACATACAGGACTATACTGAGACATACAGGACTTCATTTTTGTCCAACTCAGTCTTCTAATTTGGTGAAGAAAACCTCTACCGTATTATTGAATCAGAACCCATGGGTATTTTGATAAGGCCACTGCCTCCTAGTATTGAGCCTGGACCCACGGGTATCCTGATAAGGCCACTGCCTCCTAGTATTGAGCCTGGACACACGGGTATCCTGATAAGGCCACTGCCTCTTAGTACTGAGCCTGGACCCACGGGTATCCTGATAAGGCCACTGCCTCCTAGTACTGAGCCTGGACCCACGGGTATCCTGATAAGCCACTGCCTCCTAGTACTGAGCCTGGACCCACGGGTATCCTGATAAGCCACTGCCTCCTAGTACTGAGCCTGGATCCACGGGTATCCTGATAAGACCACTGCCTCCTAGTATTGAGCCTGGACCCACGGGTAACCTGATAAGGCCACTGCCTTCTAGTACTGAGCCTGGACCCACGGGTATCCTGATTAGCCACGCCTCCTAGTACTGAGCCTGGACCCACGGGTATCCTGCTAAGGCCACTGCCTCCTAGTACTGAGCCTGGACCCACGGGTATCCTGATAAGCCACTGCCTCCTAGTACTGAGCCTGGACCCACGGGTATCCTGATAAGCCACTGCCTCCTAGTACTGAGCCTGGACCCACGGGTATCCTGATAAGCCACTGCCTCCTAGTACTGAGCCTGGACCCACGGGTATCCTGATAAGCCACTGCCTCCTAGTACTGAGCCTGGACCCACGGGTATCCTGATAAGCCACTGCCTCCTAGTACTGAGCCTGGACCCACGGGTATCCTGATAAGCCACCCTGCCAATCTAAACGTGGAAACCAAATGAGCACTTATATTGAAGTCATAGTTTTATTGTTTTCAGTGCTTATTGCTGCAGTAGAACTAGATAGGGAAGTACTATAGAGGTAAATGTCTTGAAGACTCCGTCCACAATGTCTTCGAATGTGAGACTGTTTTTCAACTCATTATTTATTATGTTTCCGTGATTTGATGTATGGGCCCCACTGGAATGGGTTGATGGACAGGTCTGACTCGTTGAAGATTGCGTAAGATTGAAACAGCAGTTCATGTGTTTTTGAACAGTTTTCTAATATAAATTTGGTATGATTGCATGTTCTTCCCGCTGTATAGAAAATGTTTTGCTAAAACTATGTAAGTTTAGTCAGAAAATGTGTAGCTTATGTGGATGTAAATGACCTTTTTCATGCTTATGACGTTGAACTTTGACCTTAACTAATTGTTTTCACCTAATAATGTTTCACTCTAAATGTTCCATTTAATTTGTACTAGATTATTATATCCGAAATACAATCACACACATTGTACACCTTCAACTGCACATGTATATAAGCCTTTCAGAGAATTAAACTAATGTTTACAATCTGATTGGTCTTCGAGTCTTTAATGTCCTATGGTCTTGTTAAGGGGACATCTTTATATGGACGTGTTGACTTGGTTCTTTTCGTCCTATAGATGTTTGAATTGAATGTGGAATCCAGTTTTAACTACTAACCTATATAATTTCTTAGCAATACACAAGAAGAAAGCACCTGGCAGAAGCCGGCTTCCGAACGAGACAGCTGTTGCTTTCTTACAAAAATCGCGGGATACATATTAGAGACCAAAAGAAATCCACTTCTAATAACAGACGTAGAGAATCTAAACCGACCACCGCCGGACAACTGTTACGTCTGCGCTAAACGTGGTAGAATTTGTAGGTCACAGCTGGGACTGCGTAGCCAGGTGAAATACTGCATCCCTCATTAATACTTTAACTCGAAGACATTTCCTATTGTTATTAATTATTATAGCATTCTTCTGCATTGGAGGTAAATAGAACAAAGGGAAGACGTGTCTTTAAAAATAAATATTGTTTCGTAGGCTACTACTCTATAGATATGCCGATATGTTTATACATTTTAATTTTTTAGTTTCTTGTTGTAAATGTATTTGTTTTGTTTTTCCAACACGGAAGTGACAAGTGTGTCAGGTGAAAAGCAGAACACAGTGAGATAACCATCGCAAAGACCTAGAGGGAGAAGATGACACAGGGGGCTTAGAGTACTATCACTGACATCTATAACAGAATGTGTCCAGGAAAAGGATGACATAGAGAGAGAGATATTTTGCTGGCTACTAATGTCAGAGATATTTATAATAGTGTGACATGTTCTAGCCTATTGTAAGAACAGCATTGCGGCGTGAGGTAGGCACTAAATCAATGTCATGGTTTTAATTATTAGAGCGTTTTAATAAATGGGTGGCTGCCTGGTCGTGTGGTTCTGTCGTTCAGGCTGTTGGTGTTCCCGGGTTCCTACACTGACCGCTGCCATCCCGTGTCGTCCTGCGGGACTAGAAAGTAAATGATCGGAAGAAACAACGAAACATGGACAACAAACTCTAGCAACATACAGAGAGGTTTTGTCTCTCTCTCTCTCTCTCATCCTCTCTCACTATCCCATCTGCTCTCCTCTACTTCCCTATCTCCCACTCTTCCTCTCTCTCTCTCTCTCTCCCTCCCTCTCTACCTTCCTTTCTCACCCTCTTTCTCTCTCTCCCTTTCT
Organism: Biomphalaria sudanica; assembly: GCA_036873155.1. Lineage (NCBI taxonomy): Eukaryota > Metazoa > Mollusca > Gastropoda > Planorbidae > Biomphalaria > Biomphalaria sudanica. The sequence continues at coordinate 203,100 of JAZGLO010005381.1, read as the reverse complement.
TACTTTCTATCTCCCTCTCCGTCTCTCTTCCTTTCTAACTGTCTGTCTTCCCCCCCTCTCTCCCTCTATATCTCTCTACCCCTCTCACTCCCACCCTTTCTCTTTTCCTCTCTCTATTTCTCTCTCTCTCTATTTCTCTCTCTCTCTCTATTTCTCTCTCTCTCTCTATTTCTCTCCCTCTATTTCTCTCTCTCTCTCTATTTCTCTCTCTCTCTATTTCTCTCTCTCTCTATTTCTCCTCCTCTCTTTTTCGCAACTGTCTAGTTTGTAAAACTTGAGCTTCTTCTTCTTCGTTCTCATTTTACAAGTCGGTGGTTCAGATCAGTAATCCTAGATCTGAGATGATCTGCGCAGTGGTTTCCAGATCAGACAGTTCAGATCAGTAATCCAAGATCTGAGATGATCTGCGCAGTGGTTTCCAGATCAGGCAGTTCAGATCAGTAATCCAAGATCTGAGATGATCTGCGCAGTGGTTTCCAGATCAGGCAGTTCAGATCAGTAATCCAAGATCTGAGATGATCTGCGCAGTGGTTTCCAGATCAGGCAGTTCAGATCAGTAATCCAAGATCTGAGATGATCTGCGCAGTGGTTTCCAGATCAGGCAGTCCAGATCAGTAATCCAAGATCTGAGATGATCTGCGCAGTGGTTTCCAGATCAGGCAGTTCAGATCAGTAATCCAAGATCTGAGATGATCTGCGCAGTGGTTTCCAGATCAGGCAGTCCAGATCAGTAATCCAAGATCTGAGATGATCTGCGCAGTGGTTTCCAGATCAGGCAGTCCAGATCAGTAATCCTAGATCTGAGATGATCTGCGCAGTGGTTTCCAGATCAGGCAGTTCAGATCAGTAATCCAAGATCTGAGATGATCTGCGCAGTGGTTTCCAGATCAGGCAGTTCAGATCAGTAATCCAAGATCTGAGATGATCTGCGCAGTGGTTTCCAGATCAGGCAGTTCAGATCAGTAATCCAAGATCTGAGATGATCTGCGCAGTGGTTTCCAGATCAGGCAGTTCAGATCAGTAATCCAAGATCTGAGATGATCTGCGCAGTGGTTTCCAGATCAGGCAGTTCAGATCAGTAATCCAAGATCTGAGATGATCTGCGCAGTGGTTTCCAGATCAGGCAGTCCAGATCAGTAATCCAAGAACTGAGATGATCTGCGCAGTGGTTTCCAGATCAGGCAGTCCAGATCAGTAATCCTAGATCTGAGATGATCTGCGCAGTGGTTTCCAGATCAGGCAGTTCAGATCAGTAATCCAAGATCTGAGATGATCTGCGCAGTGGTTTCCAGATCAGGCAGTTCAGATCAGTAATCCAAGATCTGAGATGATCTGCGCAGTGGTTTCCAGATCAGGCAGTTCAGATCAGTAATCCAAGATCTGAGATGATCTGCGCAGTGGTTTCCAGATCATGCACTTCACCGCTTAATAATATTCTTGTCGACTATTGATAGATCTAAATATATCCCATATACTGTTACAGTTTTCATAATCTCGACCTATCTCTCTAACTAGTTATCTATTTATAGCTCTAATTATGCGCAGGCCCGATCCGAGTATGGACGAATATGTAGATTATTTTAACAACAATATTTAGGTATCAAATTATTGATCCAAAATGGTCATCAAACATGGGAAATGATCATATGATATAACATTGGTGAAGAGATAGTCTTTTCTTAGTCCGACTTTTACCACCTTTCCACGAATTTTTTTAAATTTTTTTTTTTTACAGTTTTTACAAAGCTAATATCAACACCCCCCTGTGTGTCTGGTACAATTTTTGTACCCGCTATTTCTCCCACACCCATTATCGGATCAGGTGAAGACTTTACACACTTAGTTTTTGTACCTAACAAAACAATTTTAAAAATGTTAAATAAGTTAATTAATTATTGGTAATTAATTATTTTGTTAGTATGGAAAAGACAAATAAATGCTAGTAATTGATAAATGTGGCTCTATATGTGGCTCTATATGTGGCTCTGTATGTAGCTCTATATATGGCTCTGTATCTGGCTCTATATGTGGCTCTGTATGTGATGTGGCTCTGTATTAGGTTCTAAATGTGGCTCTGTATGTGGCTCTATATGTGGCTCTGTATGTTGCTCTGTATGTGGCTCTATATGTGGCTCTGTATGTTGCTCTGTATATGAAGTTATTTGCATTTATATGTTTTTTGGACGCGCTTTTTCTCCCTTTTTTCATTCTCGGATCAATTAGAAATTGTGTATAATTATATAGTCGATGACAACACATGAATCAATCAAACAATTATTCAGTTACTTTATATATTAGTCGTGATTAATCAGTTTTATTTAGAAAAAAGGGAGCATATTCCAGCAATATTGATATATATTGCAGTGATTTTGTGGTTCTTCCCCCATTGTTAAGCTTTGTTTTAAAAATATTATTTCATATATATATATATTGCTTTTTATTATCTAAACAAATGAGTCAAGACTTAAGTTAAATGCGCTGCAAAGAAAAAACAACAACTGTTAATCTTAAAGACATGTTCCTTCACTATTGAAAGTAACATAAACTCACCCTGTCACCCCGACCTTCTTTGCTTCACTTCCACAGCCACGCTACATACAGTTAACTATATAGAGAGATTGGTACTAACTAGTTTGGTATTGCGTTAGGTGTTATAGAGATAGGTAAAGTCCGATAACCCTTTTCTTAAAACTGTGCTTTTACTTTTTTTAAATGGAAAGTATTCAGTTAGTCTCTGTATAATGAAAGTAATTTAATACGTTTTTTTAAACTTTTGTCTATAAATACAATTTTTTTGTATATTTTTATTTTTTATTTTAAGCAAGTAAAACATTTTTAGTATGTAATGTATTAACACTTAATTAAGAAATTATCAACTGTTGTATTTAAATTCCTAAAATCAAAATTTTTTTATTGTTAAAATTATTCAAAAATAAATAAATGAAATTCATCATATCCAAAATGAAACATATTTATTGTCTAAGTTTAGTGCGCTTCTCTGTTCGCATGAGGCCATTTATTGCGTGCTTAAATGGCCTGCCCAATTAAATGCTAGGCCATTGTTCCCTTTAGAGGAGTTTTAGGAGTGTTTTTACAAAGCTTATAGGATGGCTGCCTAGTCGTGCGGTTTGCGCGCTGGACTGTTGTTCAGATTTATCGATGGTCGAGGGTTCAAACCCTGCCCGCTCCTATCCCCCGTCGTCCTGCGGGAGGTTTGGATTAGGAAGTAATTATCTTCAACTCTGAAGGAACATCCGAAACATGTAAAAACATTTTACAAACATTTTTAATTCCTTGGCTGCGACTCCCCCAAGAAATACCCTGTGCATTCATGAACCATTATTTATGTGGTGGGTTTGGCACAGAAAAAACTAAATGACATGACGAAGGCAACCCGTAGGACGATTCCAAACTGTATATTATATATTAAAGACCTGCTAAAGGCAAACATAAAACAAAATTACACATGGGCATAAACTAAACATAATTAATAAGCCTAAATGGTTGTACACACAAAATCAGGTCTAAATACTACATCAACAAATAGAAAATCTAATAATGTAAGCCATTCATCTCTTATCAGAACATAAGGTGGGGTATCTCTTTGGCATTTTACGTCTCGAGAGACGATCTTTTCCCTTTGCAACTTCTTGTGTGACTAAAGAGGCCAATCCTTGATACACAGCTGCGCCGTTGCATTTTCACCCTTCTTTCTGCTTCTGTTGTGTATGGCATCTGCAATCTTTGACCCTTCCTTTATGGTCTCTCTCCATGAGGATCTGTCCAGTGCCACCTCTTCCCAGTTGCCAGTGTCGATTTTGAAGAGCTTCATGATACATCAGAAACATTATAAAAATTAATGACAAAGTAATTTTCTAACAAGATGGACATTTAAACATTCTATATATGATCTAATTCGTCTAGTATACTACGGGTACGCATTTCAATAAATAAATTCATCTACATGCTGGCTCTAAAAATAAGATTAGTCCAACATGAACAAAAATCGCGGTAGTGATATTCTATATAAACTACTAATTAAAATTACAATCTAATATAAATAAATAAAATGTAATTACCTGCAGCCATCCATAAACACATGGTGTAGAACCAGGCACAAACAGGGAGTGGAGACGACGTAGGTCCAGTAACGTACGGACACTACAGCGACAAGAGATGCCGGTCGAATGGACAGTGCCCACGTTGATCTGCCTTGTTATGCGCGGACACAAGGTGCAATCTAGGGGGAAGGGTCACGTGGATATCGGGGTGGCCGGTGTTTTCTGAAAAGGTATCCACTCCACTACATATATTAACTTACTTTGTAAAAGAATATTAAACAGTTGTTTGAACGCAAGCCTATATAAAAGAGACATAGAATTGGAAAGCATCAAACCCACGAATAGTTGATCATAAAAAATGTTCTCTTTCAAAGCTCTGCATTCCGCGGGCATCAATTCGACAGAACAGTCGCTTAAGAATTAGAAAGAGAAACTCCAATTCTCTTTCCCACTCAGAAAAATAGTGTCGAATTTACTTGCTATCTCAAAACCTCAATGTTAAATATAAAGGAGCTTGTCTGAAGACTTTAAAACTGCAAATGCAAAGCGACATTAGCCTTTGTTTATAAACCTATCAATGCCACAGCTTAACCCTTAAAGGGCTGATCTTTATTACAAGAGTGCATACAGAATGGAATTACAATTCAAAAGTTTAGTGGCCCAACTACCACACGCGTCTAAAGGGTTAATTATAGTGCTAGATAGGGGTATCTGGGAGAAGACCTTCCGTGCTGCCTTTAGGCGCTCAGTAAAAAAAAAAAAAACTCTGCTCTCGAGTCGGGCGTCGAACCTTGAGCCCCCTCATAGATAGCCAAGTCAAGCAAAGTTCAAGCGTACTTGGCCTCTCGACGACGCTTCCCACGGTTACATAATTACTTTCTTTGATAATGGTAGACATGAAATGTAATGGCTGAAAAAAAAAAGATTGTGGAGTTAAAAGTTCGAGTCTTTCTTTCTGCCGATTTAGAGCTACTAGAAAAAAAAATGTGAATTTAGTTACAGCACAATTGTTATGAGAGATCTGGATAGGAAAGATTTAATATCTGAACTAGTATACTTTTACCTCGCATGATAAACAGAAGAGACTAGCGTTCTCTGCTATTGTTTTCTCAATTGGGTCGACATATTTATGGGTTACAATCTAGCATGAACATGCCCAAAGTAAATAAGAAATCGACTTAGCGATGAGAGCCTGTCCAATTAAATGCACGGCCATTGTTCACATTAGCGGAGTCTTTGGAGTGTTTTTACAAAGACTCACTCAGTCTGTCTGTGTGTCTGTCTGGTCAAAAGTTTTTACGTTATTTCTCTGACACCCAATCTCAGATCAAGCTGAAATTTAGCACAAATATTACTTTTAACTGACAATACAAGAATAAAAAATTGATCAATTTGTTAATTAGCTATTGGTAATAAATTACTTTGTTCGGTATCTCAAACACGGGAAGGAAATAGTACTTGATTGAAGTAGTGGTATAAGATGAATTAGTCCCCTTTATATTAGGCTGCCGTCTGTGGTTTAGTGAATACAAATTTAAAAAATATAAACAATACAATAACTATACAATCTTACATGTTCATAGACTCTTCACTAGCAGAGTGGTTACCGCGATGGCTTGAGAAGCCTGACAAGGCGTTAGCCCACAAGTTTAAATTCAGGTCGTTTCCTTTTAAAAAAACAAAACAAGGTTGCAAAGACAGTTTATGTAGAAACTCAAAATCGGCCACCGAAGTGGTCCACCCAGGCAGGTAAAAAGGCAGGTTTCAATATTTTCATAAAGATTTTCAGAATGAAATTCTATCAAATGCAAATGACAGAGAAGAATGGAGAAAGAAGGATCACAGATCTTGTGTGGTGCCCCAACGGTTCAGCAGACAAGGGATAGGTGAACGTGAATGGATGTTTAGATATGAACATGGCCTAACTGATGTCATAGTAACTAGTTATCTCCCTTTCAATATCTTTTCTAGTTTACGCGATGTAAACGGGTTGGACGGTCGGACGGACAGACAGACAGACCACACAAAACTAATAGCGTCTTTTCCCCTTTCGGGGCCGCTAAAAATATATTTAAAAAGTGCTCATCCAAATGCCCCTTTCTTCCTCTTTCCAACTGGTCAGACAGGTGATAGGATTATTGCGTATTGAGATCGCTAAATGCATGAAATTGAGCTAAAAAAAATAATGTGTAAAAAAAATATTTCTAATCAAACAGATTTATTATGGTTAGTCTAATGTATTACTAATTGAATTACATGATTGATCCAAACTAGTTGTTACATATTAATATAAGCTTTTTTTAAAAAAGTTTTTTTGTGCTTGTTTTAAGACTAGCTTTTATATTATCTAACTTTAAAAATAAATGTTTTTATACAGCTAGTTCAAACTAAAACATATTTAGCACATTTGAGCTCGAGATTGGACTTTGAGTTCCAAATATTCACTTACATTCACCTTTAAAGAGATGGCTTTTTGAAACAACTTCAATTCTGTAGTTGATTAATTTTGGCTCTTTCGTCTAACGAGTTTGGGGACCAATCTTTTAGAGAGTCCAATCGTAGACAATTTCAAATATCACCAATAATGGACACGCCTTTAAAGTGGTAGATCACTTCTTAATTTTATAAGCATAGTATCAATTGACACATAGTTTTCAAGGGAAGTTAATAATCGTCTGGCCAGGGTCACTAGTGCTTTTGGAAACCTTCAGGCAAGAGTTTTGCGAAATAAATCGCTCTGCCAGCCTTAGAAATAAGTGTCTGCAAAGCAGTAGTTCTCTCTATTTGTATCTGAGACATTAGTAGTATACAGAAAGAAACTAAGACTTCTTGAAAGATTTCACCAAAGATGTTTGCGCTCCATCATGGACATACGGTGGCAAGACCGAACTACAAATAGTGATCTACTTGCGAACGCCAAAATGGACAGTATTGAATAACTTCTTATGGTTCAAAAGTTACGCTGGACAGGGCACGTATCCACAAATGTGACGAGTTTATGCCAAACGCATTCTTTTTGGTGAACTGAAAGGTGGTCGACGTAACAGAGCTTCCCACAGAAACGCTTTAAAGACCAGCTTGGCCCAAAGCTGGAGGTTTCTTACATTACAAAGGCCACGGGATACAAATTTGAGACCAAAAAAGAATCGGCTACTGTAAACGTTATGTTTCACGAGTATTGATATTACAAACGGGACTGGTCACTAAGGTTACACATGAGACTGGTCACTAAAGTTACACATGGTACTGGTCACTAAGGTTACACATGGTACTGGTCACTAAGGTTACACATGGGACTGGTCACTAAGATGTAGAAACGTGTATCATTCTCAATGTGTCACGAATGCTGTAGAATGTTGGGTTCGTGCTTCCTGGAGTCCCTCTTGACACGTAAGAAATATAAATGGTAGGGATTGAGTGAGTCCGAGTTTTGGCAGACAAGATCTAACGTTTATTCAATAAAACAATATGTTGCACTTCATAGTAGTTACAAAAATGATCCAATGCATAGAGATTTAGCGGTATCAAAGTGTATACGAGAAATAATCATAAGAATAGGCGTAACTTTACTATTAAATCACGTCCGCATCACAGCGGGTAACAATAAACTTCAACAATATGTATCCAGCTCTAAGTACAGAAAAAAACTATCAAAATACGTGTACTGTCTCAAGTACCATAAACGACTCTAAGTAACTACATCACTCAAGTTACCTAAGGTTAATACCGTCCGCAATGGACCAAAATATACTACTGACTAAAAGTCAATTTAGTCATTCTTACTTCCTCTTTCTATCTCAGAGGATTCACGTCTCTTTCACCCTCACCCGATATGTCATATAGGCAAGGTTGGCTAGATAACGAAAGTTTTGACTCCCTTCTCTCTGTGGCGAGGTCACGTGACTCATGAGATAATCCCACAATCCCCTTGTCCTACAATGTCCTAGATGTTTATAACACTGTATGACACAACGTGGAGGAAGTGCAGAAATGTAGAGAAAAAAAAAATATTTTTTAAAGTCAACTAAATCTAACTTACTATTTAAAATCTATTCCCTGCAGGCTGCTATGTAAGACGGCAGAGTGTTTCCTCTGAATGTGAAATGTGAACGTTAAATTCGAGACGATTTCTTTCTACAAGCCTGCCTCCTTTATTTCTTTAGCAACTATGGAGTTTACCATTTAATATAAATATACTTTATAACTAATTCCTAATTTTATTAAGCTGATAGTCCTTCAGAAAGTTTAATTAAATTTGTTGTCACACGTTTCCTTTTTATGTGATAGAAAAAGAAATTAGCCAGTTTAGGGATCGAACCCACTACATTTGAGTTAATACCACAACACTCTAGCAACTTACATAACCAGCCATACAAGGCCTACTATTTGAAATTTTTCAGCTTGAAAAAAAAAACGACACCTTAACCACTGAGCTAGACAAGTGCTTATGAAAATAGAAGGTTTTTTAGTTATCTATAGTTTTCTTAGCTTGATCGGTCTCTCTATAAAAGAAAAATAATTACGACTAATTGGTAAAATAATTGGTCAATGTTGTTTTTTTTAAATTGATTCTTGTGTTATTAGGGACAATGAATATTTGTGAAAAGGTTGAACTTCAGCCAAAATTGGGAATTGTGAGAACTAACGTCTACAAAATGTGTACCAGACAGAGTTGATTTAAGCTTTGTTAAAAAAGAAAACAATACAGGAAAACCTTAAAAACACATAAAAACAACAACAAACACTTCAAATATACACATACACACACTTTTCCATCAATCCATAACAGGATGATTATTTACGCCCGGTTTACATACACACTTTTCTTGGCGTCCAAAGTTAATAAGCAGATCATTTATAATTTAGCAGCACAAGACAAGTTACACCAGTTTCTAGGCCCTGACAACAACATCCTTCCGCTTTGTACACCCAAGCGCGTGGGCTTCAAGAGAAGCGTTGACAACAGTTGCGACCTATCAGCCATCAGTTTCTTCAGGTAAACTTGTCTAGACAGAGTGAGTGTCCTGTTTGTAACTTGCTTCAGTCCCCCCCCCCCCCATTCTTAGCTGTCCATAAACAATGGAAAAACAGGTTTAAAGAGGTTAGAACTATTTTACAAACTTTACATCATATAAGAATCATATACACGTTTTAAATCTCTTTTCTTTTACAAAGCTTACATAAACTCACTCCGTCTGTCTGTCTGGATGGTATCTTGAACTCGTTATATTCCATTATTGGAACCTTTGTCAATTATTCATTGTCGATGAAAATACACGAATCTATAAAAAGAAATTATACAATAGTTATTTAATTAGTCGTAGTCAATGAAATGTTTAAATACGCTAAAACGTTTAGCTAATTAAAGATTTTCAAGGTGACTTGAATAGCTCAAGGTCAAAGTTTCAACGTGATCTGAGAATGGGAGAGCGTCTACAACATACCACGAAGACTTATTGAGTTGAGATCAACTGGGATACAAACAAGTAATGCGAAACTTCTATTTTATTATCTGTATCATTTAGTAATTTAGTCATCTATATACACGGAGGCGTGGGGGCTGATTGGTAAAGCGCTTGCCTTCCAGAACCGGGTTCCCGTGTTCGAATCCTGGTGAAGACTGGGATTTTTAATTTCTGGATCTTTGGGCGCCTCTGAGTCCACCCAGCTCTAATGGGTACCTGACATTAGTTGGGTAAAAGTAAAGGCGGTTGGTCGTTGTGCTTGCCACATGACACCCTCGTTAACCGTGGGAAGCCACAGAAACAGATGACATTTACATCATTTGCCCTAAAGATTGCAAGGTCTGAAAGGGGAACTATACATTGCTATCCACACGTAAGAGTGTCAATATAAGTGCCTACAAAAAAAAGCTGCGTCTAATAGATAAACAACGGAACCCTATTAACACCATCGAAATTACAGGCTGGCTTTACAGTATTAGACAACGATATTGGGCACTGTGGAGTGTGCTTGTTCGTCCAATTCAATGACATGTGCAATCTGATCAAAGCTGTTTGTGTTCTTTCACTGATTATAATAATATAGACCCAGAGATTTCCCCCCTAGCCATTCATACACTATCTCTCCCTTCTATCTCCTCACTTTCTCCCCGTCCAGCCAAGGACCGCCTACACGGGAGACAAACTACCTGTTGTTTCATCTTCCGCCATTTGTCATCATAGTTTTTCTTGGGGTCTGCCTGCACAAAATATTTATGGCTTTTCTAAGCACAGGTAACTCAATTCACACATTACAGGACAGACACACGGGAATGATGTTTCCTATTGTCTAGCTACACGCTTGCGACACATGCTCTATTTTCTCTTTATTTTTCTCGTCATGTTTTATCTTAGCCAGTGTCCAGATTATTGTCAGGAAAATACAAATATTGCATTGACACTTCACGCTGTTGGTAAGTTTTCATTATTTAAACAAATGTGTGTGTAACAGTCATAGACAATAGACTTAGCTACATTAGACATAGTGTTGTAGACCTTTACAATCATCATGACTAAATATCTCAAAGCTGTCATCTTTCCCTATGTTCACACCTAATTACACCTCATAACGTCCTCTGGAAACTTTTAATGTGCGTCCTCTTTTAAGGTGTAACAAAAAAAAATAGGTTATATTATCTCATTTTTTTAATTAAAAAAAAAGCGGTCAAATATATGTCAACTGTGTAGTCAAAAGGTCATCAATTATATTATTTTAAAAAGGCAAGATGTTTAATGTAACTTTTTACCCCAGAGTAGTCTACAATACAGTTAGTCGTCCAAATAACACTTTGTTGATAAAATGTCTGCTATTACTTAGATGCTGTTGTTGTTGTTTTTTTCAATAAATATTTTAGACTTGCAACTATGGCGGATGACTATAAAAAATAACTCTTGTATTTTACTTTTTCTTTTGTACAGAATAGTGAAAGTCCTAACAAGCTGTGTATTTTTTGTGTGCACATTTTAGCGCTCTAAAATTTCTAAGGGTGATAACATTGGTATTTTAATGTACCTTAAATGGCATTTACTAAATGCATCTATTTATTTCAAAATCTGATCTAATTTTCTTCATTTTACAAATCTTGTACCAACTCACTCCGTCTGTCTGTTTGTCTGTCTGGCACAAATTTTAAACACTTTGTTTCTCCCACTTCCCCCCTTCAGGTTGGTTCTTTGCACAGCTGTTCGAGGTCACTAACAAAACATGAATCAGTAAAAAAATAATTAACCGATTAATTAATGGTAATTATTTAGTTGTATATGAAATAGGGAAAAGGTAAATAAATCTTAAAGTATGTTTATATATATATATATATTTGTATGTGTGTGTGAGTGTGTGTGCGTGTAGCTCTAAATGTGTTCAATGTATTATTCTTCACTTTCAATAATCCTTTTTTTTTTATTGTGTCTCCTTTCATAATGTTTCTCTTGGTGACTCTAGTTCATAGCTTCAATAATGTCAACCGGATCTTACGAATCGAAAAGTAAACAAAGAGATATTTGAGTTTAACCCTTAAAACGCGAGTGGTAGCTTACCCTCTAAACATCAGAATTGTAATTCCATTTTGTATGGACTCATTCTAAAACAGCTCAGCACTTTAAGGGTTAAAAAATATTTTACAATGAAAACAAACAGAAAGTCGGTTCTTGTGTGGACACCGGACATAATGACCTCAATGCTTTTCTACAATGTGTTTTTTTAAATAAAGTTACCATTATAGTTTAGCCTTTGAACGTCCAGATAAGATGACTCAACTTGCATAGTTTATATTTTTTACAATACCTCTCTATTAAAGTCACTCATTAGCTTAATTGAGCTTGGGGGAGGGAGGGACGGACAGCTGATCTCAAAACATAGCGTAGTCAACCGTATTACCGAAAATATGCGATAACAGTAAATTTAAAGTTGCTTCAATTTTATTGAAGTTAATAAGCGTTACTTATATTTATACGTAAATGTAATATAGATGACATCTAGATTCTAGACCTAGAAGTAGATCTAGACTATATCTTAAAGAGCTCTAAATCAGAACCTTAGGTCTAGTGTTAGATCGAGATGTCCATTTAATAAACATACCAATAAAAAATCACACATAATGTTTGCCTTTCTCGCTGGCCGAATCAGATAATGCATAATGTCTAGCAAATTTCGGTTTCACAGGTGCGATACCAGCATTGAACCGAAATTTTATTTTTTCATTATTTTACTCTATTTGAAGTTTAATTATGGAGGTATTACATAAAAAAATATTTTTAAAATGTTTTTCATGTTATATGTTGTGTTATTTCATGAGACGTTGAATGAATACGTTGAAAGAAGAAGATCTGCTAGTCTGGTTGTTAAACCAATAATATAACAACTGTTATTCTGCTTCTTTGATTTAGCTTGAAAGTTATAGATGTAGAGTATGTGTATTTCACAATGCATCGTACATTAGTTGCGATTTCACAAGACAATGCTTTTCAGCTTATTTTAGTTTGAGAATGTCGTTATATAAAAATGACACATCGTGTTTCTTGCCTTATGACGTTTTGGGAGGCAGCGTCCACTAATGTTTCCTGACACAATCTTCTTAACGTCGTTGCTGCTTCGCCACGGCAGTGTCTTAATGAACCGTGGATCCATCGCAACCGCCCTCCTCCACCATAAGTCAAAGCGTCTCGAAGTGGGCGACTTAGTCAATCAACAGGCAAACTACAAAGCTTATATTAATGTGTATCAATTAGTTTTGATCAGACATATATTTAGTTATGTACCACATCTAGACTAACACTAATAATAAATCTGTGCGATTAGAAATATTGTTTTTACCAATTTTTTTTGTTTGGCGCAATTTTCTTCTTTTAGTGTTCTCACTACGCTATGATCCTGTCACTTGTCTTGACCAGTTGGACAGGGGTAGGGGGAGGAAGAAGGGGGGGCTATCTGGGTGATCGCCTTTTAAATATATTTTCTTAAATGCGGTAACGACATGGATTCGAACTTGTGGGCTAATGCCTGCTCAGGCTTCTCAAGCCAGCGCGGAAACCACTCTGCTAGCGAAGAGTCTATGAATATGTAAGATTTTATAGTTATCTATTGTTTCAATTTCATGTTTGTGTTCACTAAACCTTAAACTGCAGCCTAATAAAAAGGGGACTAATTCAGCTAATACCAACACTTCAGTTAAGTACTAATTCTTTCCCTTGTTTGAGATACCTAACAAAGTAATTTTTTTACTAATAGTTAATTAACTGATTGATTATATTTTTTAAACTTGATTCTTGAGTTGACATGTAAAAGAAATAATTGTGAAAAAATTTCAACTAGATCTGAGATCGGGTGTCGGAGAAATAACGTGTACAAAATTGTTCAGGTAGACAGACACACAGACACATAGACAGACAAACATGTTAACATTTTGAGGAACAATAGTAAGCTTCCATTGAACTAAAAATAGCTTAGGGAGTTAAAAATAAGCCATTTCAGTAGAAAATTGGAAGGGGGGGGGGTAATTTTCTATCTAGTAAAGAAGCTTACACCCTGGCAGAACCTGCGACGCCGCTGATCCCCAAACTGTATCGGACTGCCGCTCCTGGATACATCAGCTGCGTGGAGAGTGACGAACTGTTGTGTGGGCGACATCGTTCTGACTACAGCTAATGCCCAGGCATTCATCTCATTTCCAAACAGAAGCTTACTTTAAAGTGTAAATAAATACAAAGGAAGACATTAGGTGAAATCGGGTCATAAGTTTAAAGCTTCATGTTTAGCCTACTTTTATAAATCAAGATGATTCTTTAGCCAAGATTATTCTTTAGCCAAGATTTGTCAAGATTATGTCTTAAATCAACTTATTCTTTAGCCAAGGTTAGGTAAAAGCAAATATTATTCTTTAGCTAAGACGTTCAGGAGGTTTAAATAATTCACGAGCAAAGATTGTTCTTTATCTAATATCATTCATAAGAGCGCAGTATAAGCATGAAATGAAAAGGTCACTAAAAGTTCAACTAGTCTGACCCAGACGAAGGAGTAGTCAGGTCTGCCCATCGATATGCCGTCTCTAAAAGCTTCTGCCTAGGAGAAGCAAGGTACAATGATGACCCTTATCGGCAAGGTACTATGATGGCCCTTATCGGCACAACACCCACTTCTCAACGCAGTAACTGTGAGGGTCCAAGAAAAATGGCGAGTTTCAATACGCTCTTTTTAAAACAGACAAAAATATCATTAATGTCTACACTTCATTTACATAGACTACGGACAAACATCTAAGTCAAAGTTTGAGTCATTACGAAAAACAAAACAAAAACATGACGAATGCAAATAAGTAGGTGGTTACCTTAGAATGTCAAGGTAGGGAATGTACGACAAGCACTACCCATGCCTCAGCATAATGTAGGCGCATATACATTCCATAATGATACAAAGTTATAAGCATGTCTGAATGCATGCCGGTATGGACAGTGTAAAAGAACTGCTTATTGTTGGGAAGCCAAGCTGGGCAGGGCACATATCCAGTGTGTAGAGGCGACCCTAGGCCAAAGGCAATTTTTTTTTTTTAATTATGTGTGTATTTATTTAGGTATATATGTATTTATGTATGTGTGTGTGTGTGTGTGTGTTTCAATACAAATACGTTTGTAAAAATAAGTGTAATAAAGCCATGAATATAAGTTATGACTAATTAGCCTGTATGAATATATATATATTTGATGTTCCCATTAACAAGCAGCACTAAAGATGGGGGGGGGGGGGGATTTATTATAGCATAGACTATAAGGGCGTTTCGAAGTAATTGTATTTAGAAAGGGGACATTCTTGGGATCATAGCATTCTTGTCATGCGAGAGTGACTCAGGCGATCATAAGGCTGAGTCATACAAGCATAAGAGTGAATCGGAAGAACTAACGTTTTTTGAGAATTAAATTATATAAAGCATAACAGAGTGAGTCACACGGTCTGACGAACAACCAGCTGAAAAAGCCACTTCGAAGCAGCCATTTTTTTTTTCTACAAAGCTACTTTTTGTACTGAAAATTCTTTGTTCACAAATATTTCGAATGTCATAAGAAAACGTGTTTAGATACTTCCTTACTGTCTCAGTCTGTTCGTGTGGTCTTTAAGTAAATAAGATAACTTTTTTTTTTTACTTCTAAAGAATTTGATCTTCATTTCGCTAAAAAAAAATTATTTTCTTCCTTCAAATGTTAAAATTATTTAATTTTAAAACATTCATCATTAAATCAATCAATAAATTCCTTTTTTTTTTCTTTCATTTAATTATTTTCTGAATTCCTTAGCTTGACATCTTTCCCTCTTTATGTCAGCTTATGACATGAGGACAAACATATGATGACTCTTACTTCTATACTTACAGATTGAATATGGCCTGGAGACTCTCCAAGAACACCCACCTTTTAATGGCAGTAATAAGCAGGAGAGTATGCTTGCACCTCCACATCAAATGTAGATGACACAGTTCGTGTCCCACGTCGTCAGTATGAACGCGTCAGGTTCTTCCCAGTCGTCCAAAACTTCATTCAGACCTACAAACTTTGAGTACTCTGAGGCCAACCACATTGAACCATACAATCGGTTCCATCCGTATCAATACTTGCCTCTGGAAGCTCGCATGAGCTCCTCCAGCGTTCAGCATGACTCCAGATCTGCTCTGCGGCCAGACGTCTCGCCTTACCTGGCTCGACAGAGTAAACACCTTGAAAGAGATTCTGTGATTTTGAAAAGGCAAGACCATGCAAGTCAAGGTAGACATGAAACTGTTGCTTTGGAGACAAGTAATAATTCTGTCAGTAAAGGCGCTATCAGGACTATTAGTAACAGCTATCTGGGGCATAGCGGGGAAACGCCAAACTATGGTCTAGGTTGGATGAACAGCCCAATTCTGGAGAGGTCACGAAGAGTGGCACTACACGGAAACGGTCACATTTTACCACGTGTTAAAAATTCAACATCTGATCGTCATGATCTTCGGCACAGTGGTGACCTTAATTATGTCTATGCCTTAGGCAGAAATGCCGATTCATCGACTTACAGGCTTTATTCTTTACAAAATCACCACAATAGCGGCCCTGTGTTTCCGAAGACGCTTCACGTTCATTACCGAGATACAACTCCGCCAAGCCCAAAGGAACTGAGCGTTCCCCAGGATCACGTTATGTTTAATCATCGTCCAGGCAGCCCAAGCCCCAGTTCCTACAACTATAACAATCACGTGTCGCCTGTCAAGCGATCAAGCTTGCCGAAAAATCTGGCAGACCTTGACCTTTCAAGCAAAAACCAACTAGAGGAAATCCGACGGATATACGACAAAAAGACCAGCCCTGATCACGTCAAACTGAACAACCAATCGTCTCGCAGGGGCAACAAGCTTCTGAAAAAATCGGAATCTAACGGGGATTCTAGGGGCGCCTGGAGTAAATCGAAGCGAGGTGAATATCCGACCCTGGAATTCAAGTTTACCAAAGACTTCGGATACGGGGATGGTCTTGGTTTGGGTAAAAGAAAAGAGACAATGGGTGATAGCTCTTTGGAGCCCTCCGTGAGGATCAGGGAGGGCTACGATGAGAGCCACAGGAGGAGGAAGAGAAACCACATCATATTTTTAGTCATCGTTATGGTCATCGTGGCGGTGGCCGTCATATCCGCTGTTCTGGCAGCCACACTGGGCTCAACGTCAAGTAAGTATTCAGAGCTGCTGTTCTGGCAGCCACACTGGGCTCAACGTCAAGTAAGTATTCAGAGCTGCTGTTCTAGCGGCCACACTGGGCTCAACGTCAAGTAAGTATTCAGTGCTGCTGTTCTAGCGGCCACACTGGGCTCAACGTCAAGTAAGTATTCAGTGCTGCTGTTCTAGCGGCCACATTGGGCTCAACGTCCAGTATGTATTCAGAGCTGCTGCTAAACTAATGGTAATGGTAGAACGCAGTAGTGAACATTAATTAAGTTCTCACAGTTAGCAAGTATATTTCCTATTCGTTTGTTTGTGTGTGCTACATAATGCTTTTGTTTGTGTGTGTGTGTGTGTGCTTTATTAGTGAGCCAGAAATAGATTAATTTATATATTTTTAATAATATTGGGAAGAGAGAGAGAGAGAGAAGGATAAAAAATGAAATATTTAAAATAATGTAGATAAATGGTAGATGCTTACGAATTATAATTAAATTGATTATGATTCTTCAAAGCAGAACAAATCATCAATGTAACAATTCTACTCTTAACAAGCTAAGTTAGGTTCTTTGATTTGAACTAAGGGTGGGTATTATTGAGATATTGTGATTCACGTTTAGAATGTTTTAATACTGTTTGTTAAGATCGCATGTTCTTAGTTTTCTATTATGAGTATGAACAGTGGACAGTATGGCATTTGTGGAAACTAGTAGTCCTATTGTTAGATGTCTTTTAAAGGGAAACTCTGATGGTTTTTCAAATTTGAGTTATTGACATATTTAAATTCTGCGTAAAAAGTTGTAATAGTAAAACTTTTATCATTTTCTATTTAAATGCTTAGAAACATTTATGTTTAATAAATTAGTCAGTAAACTCTTGACATCTAAAAAAAAATAAATCCGGGGTTCTTTGAGATTTTGTTTTTGGATCAGTCAAACGTCACTTCCCTAAACAATACTGAAAGAGAAACCACATTTAACCAATCGTATCGCTTCTTTCTTACAGTAGCTGTTTGGCTGTTAGGTTTAAATACGGCCTATAAATATATATAGATAGATCTAAAAGCATTAGGATAACCAACTTAATAAAAAAAGTACAAATTTTCATCTAAGCCCCTCCCTGTCCTAAAAAGTAAATAGATCGTGTTTCTGACTGATTCTAATCTAACAAACTGGTCAGTGTAATGCTAGTCTAGACTACGTGTAGTTGGTCATGTTTGTGTGTGTTGAGTGGTTAGGCGAGAAAATACACACTGTCGTGGTTAGTCATACATGTAAATCTAATTTCAACATGCATTTCTTTCTTTGCTTACAAGATCCTAGATCTAACTGCATAGACGAAGATATATTTCTCTTTCGAGAATGTAAACTTTGCTGTATGGTCTCCCGTTATAAATAAGGCAATAGATTAAATTAATAGGTTAGTGTGACGTCATATAGAAACCCGGAGAAAATCTGATCGTTTTGGATGCGCATGAAAATTACATCAGAAAACATCAATTACTAAGTTATTATTGAGATCTAGGGTTCGAGAGATTTTAAGTTCTGCGCATGCGTAACCTTTCCTTTCGGTCTTGTATGGGATATAAAGCTCGTCAGGACGTCTAAATTCACAGATATATGGAACGAATTTATGTAAAAATGATTTTGAAACACAAATTTGAAGGTTAATTTTATTAAATAATGAAATCAGTAGATTATATCTGGGATTTATATGTGTCGAAGTAAATAACGATCTTTGCAAAGTGTAGTTCTTAAAATTTAGATCAAGATCTTATCTTATCCTTTCGGTCTTGTCTCATATAAACATTGCTATATAAGACGTTAAGTCTTAAGTTTGTTTTAGGGCTACTTTACATTCGTTACTGTTCCAGTTAGTACACAAGGAACATTTATGTCAAGTTTTATCAAATTTGTTCAAACGGTTTTGATTTCTTTTCTGGACATACATATTTACATACAAACATACATACATAGATACATACAAATTTGCATACGTACTTACATACATACATACATACATACATATATGCATACATACAAACATACATACTGTTTACATACATACATACGCCTTACTTTATGCTTAATATTATAGAAGTGAAATTTTTATGTTGAAAGTTGTTTTTATAATTCATCTTATCAGCTTGCTAATTCTCCATGGGAAAAAAAACAAAACAACCTGGAACCTGCATGGCCAGGTTTTGAAAACGTCTGGAACGATTTTCCTAAAAATTGGACAGTTTATGTATTATATCTCTAGGAAAATAATTAATAGCTAATTAGCCGCATGGAAAAACTATTGTTTAACCGTTATAATTTTTCAAGATATAATTTTCTAAAATTAACTTTGGTCTAGAGGCGGAAACAATCTTTGAAAACATATACGTCATCGAGTATTGCTGTCTTTCTTCACTGACGAGTTCACTAAATACATAGATGTTCAGGAACATGTTGCGCACCGTCAAGTCTGGATCTATATAGACCTATCACCAAACTAGAATCTTCTATACCGTATATCTAGATCCAGTATTCTAGTCTAGACAACTGTCTTTTAATGTTGCCATGTCTGGATCTGTATCACCAAACTAGAATTTGATATACTCATTTCTAAAAAAAAAGGGGGGGGGGGGAATTTTTAAAACAAGGAAGAGGTAAAAAAAAATTCATTTTCAAACTCTATAATTCCTACGTCATTTAAAGTCAAGTTTTTAAAAAAATCAGCTTCATAAAGGAGAAATGGTCTTTATAAAAAAAAATTACTTTTTTAAATTTGTAAATTAAACCAAAAAAAAAAATGTTTCCTAAAGGACGCCTGTGTTAGTCATTACGAGGGCGTGTCTTATGTTAATGTAATTTAACCTAATTATCACTTATTCTTTGTAAATGTAACACATACAATATGATTTAATTTTTCTCTCTCCAACAGTGACCGCTCTGGTGAACCTAGGTCTAAGTAATTATTTATTTTTTTTGGATTAAGCAATACATTTACGGAACTTACATTCCGTGCTAATTCTTTAATTATTATTTTTTTTTGTGTATTTAGTATTTTGTAGTTATATCAATATCTTATCCATACCACAAAGGACAACACAACAAAGTGACGAAGACTTCTGAGGGCGAAGTCGTCATAATTAAATGTTCCACAATATCAGCTTCACCGGAACCAAAAGTTTTGATGTATATTGTAGAGTGAATATTGTGGAGTCCAACTGGTATTTTTTCCCCAGAAAAATTGGTTACATTAGCATTGTTATACTCAACACTGAGGACAACAAACAGTGCCATAAGGACTTCCGAGGTATTTGTCCTTCTGACGCGTAAGCGAGTAGTCAGAACGAGATCAATTTGTAATGTTGATCACAAGATCTCAGATGACACATATGCCTAAATACGAAACTGGTCATAGTTGTACTTCTAATTTTTTTTTCTTTCTGAATACTTTAAGATTTATTTTCCACTTTTTAATGTCAAACAAAATTAACTTCTTACCACGAATTAATTAATTAATCCATTAATTGTTTTGTTATTGTATGATGTTTTGTTAGGGGCGATGAAGAGATGAAAAGTTTCAACTTGATCCGAGAACGGGAAGTGGAAGAAATAACGTGCTCGACAGACAGACAGACAGACAGACAGACCTAGTCAGTTAATATAAGTTTTGTAGAAATCAGGTCAAACTAGTTATTCTGATATTTAAAAAATATGTTTACGAATTTCTGTACAGGTATAAAATCAACAAACTCAAATTAGGTAAACCTTTGTAAGATTTCAAAATGACATGTAATTGTTAAACTAAACTTTGTCTCGAAATATATACTCAACATTATTTTAACAAATAATTAAGTGCTTATTAAGTGACAAACTGAAATTGTCAGGCATAGACCTATATAAATAAATATAAATAAATAAATATATAAACACTTCACAATGTGTCTGTCTCCTAGTGAAACTAATTTCTTTCTACCAGTATATATAAGTCTATGTACTAGGGCTGTGGTGGGCAAACCTTTTAAGGAGCGGGCCATAATTATTTTATTACGTAATTGCAGATAGTTAGTATCAGATTTATGCTATCACTATTTAACTTATGTGATGTATGAAGCTACAAGTGATTTGATGATAGTACATGCGTCAATTTATTTCTGACAACGCTTTTTCTAAGCTGCTTACAAATATATCCTGAAATAAAAATTACACCTAATCTTTGAGCATAAGAAATTCCATTTGGACAACTTTCGACAAACCGTCTAATTTAGGGACATTTAGAAAGGTTTGAGATGATTATTATGATATGCTAGTCTGCTTTAATTACTTTTTTCAATTCACATTAAAAGGCATACTTTAAATATATAAACCTTTGTCAATAGCACTGAAGTCTTGAAAACTCCTTTCCGATTAACTATAGACTTGCATCAAGCAATATGTTTAGTTTGCGGGCAGTTTTTATTGAAAACCCCAACAATAACAAATCCAGATATTTTTTTCTTATATCTGAGCTTCACTCCTCCTATCGTAATAATGCATATTGTTAAATCAAAACGTTCAAAATTCTTAAACTTTCCACAGATGCATAAAAAAAGAGTTGACCCTTTTGTTTTTCCCTTTAGCGCATATAACAGAACAAGTTTCATCGGTACCCATCTATATTATAAAGTAGAATGTGAGGTGTATGTATTTTTTGTATGTATGTATGTTACTTATAGACATCAAAACCGCTTGACCAATCTTGATAAAACTAGGCAGGAATGTTCCTTGGGTACTAACGTAGATCGTAGTGTATGTATTGTAGCCCTAAAACAAACTTAAGATCCTAAAAAAAATAAAAATTGTCCGACTCTATTAAAGCTATAGTATTTTATGGATCTAGGCCATGGTTAACAATGTTGACATGAGAAAAGATCGAAAGGATTTAGGCCTAGATCTAATTTTTAAAAATACACTTTGCGCACATAGTTTTTTACTTTGACACATGAAAATACAAAAGAAGATCCATTGATTTCATTATATAATAAAATTATCCTTCAATTTTGTGTTTCAAAAGCATTTTTTACATAAATTAGTTCCTGATATCTGTGACTACAGATTTCCTGGCGAACATTCTTTCTGCCTGGTCGTGCGGTTTGCTCGCTGGACTGTCGTTCGGATTTATCGATGGTCGAGGGTTCAAATCCTGCCCGCTCCCATCCCCCGTCGTCCTGCGGGAGGTTTGGACTAGGAAGTAAACTATCTTCAACTCTGAAGGAACATCCGAAACATGTAAAACATTTTACAAACAACATTTTACAAACATTAGACATTACCAATTGGTTACGCATTAACACATCTCTCTACTGCGTCTATTCCTAGGTCTAGGTCTAAAACTCTCATTGAACTCTAAGATGATAAAACTTCTTTTCGCAAAGATAGTTTTGTGCTTTAACACATAAACATACTAATTATTGTCCATTCATTTGATATTTTAATCAATTTAACATTCAAATTTGTTTTTCTAATGCATTTTTAATACATTCGTTCGCTGTTCGCTAAAGTTGCGTAGCCGTGTTGAGATAGGCCTATATTCATTCACGAAAAAAGGTCACGCATACGCAACACAGAATGAACTCTATAAAAGCCCATTTTTAACTCTAGATTAGTGCAGATTTAGATCTATGTCTACCTCAAGATCTACTTTATACTTTAACACATGAACATACAAAATTAAGTCTATTCATCTCAAATTTTAATCAAATATATGTAGGCCTACAAGCAAATGTTTTAATTTGAACAAATGGATTTAAGCCTATTAGCTATTTTTATTTGAGAGCTTCATTCACACTATTTTTACATTAACACATTCGCTTTACTTATTACATTATTATTTCGTTTAATTGTGACTATATCGACAGTAATGCGCAAATAAAGACCCGCGGGTTGCGGGTAACATATGTCTAGTTATAAATAATACTAATTGCGCAGTAACATTAATATTTTTGTCAGTAGTACTTAGCAGAACCCCCCCCCTCCCAAACCTTGCGATCTATGGAGCAGATGATGTAAAGTTCATCTGTTTCTGTGGCCCGCGGTTAACGAGGGTGTCATGTGGCTAGCACAATGACCAGCCGCCTTTACTCTTCCCACACCAATTTCAGGTACCCTTTTGAGTTGTGTGCACTCAGGGGCGTCGTAAAAAGTATATAGATGATGCTACTCATGAAACTAATGGAACAACTTTGAATGAATCATATAAATAAGAATTCGCGATAATACTTTAACTCTAGTGGTTCATCTGGTATTGAAAACTTGAATTCTTAAATTGTGGAAAAAAAATGCTTTTTTTTTTTAATTATTGCGACAAAACATCATCATCATCATCTGTCCTATAACGAGCTCTACAAAAAAGTTATAATTCGCTGTACAAATATGTCATAGCACTAATAGAGTTACAATAGATCTTGAGTGCATTCTAGATTGAAATTGTTTCTATCGGTAATTATTCTAATAGGTTGTTGAGGTTTTATTCGCTGTTCTATTCTGCCACTGTACTGTTTTTTTTGTCATTCTGTCACAGTACTTTTTTTCGCTGTTCTGTCTTAGCAATGTTTATCGCTTATCTGTTCTGTCACTTTACCGTTTTGTGTTATTCTATTCTTTCACTGTACTTTTCTTTTTTTCTTTTGTCACTGTGCTGTTTTGTAGCTCTGTTTGTCACTGTGCTGTTTTGTATGCTCTGCCTGTTTGTCACTGTGCTGTTTTGTAGCTCTGTTTGTCACTGTGCTGTTTTGTATGCTCTGCCTGTTTGTCACTGTGCTGTTTTGTAGCTCTGTTTGTCACTGTGCTGTTTTGTAGCTCTGTTTGTCACTGTGCTGTTTTGTAGCTCTGTTTGTCACTGTGCTGTTTTGTATGCTCTGTTTGTCACTGTGCTGTTTTGTAGCTCTGTTTGTCACTGTGCTGTTTTGTATGCTCTGCCTGTTTGTTACAGTGCTGTTTTGTATGCTCTGTTTGTCACTGTGCTGTTTTGAATGCTCTGCCTGTTTGTTACAGTGCTGTTTTGTTTTTGTTGTTTTTTAAGCTGTTTCTTTGCCACTGATTTTTTCTGTTTCAGCTTGTTATTGTTTTTTTTGTGTTTTTTTTTGCTATTATATTTGTCACTGTTCTATTTTATCATGGGATCGCACTTTGTTCTGACACAATCTCATTCCAGTATTAAGTCAATGTACCTATCCGACTATTCTGTTCTTATACTTATTTTTACATGTTTTTATAATTTGTTGTTTTAGATTTCAACTATTTTTATTCTGCAATTTGGTGTTATTATTTTTTTTTCCAGGCAGACAAAGAGCTGGCAGTCAAAATTATTGTAAGTCTTCCACATTAGGAAAAGTAGACAATTTTCGTTTTCATTTATGTTGTACAGGGCTGTAAAATTCGCTTTTAGCTGTACGATGGTAGAGAAGCGGGTAAAAAATGGTTACTTACTTATCACACTTTTAATAACTCCTAAAATGATTTCAGTCACTTAAAAATAAGATTTGGCGGGATAAGACTTCATAATACCTCCATCTCCCTTGAACGGTTCTGCATGACCAGCTACGTTTGGGATAACAACACACAACTTTATTCTAATTGTCGGACGAAATGAAGGCTTTACAAAGGAGGAATTTCTTTTTAAAAGACAATTGTGTTTAAAATTAGGCTTACAGTGTAGTGTAATCCATCGGATGTAAAACTACTGTACTGTACTGTCATTTTTTGTTTGGACGAACAAACTTTTCCCAGAAGTTCGAAAATGCACTAAACAAAAATAGTAATACGAATATTTCTAATCTTACGAAATTTATTATTGCTAGTCTAGAATAGTCTAGGTCTATTAAAAATGATTAATACAATTTCGCTCAAAATAAGCTTTTTGTCTAAAACTTTGGTCATTGGCCTGTTGATAAAACGCTTGTATATATAAGTTATATAGTAGCAACCAACAAGTAACGAATAGCACCTTATATAGAGGAGCAAATTTATCTATGCATATAATTTTGTTATGTTTATCTAAATGCAAAGATTTCGTAGTAACATGAATAGATGACTGGTACCCTAACAGTTGGGTACATAAGGAGAACGCATATGTATATGTGTTTGTTTGTTTGCAGCTATTGTTGTGGCGAATTTAACTTTAAAAATCCTGAATCGAGGCTTTCAAGAGGAACTGCTAGACAGCAACTCGCAAGAATTCAAAGATTTGTCTGCGTCTTACAGCATAGAAATCGACAGACTGTTTCAGACTTCAAATCTGGCCAAAGTATACAGTCAAAATGAAATCTTATATTTCAGGTAAAGTGTATTATTTCATAACTTTCGCCAGAATGAACCAAAGTGTAAGGGTTAAATTTAGGGAATCTCAAAATATTAATTAAGACAATTTTGCAGATTTAATTAAAGTGATTATATTTAGGCGAAGGAGTAAATAACTCTCTTTATCCACCATCTGGAAAAGATACTTAAGTTACGCCCCTTTAAGTTTGAGGTTCATAAATATAGGTTTGGCTGGGAATTAGGAGATTCCAAAAATATATATATTCATTTATTCCCTTTGTTTCTTATCTTAGTCTCTCTTTCTCTCCCTCTCTTTATTTGATTCTCCTCTCTCTCTCTATTGGACCTGTTCTATACTTTTTTTCTATTTTTCTCTTTCTCTCTTTCTTTGTCTCTCTCTCTATTGGACCTCTTCTATATCTTTTTTTTTCTCTCTTTCTCTCTCTCTCTCTTGACTGTAAAGATAAGACTTTGAGTCCCCCAAACCAAGAGACAGTGACGTATGCCACGTAGATTCGCAGATTTGACCGTGGTCCTGGTAAAAAAAAAGTAGTAAATTTTCCCCTTTCAAACCTTGCAATCTATGGGGCAGACGATGTAAAGGTATCTGTTTCTGTGTCCAACGGTTAACGAGGGTGTCATGTGTCCAGCACAACGACCAACCGTCTTTCCTAAAATCCCGAAATTCTAAATCCAAGTCTTTACCAGGATTTGAACTTGAACTTTCGGTTCGGAAGCTAAGTGCTTTACCTTCAGCCACCGCGCCTCGGTGGTCCTGGTAGGCTGGGGCTTATTTATTTTGATGTTTGAGCTTTTCCTTTAGTTTGCCTTTTTTCTTTCATCTAGCCCCCCCCCAAAAAAAAAAGGAAACAAACCATTGCTTTGAATAGTAAACAAGCGTTATATTCTCTGTAGGGTTCTACACTCGACATTAGCGTCCTTTTATCTCTTTTCGATAGCTCCCAATTCCTTGTTATGTGTACACTTTGTGAAAGACTTAAAGCTTTGTTAACCAATAGAGCAGTGGTTCCCAAACTCTGAGTACCCTTCGCCCCCCTCTCTCAAAATGTACATGCATGAGAATAAAACATTTTTTTTCTGTTAAAATGACTGATCATAGAATTTGGTTCACTGGTTGTTAATCTGAGATGCTAATCCACGTTTAACAGCCTATTTCTTTTTTTTTCGATTTAAGGGCAGGTTAAATCCTCAAATTGAAATATCAACTAATCTGTCACAATTTTTGAAGTGCCTTTATGTTTGGATGGATTAGTTAATATTTAAAAAGAACATATTTTTTTAAAAAAAATATTTACCCCCTAAAAAAGTGTAATTTGTCACCTGTCAACTACTGTCCAGATATTTGTAGATTCTTTTGGGCGTTGAAAATATCCCTATTCAATTCCAGATCTTTGAAACACAAATATTTGTAAGATGCAAAGTAACATCGGTCCTGTGTTTGTACAAATATAAAATAAAAAGATGTTCAAGAATGTGAATACAAAACTTCTTTGTCTATAAATATTTATTTTAATTTATTAACTGAACGAAACAAATAGGAGTTGTTGTTGTTTTAAATCAGCCTAGTTAATGTCCGCGTACCTCCATCTAAACTCTTCCCGTACCCCTGAATGAAACTTATACATTAAAATTCTTACTCCAATGGTTCATATGATATTGAAAGCTTGAATTCTTACATTGTGAATAATATTTGTTATCTTGAATTGTTATTTGAAAACATTTCGAGCGTCGTATTAAATCTTTCCGGAAGCACGAATTGGCCGAGGGTCGTAGTTTGACCATCACTGCTTTAAAAAAAAAGAATTTTCTCCATAAGATGATCATATTTCTCTTAAACTTTTTGTTCGATCTGCAAAATAAATCCTGTTTGTTGTGTAGGCCCCTATACCCCCTTCGCTAATCTTTGCATTCTACACTCTCCAGGAACGGAAGTATCTACGCCACATCGTCCATAACCTTCGTTGATGAAGGCCTGGTGAAAACGTCACGGGATGTTGAAAACGTCATATCAGCTGCAGACTTTGGCACCGAGGGAAAGCACGATGACCTTGTACAGCTGGGAGAGTTCTTCGTGTGTCGGTCTTGTGCTGAAGTCCAGCTGGAATTTGTGACAGTCAATGAGAAACCAAAAGTCTTGGCCGAAGTCCATGGTTTGTCTTAAAATAAAACTTATTTTTTATCCTTGTAATGATAGTGCAGGAGAGGTGTCTGAGCGGCAAAGCGCTTGACCGAAGGTCCCGGGTTCGAATCTTGGTGAAGACTGGGATTTTTAATTTCGGGATCTTCGGGCGCCTCTGAGTTCACCCAGCTCTAATTGTACCTGACATGAGTTGAGAAAAGTAAAGGCGGTTGGGCGTTATGCTGGACACATGACACCCTTGTTAACCGTGGGCCACAAAAACAGATGACCTTTACATTATCTGCCCTATAGACCGTAAGGTCTAAAAGGGGAACTTTAACTTACTTTACTGTTAGTGAACTAAGTTAATGCTTAAGTTAAAGACTTGAAGAGAAAACACACAATAAGTAAAATGTTTGAATTAACTGACCAAACATCGCTGGATGTGACCAGTTGACCGTTGGATTTTTGTATTTGAATGGCAGAGTAATTAGGTACTCTTCTATAGATTTGAATCTCGTGCCTGATACAGACCTAATGAAATGACCAGGACTTAAGTACCTGGGTTTACCAACCAATAAATTTCTGACCTGGAGAAAATAGAGGCGGTAAGTCGTGTTACTAGCCTCGCAATATCATCGTTGATTGTTGCCCTATAAACTGACGCACTTCCATAGGGCCATCTAAGTCTGAGAATAGACTTTGTAGATTTACTTAAGTGTCCGTATGTTGAGATGTGGATAGTTAGATACGTCTATAGATTTTAGATCTTATATAAATCAAAATTTAAATTTCAAATACTTAATTTTTTTTTTCAATTACAAAAGATCCTGATTTGTCAGCACCACTGCTATCCCCCACAGCAAAACTGCCATCCCAGGTAACATCAGAGGAGGATACGGTAGCAAACACAACCAAATCTTTTGTTATTAGCTCTACAAGTGACACTGACGATGAGTATAGAATCACAACTGTCAAGTCTGAAACAAGTGATAGCCCTGGCAGTACATCGAGTCACCAGAATCAAGAAGCTGCCTTCACACCAACGTCAGTACCAGATGGATCTACATCAGTTGATACTTACCAGAACATAAGAAGTAAGTAAATCTCTTTAGCGTAAAACGCATTCATTCTAATATAATGACTGAAGTCACAACTTCATTGGTTGTTTGTGTCAACGCTGTATCTTTTGTCAATAGACAATGTTTCATTACCAGGCTTTTTAATCATGATTTTTTTAAATTTGAGTAAATATAATTTACAAAAAAAAATAATCTTTTTATACCCTTGATAACAAATGTCTCGACAAATATTTGTTCAAACGAGTCGACCCGAGGCGTAGCATACGCTGCTATATTGCATGGCCGGCCTTTTGCCAATGCAACCTATGCGACCTCAGTGGGCCCCGCACATTCATAGGAGCCGCGTTAATTCTAGGTGTAAATTATTAAATTAAACCTTTTTATAGCTTATAACAGATTTCCCGTGGCCTCCTGATTTACCAGGAGCTTCTGGAAATCTCCTGAAATTGCAAAATATACGAAAAAGTCCTGGAAATCTCAGGAAATTATTAAAATCTTTTGAAAACTCATAAAAATCTCCTGAAATATAGACAAAATTGTGAAAAAAAAGGCACTTTGCAATACCCGTAATTGTAAAATCTGGTGAAAGAAGCTTCTCGCGTCTTAAACTAATGAAGAATTACTTGAGGTCAACAATTCTCGAAGATAAATTGAGACATTAGGTAATTTGCTATTGAGCTTGAGCTATGCAGGATACAGAATTTTTATGATATACTGTATGACTTCGCTACATACACGGCTCGTAAAGTAATTCTGTACGTAGTCAAGAATGAATAAAATGCAAAGACGAATTTATTTTCTAATACAAACTCTTAATTTTCACTTATAATAAATATCCTTACCCAAACTTGGCCCCGCGCAATACGTTTCGCACACGGCCCGCAATGGTTAAGTCCGGCCATGGTACTTAGTGAAGAGTTAATACAGATACGATTACTTGTTCTTCCCCCCCCCTCCTCTTTATTTTTTTTCGTCGCGAAAGTTACGTCCGACTTGCAGAAATAAAATAGTTATCTTTCCATGATGCATGTCCGCATGGTCCTGAGACGAAGAAAATGATATATCAATTGCTTTTGTTGAACGAGTGTTTCGTGCGCTGTTCACTCTGGTCCAAACGCTAGTGTGTACATGTCAAGGGAGTGGGGGTAGTTACTGGGAGAAAGTTTCCCTTCTGCCTACAGGCACCTAACTCCTATTGAGATTTGATTTGCCTGATAGATAGCAAGCGGTTTTTAATACTCTGGCTAGTATTCAAGCGACTGCCTCTTAACCATCTGATCCAGGGGTTCTCAACCTGTGGGTCGCGACCCCCTTGGGGGTCGATTGACGATTTGCCAAGGGTCGCCAAAGACCATTGAAAAAATGGATTGTTATTGTCTATTCTTCTATTGCTGTGTGTGTGTGCGGGGGGGGGGGGTGTCGCGGCTAAGTGGGGGATTGTAAAAAGGGGTCGCCGATCATAAAAGGTTGAGAACAGCTGATTAATCTGATCGAATAGAACATGCCATAAATTAAACAATATCAGTCAACATCGAAATACAATTTTTATTAGAATCTGCGAGCAATATACCAATAAATTCGCGTCTTTCTTAAGCAGGTATCTTCCTAGAAGCACTCAGCGTCAGCAAAGATGTGGCTAAGATTAGATGCTTGACCAAGAACTTCAGTGGCTGGACAAATACCAGTATTTGGCACTTACCGCTCGACTTGAAAACCACCGCGGATGCAGAACCTGTTTTGATCATGAGTTTGAAGGCAACAGGTAGAACACATTAATTAAGCTTGAACATGAAATAAGATTGTATGAACATGAAATAAGATTGTAGTATATGCAGAGACGGGTTTGGCTTCGCCATTGACCTATATAAAATAATGAAATTGTGTTCAGATAAGGGACGTATCGTATTGAACATTGATTTGATATCTGCCTATCATGGGCGTAGCCAGGATTTTTTTTTTTTTTGCAGTGGGGGTATATATCTATCTATCTATCTATCTATCTATCTATTATTTATCTACCTATCTATGTCTATCTTATCGTATCGTATTGACATTGATTTGATATCTGCCTATCATGGGCGTAGGATTTTTTTTCGGGGGGGGCGCCATTATATATATCTATATCTATATATATATATGTGTGTTTGTGTGTGTGTGTGCGCACACATACATAATTAATCTTTTTACATTCTGACCCTTCATTGTTTCGGAAGACATTTATTGTACCCTAGATAGAGTTCTTCCTGGAGTTAGTGGGAAAATTGTAGACTCCCCACCCTTGCCAGCAAGGGTGTCTGGGGGAGCACTTTAAGCTCCCCCAGCGGGGTTCGGGAGGGAACCCTTCCGCCAAGCACTATTTCCGGTATTAAAAGCTAACAAAATGCGTATTCTGAGGTATCTACAGTGCATTATCCAGCTATTCAAAATGTTTTTTTTCAAAAACTCAATGTGCTTTTCTAGCTTATATCATCCCGCGCCGTTCGACCCTTTGGGCGGAAAGCTGCTTCCACAAAAATCTGTCACTGGCAATGTCTGAAGCCTCTTCCCTCCTGGAGGAGGTTTTTAAGCACAAAACCCCTCTTGGCCACGCTCATAGAATCTGGTGACTGAAAAATGGATAGTCATACATTGAAGAGAGGGGTTTTAGCGTTAATTTCGGAGGTGGGTTTTAAAATCAAAATCTTCCTTAGCTATACTCTTATAATTTGGTGATTCTCGTTTGCATTTTTATTCTGTTTTGTTTCATAGAAGAGTGGGATTCAACTGCAAAACCCCCTGGTAAGGGGTTTTAAACTCAAAACCTCCTTGGCTGTGCTGGGACAAGTGATGGTTTAGTATTAAAATTTCACTTTAAATAAACAAAATCAAAGCAAAAAATCAGCCACTAAACTCCCACCCCCCAGGTGTGGGATTTTATTGGGGGGGGGGGGGTTGAACTCCAATCCTCCTACCCTTGGCTACGCCCATGCTGCCTATATAGATTTTAGTTTACAAAAATTTGGTTTACATTTTCCTTTTTTTTTTTTTGCTCTATCTATGGCGATTTACTTAACTATTTACATATCTATCTATCTATCTATCTATCTATCTATCTATCTATCTATCTATCTATCTATCTGTCTATCTATCTATCTGTCTATCTATCTCTCTATCTATCTGTCTATCTATCTATCTATCTATCTATCTGTCTATCTATCTATCTGTCTATCTATCTATCTGTCTATCTATCTATCTGTCTATCTATCTCTCTATCTGTCTATCTATCTATCTATCTGTCTATCTATCTATCTGTCTATCTATCTATCTGTCTATCTATCTATCTGTCTATCTATCTATCTGTCTATCTATCTCTCTATCTATCTGTCTATCTATCTATCTGTCTATCTATCTATCTATCTATCTATCTATCTATCTATCTATCTATCTATCTGTCTATCTATCTATCTGTCTATCTATCTCT
Source organism: Biomphalaria sudanica (assembly GCA_036873155.1). Classification (NCBI taxonomy): domain Eukaryota; kingdom Metazoa; phylum Mollusca; class Gastropoda; family Planorbidae; genus Biomphalaria; species Biomphalaria sudanica. Next base: position 171,393 of record JAZGLO010005381.1, on the reverse strand, counting down.
CTATCTATCTGTCTATCTGTCTATCTATCTATCTATCTCTCTATCTATCTGTCTATCTCTCTATCTATCTATCTATCTATCTATCTATCTATCTATCTATCTATCTATCTGTCTATCTCTCTATCTATCTGTCTATCTATCTATCTATCTGTCTATCTATCTATCTATCTATCTATCTATCTATCTATCTGTCTATCTATCTATCTGTCTATCTATCTTTCTATCTATCTATGTCTATCTATCTATCTATCTATCTATCTGTCTATCTATCTATCTATCTATCTATCTATCTGTCTATCTATCTGTCTATCTATCTATCTGTCTATCTATCTATCTATCTATTTATCTGTCTATCTATCTATCTATCTATCTATCTATCTATCTATCTATCTATCTGTCTATCTATCTATCTTTCTATTTATCTATGTCTATCTATCTATCTATCTATCTATCTATCCAACTATTTATCTGTCTGTCCTCTGTCTATGTATTTAGCTATGTAATATTTATGTATCTATATGCATTATTTATTTATTTTCTTTTTTTTTTTTTGTGTTCTTACTGTACTGGTTTAAGACTTTAAAGAAAGGTAAGAATGGACACTCAAATATTGCAATACCAAATTTATTTCAACTCCAGGAGTGACCACTTATGGACCCCTGTACTCAAGTCGAGTGGAGTCTAAGTACGATTTTAACGAAACACACATTACGTTGACGACGACCTTGTCTCAGTTAGGATGTCACGACCTTTCCAGTGTGCAGTGTGTTGTGACGGACAAAACAGGAGCACAGCTGTCAAGGACTGTCACAGTGGATGTCGCAAGTAATGAATCACCCTGGTGACGGGTTTACTTAGACTAGTAGCATTTGGTTAAATTGTTCCGTCTCTATAGAGTCAGTTTGACTTAATTGATTATAAGCATTATGTACATTACGTAAAAACTGTCTGACTTGTTTGTTATGTACGCTTCGGGCAGTCGTCAACATGGTCCCGCGTTTCTGCTTCAAACCCCGCCAGTCTTCACCCCCCCCCCTGCCGCCCTGAAGGACATAATAATCTACATTTCACGCAGTTTCCTTTCAACTCAATGCTATAGAGAGCACAAGTACCCAATACTTTTGGTCAACAGCTGAAGAACATTATTTATGTCCACAATGATTATTGTCAGCTGGGTGGATGGGGGGGGGGGGAACTGCTGTGTGGGCGACATAATTCCGACCATAAACAATGCCCAAGCTTTCCTCTCATCAAGAAAGCTGTGGTCAGTGAAAAAAAAAACATGGTCCTCAGCTCTAGAAGAAAAGCGTACCATACGAAAAATGACCGGCTCTTCTACCATAAAAGCGAAAGCCACCTTGACCTGCAAGATATGTGGACGGGAGTGACTCTCCAAAAAAAAAGAGCTCCACAGACACATACAAAAATGTTCGAGATGAAAGATAGTTTCTCTACCACTGAAGGAGGCCAATGATACGTATCTATCATTTTCCTATTACAACAGTTCCAGTTGATGACATTTATTTTTCAATATTTACCTGGATTGGAGCAAGTAATGACTATGTGGGTGAAAAAGTGCTCTACCTATCCCCTTTATAATTGCCATGTGAACTAATGATAAGTCCAGTTGTTTTTATTCTTTGTCTAAGTAAAATACTTACACGTACAAATTGTAAGTAGGGTATATATATCTGTAGTTCCAAGTCGCCCAGGACAAGACTTCCGGCTTCATTAACGGTCGTCTTGATGGTCAAGTCCTGCCCGTTGTCACCCCTGCCGTCCAGCGGGGATGTTTGTGTTAGATGTTTGGTGTTAGATGTTTGGGCTAGGATGTTTGGTGTTAGATGTTTGGGCTAGGATGTTTGGTGTTACATGTTTGTTGTTATATGTTTGTTGTTAGATTTTGTGGTTTGATGTTTGTTGTTAGATGTTTGGTGTTAGATGTTTGGTGTTAGATGTTTGGTGTTAGATGTTTGGGTTAGGATGTTTGGTGTTAGATGTTTGGGCTAGGATGTTTGATGTTAGATGTTTGGGCTAGGATGTTTAGTGTTAGATGTTTGGTGTTAGATGTTTGATGTTAGATGTTTGTGGTTTGATGTTTGTTGTTAGATGTTTGGTGTTAGATGTTTGGTGTTAGATGTTTGGGTTAGGATGTTTGGTGTTAGATGTTTGGGCTAGTATGTTTGGTGTTAGATGTTTGTTGTTAGATGTTTGGTGTTAGATGTTTGGGCTAGGAGGTTTGGTGTTAGATGTTTGGGCTAGGATGTTTGGGTTAGGATGTTTGGTGTAAGATGTTTGGGCTAGTATGTTTGGTGTTAGATGTTTGGGCTAGTATGTTTGGTGTTAGATGTTTGGGCCAGGATGTTTGGGTTAGGATGTTTGGTGTTAGATGTTTTGGCTAGTATTTTTGGTGTTAGATGTTTGGTTTTAGATGTTTGGTTTTAGATGTTTGGTGTTAGATGTTTGGGCTAGGATGTTTGGTGTTAGATGTTTGGGCTAGGATGTTTGGTGTTAGATGTTTGGTGTTAGATGTTTGGGCTAGGATGTTTTGTGTTAGATGTTTGGTGTTAGATGTTTGGGCTAGGATGTTTGGTGTTAGATGTTTGGGTTACGATGTTTGGTGTTAGTTGTTTGGGCTAGGATGTTTGGTGTTAGATGTTTGGTGTTAGATGTTTGGGCTAGGATGTTTGGGTTAGGATGTTTGGTGTTAGATGTTTGGTGTAAGGATGTTTGGTGTTAGATGTTTTGGGTTAGGATGTTTGGGCTAGGATGATTGGTTTTTAGATGTTTGGTGTTAGATGTTTGGTGTTAGATGTTTGGTGTTAGATGTTTCGGATTAGATGTTTGGGCTAGGATGTTTGGGTTAGGTTGTTTGGTGTTAGATGTTTGGTGTTAGATTTTTGGGCTAGGATGTTTGGTGTTAGATGTTTGGTGTAAGGATGTTTGGTGTTAGATGTTTGGGCTAGGATGTTTGGGCTAGGATGATTGGTTTTTAGATGTTTGGTGTTAGATGTTTGGTGTTAGTTGTTTGGTGTTAGATGTTTGGTGTTAGATGTTTTGTGCTAGATGTTTCGGATAAGATGTTTGGGCTAGGATGTTTGGGTTAGGTTGTTTGGTGTTAGATGTTTGGTGTTAGATGTTTGGGCTAGGATGTTTGGTGTTAGATGTTTGGGCTAGGATATTTGGGTTAGATTTTAGGTGTTAGATGGTTAGTGTTAGATGTTTGGGCTAGGATGTTTGGGCTAGGATGTTTGAGCTAGTATGTTTGGTGTAAGATGTTTGGTGTTAGATGTTTGGTGTTAGATGTTTAGGCTAGGATGTTTGGGCTAGTATGTTTGGTGTAAGATGTTTAGTGTTAGATGTTTGGGCTAGGATGTTTGCTGTTAGATGTTTGGTGTTAGATGTTTGGGCTAGTATGTTTGGTGTAAGATGTTTGGTGTTAGATGTTTGGGCTAGGATGTTTGGGCTAGTATGTTTGGTGTAAGATGTTTGGTGTTAGATGTTTGGGCTAAGATATTTCGGCTAGTATGTTTGGTATAAGATGTTTTTCGTTAGATGTTTGGGCTGGGATTTTTCGGTTAGGATGTTTGGTGTTAGATGTTTGGGCTAGGATGTTTGGGCTAGTATATTTGTGTAAGATGTTTGGTTTTAGATGTTTGGGCTAGGATGTTTGGTGTTAGATGTTTATGCTAGGATGTTTGTGTTAGATGTTTGGGGTTTCTATTTGGTGTTAGATGTTTGGGCTAGGATGTTTTGGCTAGTATGTTTGGTGTAAGTTGTTTGGTGTAAGATTTCTTCTGTAAGATGTTTGGGCTAGGATGTTTGGGCTAGTATGTTTGGTGTAAGATGTTTGGTGTAAGATGTTTGGTGTTAGATGTTTGGGCTAGGATGTTTAGTGTAAGATGTTTGGTGTTAGATGTTTAAACTAAGATGTTTGGGTTAGGATGTTTGGTGTTAGATGTTTGGGCTAGGATGTTTGGTGTTAGATGTTTGGTGTTAGATGTATGCGCTAGGATGTTTGGTGTTAGATGTTTGGTGTTAGATGTTTGGTGTTAGATGTTTGGTGTTAGATGTTTGGTGTTAGATGTTTGGTGTTAGATGTTTGGTGTTAGATGTTTGGTGTTAGATGTTTGGTAATAGATGTTTGGTGTAAGATGTTTGGGCTAGGATGTTTGGTAATAGATGTTTCGTGTTAAATGTTTGGGCTAGTATGTTTGGTGTAAGATGTTTGGTGTTAGATTTTTGGGCTATTATGTTTGGGTTAGGCCATTCGATGTTAGATGTTTGGTGTTAGATGTTTGGTGTTAGATGTTTGGGCTAGGATGTTTGGGTTAGCATGTTTGGTGTAAGATGTTTGGTGTAAGATGTTTGGTGTTAGATGTTTGGGCTAGGATGTTTGGGTTAGGTTGTTTGGTGTTATATGTTTGGTGTTATATGTTTGGTGTAAGATTTTTGGTGTTAGATGTTTGGTGTTAGATGTTTGTTGTTAGATGTTTCGTGTTAGATGTTTGGTGATAGATGTTTGGGCTAGGATGTTTGGTGTTAGATGTTTGGGCTAGTATGTTTGGTGTAAGATGTTTGGTGTTAGATGTTTGGGCTAGTATGTTTGGTGTAAGATGTTTGTTGTTAGATGTTTGGTGTTAGATGTTTGGGCTAGGATGTTTGGGCTAGGATGTTTGGGCTAGGTTGATTGGTGTTAGATGTTTAGTGTAAGATGTTTGGGCTAGGATGTTTGGGTTAGGATGTTTGGTGTTAGATGTTTGGGCTAGGATGTTTGGTGTTAGATGTTTGGGCTAGGATGTTGGGTGTTAAATGTTTGTTGTTAGATTTTTGTTGTTAGATGTTTGTTGTTTGATGTTTGTTTTTAGATGATTGGTGTTAGATGTTTGTTGTTAGATGTTTGGTGTTAGATGTTTGGTGATAGATATTTGGGCTAGGATGTTTGGTGTTAGATGTTTGGGCTAGTATGTTTGGTGTAAGATGTTTGGTGCTAGATGTTTGGGCTAGGATGTTTGGGCTAGTATGTTTGGTGTTAGATGTTTGGTGTTAGATGTTTTGGCTAGGATGTTTGGGTAAGGATGTTTGGTGTTAGATGTTTGGGCTAGTATGTTTGGTGTAAGATTTTTTGTGTTAGATGTTTGGTGTTAGATGTTTGGGCTAGGATATTTGGGTTAGGATGTTTGGTGTTAGATGTTTGGGCTAGTATGTTTGGTGTTAGATGTTTGGGTTAAGATGTTTGGTGTTAGATGTTTGGGCTAGGATGTTTGGGTAAGGATGTTTGGTGTTAGATGTTCGGGCTAGGATCTTTGGTGTTAAATGTTTGTTGTTAGATGTTTGTTGTTAGATGTTTTTTGTTTGATGTTTGTTTTTAGATGTTTGGTGTTAGATGTTTGGTGTAAGATGCTTGGGTTAGGATGTTTGGTGTTAGATTTTGGGCTAGGATGTTTGGTGTTAGATGTTTGGGCTAGGATTTTTGGTGTTAGATGTTTGTTGTTAGATGTTTGTTGTTAGATGTTTGTTGTTAGATGTTTGTTTTTAGATGTTTGTTGTTAGATGTTTGGGGTTAGATGTTTGGTGTTAGATGTTTGGGCTAGGATATTTGGGCTAGGATGTTTGGGCTAGTATATTTGGTGTAAGATGTTTGGTGTAAGATGTTTGGTGTTAGATGTTTGGGCTAGGATGTTTGGTGTATAATGTTTGGTGTTAGATGTTTGGGCTAGGATGTTTGGGTTAGGATGTTTGGGTAAGAATGTTTGGTGTTATATGTTTGCTGTAAGATGTTTGGTGTTAGATGTTTTGCTAGGATGTTTTAGCAGGGATGTTATGGCTAGTATGTTTGGTGTAAGATGTTTGGTGTTAGATGTTTAGGCTAGGATGTTTGGCTAGTATGTTTTGTGTTAGATGTTTGGTGTTAGATGTTTGGGCTAGGATGTTTGGGTTAGGATAATTGGTGTTAGATGTTTGGGCTAGTATGTTTGGTGTTAGATGTTTGGTGTTAGATGTTTGGTGTTAGATGTTTGGGCTAGGATGTTTGGGCTAGGATGTTTGGTGTTAGTCGTTTGGGCTAGTATATTTGGTGTTAGATGTTTGGGCTAGTAAGTTTGGTATTAGATGTTTGGTGTAAGATGTTTGGGCTAGGATGTTTGGTTTTAGATGTTTGGTGTTAGATGTTTAGTTTTAGATGTTTGGGTTAGGATGTTTGGGCTAGGATGTTTGGGCTAGGATGTTTGGGCTAGTATGTTTGGTGTAAGATGTTTGGTGTTAGGTGTTTGGGCTAGGATGTTTGGTTTTAGATGTTTGGTGTTAGATGTTTAGTTTTAGATGTTTGGGTTAGGATGTTTGGTGTTAGATGTTTGGTGTTAGATGTTTGGTGTTAGATGTTTGGTGTTAGATGTTTGGTGTTAGATGTTTGGTGTTAGATGTTTGGTGTTAGATGTTTGGGCTAGGATGTTTGGTGTTATATATTTGGGCTAGTATGTTTGGTGTTAGATGTTTGGTGTTAGATGTTTGGTGTTAGATGTTTGGTGTTAGATGTTTGGGCTAGGATGTTTGGTGTTATATTTTTGGGCTAGTATGTTTGGTGTTAGATGTTTGGTGTTAGATGTTTGGTGTTAGATGTTTGGGTTGGGATGTTTGGTGTTAGGATGTTTGGTGTTAGATGTTTTTTGTTAGGATGTTTGGTGTTAGATGTTTAGTGTTTGATGTTTGGGCTAGGATGTTTGGTATTAGATGTTTGTGTTAGATGTTTGGGTTAGGATGTTTGGGCTAGGATGTTTGGTTTTAGATGTTTGTTGTTAGATTTTTTTGTTAGATGTTTGGGTTAGGATGTTAGGGTTAAGATGTTTGATGTTTGGGCTAGGATGTTTGGTGTTAGATGTTTGGTGTTAGATGTATGCGCTAGGATGTTTGGTGTTAGATGTTTTGTGTTAGATGTTTGGTTTTAGATGTTTGTTGTTAGATGTTTGGTGTTAGATGTTTGGGTTAAGATGTTTTGGGCTAGGATGTTAGTAGCTAGGATGTTATGTGTTAGATGTTTGGGCTAGGATGTTTGGTGTTAGATGTTTGGTGTTATATGTTTGGGCTAGGATGTTTGGGTTAGATTTTTGGTGTTAGATGTTTGGTGTTAGATGTTTGGTGTTAGATGTTTGGGCTAGGATGTTTGGGCTAGGATGTTTGGGTTAGATGTTTGGTGTTAGATGTTTGGTGTTAGATGTTTGGTGTTAGATGTTTGGTGTTAGATTTTTGGGCTAGGATGTTTTGTGTTAGAATGTAATAGTCTGAAATGTGAACATCCAAAACATATAAAACAAACAAAACAAAAATATTCTTGGATATGAAGAATAGTAAAGTGACTTTTGTAGACCTAGGGATCTTAATGGCAGATGATGTAAAGGTCATCCATTTCTGTAACCCATGGTTCACAAGGCTGTAATGTGGCCAGTATGACGACCAATCGCCTTTTTCCCCTACAAATGTCAGGCTCCCTTTAGAATGGGATGGTTTCACGGGTGCCCTAAAATCCCCAAATTCAAATACCAGTCTTCGCCGGGATTCGAGCACTAGTCCCTCTATTCGGAAGCCAAACGCATTACCACTGAACACCCTTTTTTGTTTCAAATAGTGTTATAATCTACATAGATGCTCAACTTAAATTTTCCTTTTTTTTATTTGAATTCTCTCTAAATTATTCTTGTATTAGATCCAGTCTCAGCCACCAGACCAAAACTGACTGTACCTCACAATATCATTGAGAACAAAAGGATGACCAATGAGGTGAGTTGTGAGGCCATGGTTGGACATCCGGCCTGGACGATGAGCATGTGGGCTCATCTCAGAAACGGTTCTGTCTACTCGCTGCCTGCAGAAGATACATTGCTCCTGGATAATTGCGTCATTCATTTGGTAACGTGTGATGTTTTTATATATATACTTTTTTATAGATCTATGTTTCACGTTACATGTATCTCTAAGATAATACACATTGTTTAAAAAGAAATAAATAATATTTTCGTAAAGAAAACAAAGCTTATCTACTGGGAATAACTGTACATTTCAAGCCATATCTATCAATAATGTAAAATTTGATTCCTTTAATCAATATCTTACTAAATTTATTTATTACAAATTAATTAAATTAATTAATTGGTTAATTTTTTTTTATTCCTATTTTGTTAGAAATAATGTATAATTGTGCAAAGTTTCAACTTGATCAGAGAATAGGAAGTGGAGAAATAACGTGTACAAAAATTTTACCAGACAGACGGACGGACAGACACAGTGAGTTCATATAAGCTTTGTTTAAAAAAATGGAAATTCGACAAGTGTATGAAACCTAAGACATAACTATATCAATTAAAATTCTTAGGAGATTTTAATTAAGAAATGCTAAGTACGCCTACACAAGAGTCCACCTAACTTGAGAGGGTAACTGGCATTAGTTGGAGAAGTTCAGGCCGTTGGTCGTTGTGCTGGCCACATGAAACCCTCATTTACCGTCGGCCATGAAAAAGATGGACTGTGTGTCATTTGTTCCCATAGATCGCTATGTCTAAAAAGGGGCTGTAAAAAAAGTGTTGGACAATGGGTCTTTATTATCGTGAATAAAACTAAAGAGCTATTGCAATCCTTTTAAAGACATTCTTCTAGGGAGTAATCAACAGGTTAACCTAGTTGACAATGCCGAGCTTAAACGTTGCATAGATTAGGATTATTTGACTCTAATTCATAAAACTGATAACCTTACAGTAGGGCGGTTGCAGGGGAGAGTTGTGTATGTTTGTGATGGCAACTAAAGATTGATTTTGACAATGTCCAACCCTGTTAGGTACATGTGTTTATAATGTATCTATGCTAATTTTGGCGACAGGTCAGTTCTCTAAGTGATGTGGTACCAACACTGGCCATGAATGGGACTGTACTTAGGTGTGAGGTACACCAGCCAGGACGGACAACAGTTTTGTCGGACACTCAAACGTTGTTGGTTGTGGAAGGTAAGATGTTTGTTGTGGAAGGTAAGATGTTTGTTGTGGAAGGTAAGACGTTTGTTGTGGAAGGTAAGACGTTTGTTGTGGAAGGTAAGATGTTTGTTGTGGAAGGTAAGATGTTTGTTGTGGAAGGTAAGATGTTTGTTGTGGAAGGTAAGACGTTTGTTGTGGAAGGTAAGACGTTTGTTGTGGAAGGTAAGACGTTTGTTGTGGAAGGTAAGACGTTTGTTGTGGAAGGTAAGACGTTTGTTGTGGAAGGTAAGATGTTTGTTGTGGAAGATAAGATGTGTGCTGTTTTTTTGTTCAACGTGATAAATATGATACGCTGACAACGCTGTCTTGTGGGTGTATCGGGGGTAGGGGAGGTTGACTACTGAGAGTCCGTTAAGGGTCAAGTTTGCTCCTTATTATGACCCTTTACCAAAGGGAACAATTTCACCCAGAGGCCAGGATCATCGATTCTTCTGTCCGTAGGCCCCACATCAACTAGATCAGTGATTCCCAAAGTGGCCTATATAAACGCCCAGGGGTCTTCGACGTTTTCCAAAGGGTCAACGAGACAAAAATGTTTAGGAACCACTGAACTAGATAATCACATCCTTTCTTGAGCCCTGCGAGTAGGCCGAGCCAAGGAAGGTTTCCTACCCCACGATGGGTTACTAAGTATACCTATGTCTAGCCATAGTAGATCATTGCTTTGTACCAATGTGTGTGTCAACCTAAGCTAGGAATTATTTTCACTGAAATGGCTTCTGTTTCTTTTTTTCTTCACTAAACGATTATTTCAGAGACAGTCTGTGAAGGGAAACCAAACCAGAGTTATGTCCCTCACCCGTACAATTGTTCCAGCTACATTCTATGTGCGAATGAGGTGCCCACTATCCAGCTCTGTCCAGATGGTCAGTGTTTCGATAACTACTACAAAAGGTGTGGAGCAAACGGTAAGTATTCAACATGCCTATTTAGTAGAGGGGATTACTTTGGTTCGACTTCTGAATAGGTAATAAAAACATATTTTCTTTTTTTTTTTAGTTGGGCAGTCCTGTGGTACCATGTTTAACTTTCAGTCACCGCTCATTTGTTCATGGACTTTTTCACAGTGATACAATACGTTACATGTAGTTGAAGTGCCTGCCTTAATCTCGTCTGATGAATCTATGACATGATTAAGACTAAGTGCAGTTTTTTCACGCATCTACGCAGCACCGGTTGTGACCTCCATACGTTGCCACTACTTATGCTGACAAAGCCGTTGTACGCCTGGGGTCTATTTGTATTCTATTTTCGACATCCGGGCCTGTCTACGGCACGGTTGTTGTTGTTGTTTGTCTCAACTGTGCGTTCCGCGACGCTCTTGAGAGCTCTACGTCTGTCTTTTTCAAGAGTCATTTGCTTCCTTATACCAGTGAGAGCAAACTGACGCCTAAATAAAGGAGCATAGAAATAGTCCTTTCCTTCAGAGGTCAATGCTGATTCCCATTGCGCTGATGTTGAGATGAATTGTTGCAGTACTGATTTCATCTGCAAAGCATTGTGTTGATTTTATTTCAGTTCTGAATGCTCTATTCTTGGACCCATGTATATTTGTTAATCTAGTCGATCATATCAATTAGAAATCTGAACTTATTAATGTACTGGTTGATTCTGTCACATTTTCTTCAGTTTCCTATTTAATGTAGCAGAAAGATGTCAGAACATTATCTGTCATTAATAAGTCTCTATAGTCGATGACAGAGCATTTATGTTTTAACAAAGTGTCTATCAACTCTGTCTGTCTGTCTGTCTGTCTGTACACGTCATTTATTCCACTCCTATTCTCGGATGAAGTTGAAATTTTAAACAAGCAAAAAAAAAAACTTGAAAAGAAAAAAACTTTATAGTGTGTGTGTGTATCCATTCATTTGGATCAGTCATGTTATTCAATTTATATTACATCTAGACTAACAATAATAAATCTGTGGGATTAGAAATATTTTTTTACAAATTATTTTTAGCGCAATTTCATGCTTTTAGCTTTCTCAATGTCTGGGTCAGTTGGAAAAGAGTAGGGGAGAAAGAACGGGGTATCAGGGTGGTGGCTTTTTAAATGTATTTTTTTTTATGGGAACGACATGAATTGGACTCGTGGGCTAAAGCCTTCTCAGGCTTATCAAGCCAACGCCGTAACTACTCTACTAGCGAAGGATCTATGAACATGGAAGATTGGATAGTTATCTATTGTTTGTTTATGTTTGTGTTCACTAAGATTCAGACGGCAGTCTGTAAATGGCACTAATTCAGCTTATACCACCACTTCAGTCAAGTACAATTTCTTTCCCTTGTTCGGGATACCAAACAAAACAATTTATTACCAGCAGTTAATTAACTAGCTGATTAAGTTTTTAAATTGATTCTTGTATTGTCAGGTAAAAGAAATAATTGTGTAAAATTTAAGCTAAATCCGAAATTGGGTGTTGGAGAAATAACGTGTAGAAACTATTGGCCAGACAGACACACAAACAGACAAAGTGAGCTGATGTAAGCTTTCTAAAAATTATTTACTGTACCTAAAAAAATATGAATCAATTTAAAAATAAGTTCTACATTATTGAGAGTTATCTTTATAAATGTGGAGCGATTCCCCTTAGTTATTTCACTACTTTGAACTATTTGACTTGAACACATAGTTGTATTAGTCCAAACAATTTGTGACTTCTAGTGATGCCCTACTTATTGTCTGCTCAATGTAGAGGTGCCATTGATTGCACAAGTGTCCCACGGAGTTCTCAATCAAGGACTGGCTTTCATAAATTGTTCGGTCAGCACCAAAGTAGAATGGACTGAGATGAAAATAAGCCAGACAGCCACTTCAGGCCAATCAACGGAACTCCTCAGATTCAACAGCATCGGTAACGTCACTTGGGCTGACATAGGCTTAGAGAGTAGAGCCGTAACGAAATTGAAAACGTTAAAGCAGCGACATCAGTTTCAAGTCTGGATCTACGAACTGAAGTGTCTAGATGAAGGAAACTATACATGTCTTGTCAAGAGTGAGTTGATGGAACTAACTGAGTCTGCTGAGCTTCGTGTACAAGGTAAGTTGATGATCGAGATGTACTTCGAATATAACTCGTTTTGTTTGCAAGTTTAAACAAATATGAACTTTGACAAATGGTAACATCATCAACAAAATTTTTAAAAAATAAAAAAAGACCGTTGAAGGTTATTAAGCAGTCCTTAAATGATTTCAATGAAAATTAAACCCCAGTGACTTCTTGCAAAGAACCAACCAAACTCTTGTCAAAGAAGAAATCAGAAAGAGAAGAAGTGGAACCCACAAGGCAAGATAGGGCGTCCTGGAAACACCCTGGCGACACACACACTAAAGTTTAGTTACAAGACGGAAAGGATGGTCCAAGACAGGGGACTATGGAGATCTAGTGTTGGCGGACCAAAGGACTATGGAGATCTAGTGTTGGCGGACCAAACTCCAATAGCGATGACTTGTTATAAGTAAGAGCTCATCTAGTCTTGTAATATTATTCATGAGCTCGAAAGTCAATGAAGACCGGAATTTATGTTTGAAATTTTAAGACGTCATGAGTCTTACAAACTCCAATTATCATCATCATTATTAATCTCCATTTTAGTGATGGCGTAAGATGTTCCAATCCCTGGACAGAAACCCTGCTCTTGTACGCAGTGCGAATCCAATAGATATCTTAACTTTAAAGAGAAATCTTCGTTAAAAAAGCGGCATAGACCGTGACCTGTAGTGTTGTTTGTTTCGGACACTTCATGTTTTTTTTGTTTGATTTTCATTCTGTTTTGTTTTTTAAATTCTTTTAAAAACTTGTTAATGCGATATTGTTTGAAAATTATAGTTGAATAAATCTGATGAAATGGCTTGATTCCATAGTAGTAGTCCTTTGGAAATATTCATCAGCTTCTAATACAAACATTTGATTCTTTTCCCAAAGTAAAATATTCTGTTCATTATAACATTATCATATACCTTGAATGACGTATGTAATTGTAAAACTGTATATTTCTGAGTTCTCAGTCAAACCGAAAGTCCCAAAGATTACTGTTACTGGGACGCCCTCTGAAGGTGGTTCTGACTCAGTCGTCGTCAAGTGTGAGGCCAACCTGGGAAGACCAGCTTCTAATATGACCTTGACGATAAGATCTGTCGGGGAGACAGAGTTCAGGCCCGTTCCTTTCAGCAAAATGACTGACTCTCCCAGCAGCTGTTTGAACAGGCAGACCGGGGAGTATAACGTGGAACCTTCCAGTGTCCTGAACGGGAGTGTGTTCAGATGTGAGGTCTCTCCGTCTCACACGTTTGGGAAGATGGGCACATTGCTGAGCGAGGAGAACGAATACTTTGTCTTGTCCAGTAAGTCAACAGTTGGATTTGTTTTAGATCTAGTGCACACATCTTACAATGGTTTGACTATTCAGATCAGTTTTAAAAAGCCAGGGGAGATAACAGAATAATCAAAATGTTATTATTATCAACACTTATTATTGCCCATTTTTTGCAAACTACAATACATCTGCACGTTTTATGTCCTTAATGTTTGTGATTATGATCCCGATTCATTCCTTTTTATTTCGGAGAGGGGGGGGAAGGGGAAGTACTATGTTGAGTTGTTTGAATGTTTTGTTGCTGTGAATAGTTGCACAGAGAGAGAATATTAACTGACAAATTCAGAATCCACTTTTATCTTTTATTATAAATTTCCCTTTTACGAATAATTCCATCTTGAGGTCATGGGGAATTTTCTGATTTAATTTCGGCCTTCTAGAACTAATAGACACACGAATAAATGACGTCATGTTTGTTTAAATTTTCATTCGTAAAGGCAACGCCTCTTGCGCTTGCCAAATAGCCTTGTTCTCTATCAGTCTGGCACCAAGCATTTCAATCAATTCGTAGCATCCAGAAAGTAGAACAGATGGATTTATCTTTTACTTCCCTTACTAGATGCACACAAAAAAACGGGAATTCAATACAACCATGTTACGTGTAAAGACATTTTAGAAATAAAACAAAAATATATTTAGTTTGTTTGGAATATTGCAGTTAGCCGGTAGGTTCAGGTCTTTTAAACATTTTTGGGCTATTTTTTGTAATAAATGTATCGCTATAAAGTAAGTGATCCATTCTGTGTTTTATCCAACAGATGAAACCTGTGCTGGCAGAGCGCCTTCCCTCTTGTCTCACCCACGAGATTGTCGTCTGTTTGTCCAGTGCGCCAAAAACACGGCCTCGGTGTTCTCCTGCGGCTCAAACATCTGCTTCAATGTGACGTCACTGCTGTGTGACATTGTGACCTCTACTGCTGCTTCCACAGGTAAAGCCGTTTGATCATCTTATGAGCTGAGCCGAAGGCTCTTCGAGCTCAAAGTTTGAAAAAAAAACCTGTTTGGGCGCCAAACAGTACAAAAAAAAAAAAACCTGCGTGAGAACACAGTTCTGTTTGAGAGAGACCCGAGTCAATGCCTATGTAAAGCATTGCTGTTTCCAATGCCCCGGATGCATGCTTGGCTGAACATGGCCGAAGGCTGAGGACACCGGGAGCCTCCGCCATTTTCCTTCGTTAAACCAAGCTAACCGTGGGACTCGCCATTTATGTAACGGTCCCTTGAGGAACAGCGCATGGATGTGTGACAGGTTTATGGGGACTCTTTTGCAGCCCCACCCGTGCAAGAGTTTGACTCTCGTCTACCCGTGGGCATCCCCACGGGAATTATGTTTCGCCATTCATTTAGCCTAGTTACCCCCTCAAGTAACCGTTTCCACCCGGGTGCAACGTTGAGGCAGAACAGCGTACCCGGGCCAGGTAAAGCCTGACAGTTGAGTAGGTTACAGAAAAAAAAAGTAAAATTACATTTTTACTATAGTGATGAAGAGTACAGCGGCAAAGTAGAATACCCTTAAATATAGATAACACTGCCGGGCCAAGTCCTTCATTAGCTACAACACAAACAAAAATGGACAAACAATCAATGCTCAACTCAACTTATCTGTCCAATGTTGTCCTCTATCAAGGCAGAAAAGAAACAAGATGCGCTTCTGTAAAAGCGCGGGCAATCGGAAGGGGGCGCTGATGTCAGACAAAGATGAATGGGAAAAGGGGCGGAGTGTTTGTCCCCATCTCATTTTAGCAAAAGTTTGTTGTTGTTGTTTTGTTGATCCCATGAGGGTGGATGGTGCCTGACGTGTAAATAAGATTATTCCTGTATTGCAGTGATGAAAAGTCAGAAGAGATTGTGTTATGTGCTACTGAAATAAATGGAAGCGGGCGATATTGCAAGATTTCGAATGAGTTCTCTTGGAGTCGTGTTTTCAGGCAGAACCTTTTCTAAAGTTTTTTTAATCCCTTCAGCTGAGTGGTTTTTGGTTGGTTGGTTTCTGAACCGAGAGGTTCCGTGATCGAAACTCGTTGATTTTTTTATTTTGGGATTTTTAGGGCGCCCCTGAGTTCATCCATCTTTAATGGTACTTGACTTACGTTGGGGATATTAAAATTGTATTCGTTGTGCTGACCACTTTTCTACTTTTTTACTTTTCTACTTTACTTTATGAGGAGGATGTTAAAAAAAAAATATGTGTTGCGATTTAGCAGTCAAAAAGTAAACACCACATTTAGTCTGAGAACTAGTAGGTATAAACATATTTTAGTACCAATATTTGCTCTTACACCAGAGAGAGCGTTAGAATTGAATTGTACAATCACACTGTGTACATTTTAGTAAAACCCTAAAATTACAAACTATAAATGAAAGTCAGACTTATTCATATTGGCTTTTATTTACAGCCAGAAATGTAGGGCTGCAATTGAAACTCAGGGCTTGGCTTTGGTGTCTAGTAATGTAGTTATACAATCATTTTTACTTTTTAAAATTAACTTATACATGTATCTTTTCTTTTTTTTTTCCTAGCTATTAACGACAACTCTTGCTCTCCTGAAAAAAACGGGGTTTATCTCCCTCATAAATCTCTCTGTAACAAGTTCATCCAATGCACCTACGGAAAAGAACTCACAGGGCACTGCCCTATAGGGCATGTCTATGCCAGGGATGGACAATGCACTACAGACATTGACCAGTCCTACTGTTTCATGAACTACCTCTGATGTGACCGTGCTGCGGATGAACTACTTTTTTTAAGACACCAGAGAAATGAGTTCCGTCTAATTCATTATAATTCACCATTGCCTGTGAGCGTGTGTTGTTGTTTCTCCTCAGACTCATGGGATATTTGTGTAAACGTATACTAGTGGCGTATAGCAAAGCAAATGTTTGCATAGAAGGATTGGCAATGTTCCAACGTGTGATCAGAGAGGTACAGCTTACAAAACTCAGTTGGAAGATTGTATTACAATAACATACACCTTGACGATTCGAGAACAATTCTTCAACTATTGCGTTATCTCATCCTGCAGTGGCGTAGCTAGGGTGGGGGGAGGGGAGAATTTGAAAATCCCCCGGGGGGGGGGAGAAGGCGTCAAATGAATGTTTGAAATTCTTTTTACACTAAATATAAAATGTTACGCAAAATGCAGGGTCCCCCAAAGAGGTCAAGCCCCCGGGCCCCCAAATGATGGCAAATTCCTAGCTTAGTCACTGGCCTCATGTTTGCACCATATCAATTCTGGGGCCGCCTCTGACTGTGTACATTGTTGGAGCTGAGTGTATAAACAAACATCTGATACAATATAACAACAAACTTTAAAAAAAAAAAAAAAAAAAAATGAAAACCAGAGCGTGACTTCACTCTCTTGGCTGATATCTATAATGTTCCTAATAAGTAGTGTACACCAAATATTCACAACGTCAGTTGTATAGTAGCTCAAAGTGTCACTACATTTTAAAACGTGAAAGGTATCAGATCATACTGAGATGCATTTCCGTTAATGACTACAATCGGCTTATACCGAAAGCTCTTAGTGTCATTTCAAAGCAATGCCATACATACGTATAACTCGGTGTAGCTGTTAAAGAATGGGCTGTCAGGGTCTGTGCCAGACATAAACAGTGAGTGTCATTCCTGTATTAAAATTCCCCACAAAACAAGGAAGTTTATTATTTACTTGATACTAAAATAATGAGCACAAAAAATGACAGTGACTTATTGTTGTTGTCTGTTACAAAAAGGGGGGGGGGGGCTAAAAAAATAAAGGAAAAGAAAAAAAAAAGATTTTTTTTTGGGGGGTGGGGGCCTTAAAATGAGAAGAACGAATCATAAACAATGTAAAATGAAATACCTTGTTATCTACAATCTGTTCCCTCCTTAAACCTTCCTAGTCCACAATGATATTTAAGAATATGTGAATTAGTTTATAGAATGCCAGAATTTGTAACACATAAACATTGTTTCAAGACTTTAAGTAACTTTGACTTACTGTAAGATTACATCATGTGCATGAAAGTGCCACAGGATTTTGTTGTATATGTTGTATGACATATTTTATGAAATATGAGTTCTCTATTATTGTATTGTCTCTATTTATTTCATTGTCTGATTCTCTTTCTCAAATGTTTTGTATGACTCACTTTATGTTTTGAAATAGTTGTTTTTGATTTCTTTGAATAGATAACTTGTGCATAAAAAAGAATTGCATATTATCTTGATATTATGCAAAAGTAGTTTGTTGTTTGTTTGTTTTGTTATTGAAAACGTTTAGAACAAGACGTTCGTTGTTATCGGACTGATTTATGTTCATTCTATAATCTAAGCATCATTAACTGTTACTATTATATGTAAACACTGATTTCTTGAACAGCCTCACTTTTAACAACCTACTTTAAATCTGACATATTTGTCTGACCTACTTAAAGGTGATCTTCTTTATACCGAAATTCGAATTGGAATGACTATAGCCAGAATCATATCAAGATCACTTGTAGAGAATGATTTAATTTTTGTTATGCTTGCATATCAGATCAGTCACAACCTTTGTATGCCGTTTCCGACTTACAGATAATAAAAAATTTAGTATATTATTTATTTCAATACAATTGTTTCAAATAAAACTGACTAAATTTTTGTACAAATTGTTTTTTTAACGCTAAGGTTGTGCCTTTTTCATGCCTTGCGATCCACTGGGAATATGATGTACAGTTCAGCTGTTTCTTCATCGGCGGTTAAAGAGGGTGTTACGTGGCTAGCACAACGACCAACCTTATCACGTATGTCATTTACTCAATCGATTTGAGCTCAGAAGCGTCCTAAAGTTGAGGCTTGCATCATCTGCCCCAATAGAGCGCATGGTTTGAAAGAGCTACCATTAGTTTCATAATATCGCTACAAAAACACATTTTCGCTTTGTTTTGTTATTTTTTTATCCCTGTTGTTATGAGGTTTCTGGACAGCCAAAAACTTTCCATACATGCGTCTTGGTCACCAAAACTTGACACAGACTGTATAGGTATTTTCACCTTCAAGCTCTGACGTTTTAAGATTAAACATCAAATTTAGCATTGTCATTATTCTTTATGGATATAAATGATCAGCTACATTTTGTCTGGTTGAGTTTTGAAAAGTTCGATATTTCAAAAGTGCGAAACAAAAAATATCTAAGTGAATCCGACAATTCCAAACAAAAGCTCAGAACTTTGGTAGACAATTCATTAGAGCATTTCTCCTACTGTAGAACGTCGTTTATCCAGACGTCGATTATCTGAAGACTGCGATTTGAATTTCAGTATTTTTGCTATGTCCCTGAATCCACCCTACTGGATTGGATACCTAACATTACTTTTGTCATTGTGATGGCCATATGACACCCTCGTTACCTATAGCAATAGAACCAGATTATAATTTATTCATTTATTGATGTCATGGAATGTCACTGCCTCTTGGGGAAATATACTATGGCTCTTTTTTGAAATCGTTAACCCCCCGCCCCCTTTTTTTTTTCATATTAAGCATCGCCTTGTTTAGATGACAGGAATACGAGAGACAGTGCTGCAGATGGCCATACTCCTGTTGATTACGTCAATATTAGTAGTTCATTTGACCGAGCCACCTCGTCCATTTCCCTAATCTGTAACACATTTATTTCCCTAATCTGTAACACATTTATTTCCCTAATCTGTCACACATTATTTCCCTAATCTGTAACACATTATTTCCCTAATCTGTAACACATTATTTCCCTAACTGCCCATTCTCGAATCAAGCTGAAATTCGGCACAATTGTTTATTGTCGATGACAAACTCATTCATCAACAAGAAAAACATTTTTTAAATATTTTTTTAAATAATACAATACCTTCATTATTAAATTTAAAATATAATAAATTAATAGATTTTTTGAAACAATTTTGGTTGAATTCGGGTATCAAACCGTTAACTGCTATAAATACCAATTTTCTGATTCGGCCAGCGAGGAAGGCATATTTGTTTTGATAATTTATTTACTGCTCTACACACAACACATCAATACAAGAACTTGAAAACAAGAGCTCCTAATAATCTGGTACTTTAAATAATGAATTGATAACAGCCAATACTAGACAATTGGCAACACAATCAACCTTAAAATGGTACACTGTACATCACTGTACTAAATTGTACTGTCTCTGCCTGGACTTGTACGTTTCACTCGAGGACTGCACCAGGACCGACTTCATGGCCGACTAACAGTCCGGTCTCCCCGCTGTCCTGTCTTGAAATGCACTGCCTTACACACTCCGTCTCTAGTCCACGCAGGCTTATGATCAGATGACCATAACACAAGTCATATTTACGTGCAAAGTTCATAACTATACTGTCCCTTGCCTTTCGATATAGCACGCTAAACTGTATTACTGGCCTGTGTCACATATGACAGCTTATAACACAGTTAACCACAACAATATGGACATCTAGATCAAACTCTAGACCTAAAGCTCAGATCAAGAACACTTAACTTCTAGTCCAGATCTACCTCTAGAATTTAAATGTAATCTAAAGATTTACGTAAAAATATAAGCTAGACATATAAACTTCCATAAATGTGAATTAACCTTAAATTTACTCAGTTATCGCATAAATACGGTAATACTTCTGACTACGACATGTTAACTCTAGACCTAGATTTACATTTATTTATTGCTTACTTTGAAAAATTATGACGGTCGAACTAGAGTTGCCAACAAGCTTAGCGATATTTATCAACTGTTAAATTTCTAGAAAAATCGTTAGAGCCGTTTTTGAGATCAGTTGTCCACGCAGGTTCCATGAATGAGTGACTTGAATAGAGATATTGTATATAAGGAAGAATATCGAATTGGTTCAGCGATTCGTCGTTATTAAATATATTTGTTTCATATGTAAAATGTTTTACGCTAAAGAGAGTTAAGTCTTGTAATAATGAGAGATATGGCATCGGTTGAACTGTATTCTCTCAACAAATGGGACTTTTGTCAATCTGCAAAGCAAAACTGTATGAATAAATATTACAAAGGGATTATCTTTCTTTCTTAATTTAATCCCCTCAAAATTTATAGACTAGCATTACACATCTTCTTTAAAGCCCTTTTGTGCTTTAAGCGCGAAGGTAAAATTGAAACATTGGTGGACAATAAGTCTGATTTTTTTTAAATCTAAAGTAAAACGCAAACTATTAGCACGATTATTTAGGGTTCGGATCCGATTAGACGCCACCCCACTGACTCAGTGTATGCAGGAAGTATGAACAATAAGGCTTTATACGTTTTTTCACGGAACGCCTGTGATGAACAAACCAAGGCGTAGTCTAGCAAGCGTAAACTTATTCATCATTTCAAAGAAGTGTTCTAGTTTTTATTTCGATGTTCATTGGCCTCCTTCAGTCGTGATTAGGGTTAGGAAAACTTTTTCATATGGCTGTAGAGCCCTATTTTGGAGAGACACTACCGTCCACATATATTGCATGACAAGGTGGCTTTCGCTTTGGCTGGCCATTTTCCGTGTTTCGATCTTACACCCTGACAAACGAGTTCAGAGTACAAACAAGAGAAACACAGGGGAAATCATTCTGCATTGTACATTCCATTCACCTGGATTAGTCCTCACCTGTAAGTCGATACATAGAGCTTAAGTTGTTTCTAGAGAGATAGGTCCATAATAGTTTTTAGCCTCTGATTCCCACTGCTTTTAGATCTTCCACGAAGATGCGGCGCCCTGTAATACAAGGTATATTTTATTTAAAAAAAAAATAAAGACATGGCTCTATTTTACGAGCAACAAACCTTTTCTTTTTGTCCTTAATTTTTTAACGTTTGTTTTAATAATACAGACAATGTTTCCGGATGTCATGTCACGACTTTAACACTGAGTGTCGAGAGCTAATATAGATTGAATTCTCACTGACTGATTCAATGATGATTAAATTTAAATTTATTACATTTATTAGATATATGAAACGCCCCCCCCCCCCCGCAAATAAATGTATACCAACAAGATCTAAACATGAAGGGCGGACGGAGAGACAGACAGACAGACCACACAAAATAGAAGATAGCCTTCCATGTAGTTTTCAATTTGTACTTGTGCTTCTTCACTAAATGTTACGAAATCTCAAGAAGGTTACATGCTAAAGCTGAAGTTTTATAACAAAGTTTTTTAAATCCATTCTCGGACATAAAATCCGGAACACGAAAGTCTAAATATAAACATTAAATATATCTTAAGACTTTGTTGTTTATAAATCAGTTTATATCCAATAAAAAATAATACTACAGCGCTTAACAAAAAAAAAGTTAATTATGTTAAGCCAGGGGTGGGCAACCTTTTTGTATCGAGGGCCGCATTACCAAAAATTTTGGGAATTGCGGGCCGCACACACACACACACATATATATATATATATATATATATATATATATATATATATATATATATATATATATATATATTTAGACACACAACTTAGAAAGATACTCTAGCTAACTATGTAGAGTGTCTTTTTTAAATTCATATTTACACTGTATTATATTTGAGTTTCTTGTTTTTTTTCCCACACTCCACGTAAAGGAATTACAACAAGTGTTAGCAATTTTTGAGACAATTTTACGATTTTTTTTTATAATTGCTGTTGTCTTTTTATACCACAATATCTCCACAAATATACAGTTGTACCTAATGTACTAAATGATGAGCTAATGGTATTGAGAACATATAATATCAATCTACTTAGAACGAAGTGTGATAACCATGGGTAGTTTCGATTTAAGAACAAAATATTAATAAATAATAAATCAGCTAGCTTAGCATGGGCAGGGCAAATGAGAAGAATATAAAATCTCATGGAAGAAATTGTCATGCTACTTGAAGGACATTGACTATTCATATTTTTCATGATAGCTATTGCAATGGGTTGTTTGCATATGAAATGTAAATAAACTATTTCTAGTTAAATTATTAAAAGTACAACACTTATTTAGATACCTTAATTGTGCATTTATAAAAGAAAATTTTAAGACGTCGTGAGCCAGTTCTCAATAACATCAGCTCA
Source organism: Biomphalaria sudanica (assembly GCA_036873155.1). Classification (NCBI taxonomy): domain Eukaryota; kingdom Metazoa; phylum Mollusca; class Gastropoda; family Planorbidae; genus Biomphalaria; species Biomphalaria sudanica. Next base: position 148,937 of record JAZGLO010005381.1, on the reverse strand, counting down.
CTACTTAGCGCAGAAGCTGATTCAGCTCCAGAGGAAATAACTCCAAGCCAAGTCTTTCCAGTCAGTACTTCCACAGGAGTCTTATGGGTGCCAGAAGCTGTATTTCCACACTTTAAAAATTAAAACTTTTCTGCTGTTCACACAATTTGGGTACACATGTTACATCTGTTCTTCTTCCTCTTCGTTTTTCTTATTACATGTTGGAGGGTTCAGATTTTTAATATGTTAGTAACGATAGTTGAAATTTTATGCAGCTTTGTGCAAACTTCCATGTTTAGAGTGGGATATTTTTTATTAAAAAAATAATAAAAACAGCTTTTTTTCTAAGTCAAAGGTCGGGCTCCATCAGTAGTTACACTTGCCATCTTGTTCCAACCCTACCCAACACAGCTCATCAAAGTATTGAATAAATACTGGCCTGAGATTGTGTTTTGAATTTAGTGTATTGATGTATAGTTAATAAGCATAGTCTTCGTTTGCTTGAAACTTTTTATAACGAGACAGTTCCAATAATGTATATAGATATTATTTTTAATATATTTGCATTTTTGTATGAATATACTGTGGGCACACCTGATTACTGTAGTTGTCGGCGGGCCGCATCAAACACTCCGGTGGGCCGCATCAAACACTCCGGTGGGCCGCATGTGGCCCGCGGTCCATATTTTGCCCACCCCTGTGTTAAGCTATCTAATTATGATTTTTTTATTGTCAGTTCCTGAGAAATGGGTCTTTTTTATCTTATCTTATATAATACAGACCTTACTTCAAAAAAGAAGACGATTACGTCCTACGCGTCATGCATTCAGTCATGCATATTAACCAATGACTTAAATTCTGCCAAGTCACTGGTTTTCCTAGCTAGCTCAGGCATCCCATTCCATGCTCTAATAGCACTAGGGAAGAAGGAGCATTTGTACAACATCCTTCTGTTTGGATGCTATATCAATGCATATTGTCATTATTAACATACGAGATTTAAAAGTTTCTGATGAGGGTCAAACTCAATTAAAAGGCTTTGTCCAGTGCATTCAGAATTCAGTACAAAAGGTTGAGGGAAGTCATCAAATTAGTGATTTTTTACAATAACCCTATTCAAGTCACATTCTTTTTGGAGGAACCTGGACTCTGATCTCAAAAACGGCTCAAACGATATACCTATAATGTGATGTGTATAGCTAAGAAAAGAATTACTAGCTCGTTAGCCACACGAGGGAAACTAGTTTGGTCGTCATCATATTTCAAAGTAAAAAATGAAATAAATTTTAATTTGGCAATAAATTGGAGTAAAAAAAAGCATGGCGTTGTCAGCCGATAACTGAGCTGTTTATTAAATATATATATATAATACCTAGCGACTAAGCCTGGCTCAGTTAAATTATTTGTTAGTAAAGCGTAAAGAGATTTTTTGTCTGAATTCCTATTGCAAACAAAAATATAAATGAAAAATTTCAAAACGACTCGAGATCGGCGTTGGTGTTTTCATAGTTCTAAATGTCATTGTCATTAGAAAACAAATGTTCTTAAAGTGTTTCTTCAGTATTGCAAAGTCATATTAAATTGAAATTTTTGTCGTGAAACTGTCGACACATTAACTCTTTCTCTCCTAACCGACGATACAAACGTTGATTCCATCAGAATGTGGTAAATAATTACGGAGAGAAAGAGTTAATGTTTGAAAGAAAGTCTCTTCGGTACAATTTCCGACATGGTTACGTTCAGACGTTGAACATTTCCATTCGTTCATGAAATCTAGAAACATTTATGCACGTTATTTGTGTGAAACTTAATAACTTCATCTAGAAATCTAGACCAACTGAAAGTATGTATTTGACTTGGTAATGCTCGGGGTTGTAGTGACAAAGTAAAATGCTGCACTCTTCCCAAATTGACTTGAAGACATTGTTTTAGTATTCTTAAGAAGGTTTTCCACCATTCCATCTTTAGACATAAAAGACAGTTAAAAGACCAATATAGTAACGTATTAATCTAAACCAATACCACTGTATGGAGCAAAGATCTCGAGAACCACCTTCATCGCAATGAAAAAGAAATCCACGAATTCATCAGGAAGTTTCTTATGATCCTCCGGCCAGACAAGATCCTCAAAGGAGTAACTGTGGCAAAGAACAAAGCAGCAGCCCATTCAAGAAGAGAACCTTAAGATGAGGCTGGAGATGGCTAGGCCACACCGTTTGCTAGCCTGCACGCAACATTACAAGGCCAAGCCCTGACCTGGAAGCCTCAAGGAGAGAGAAAGAGAAAGGAATGTATTGCTCCGAAAGCTGATCAGCAGTTGGAGAGACTCGTCCAGAAGCGAGACGCCTCGAAGAAGCTGATTGGTGGCCTATGTCCCAGACGGGATCACAGGCTGAGATGATGATGATAAATATGTGCATGTATTTTAAAGTTTGGATTTATGTCATAACAATGTATTATCATAATACAATATTACACTGCATAATAGTACAATGCAAAATATATATTTGGCATATAAATATTTACAAGAATTGCTCGTATTAGAGTATAGGATAGGATGTATTCTGAAAACTCCACACTTGTCTTTGATACAGTGGATATATTGCATTAGCTAGAACATTTTATCCACGAATAAGTAAATTCTATTAATCGGGAGAGTTGGGGGATTTCCCAGCCCTAGTATAAAGCGGGAACAAACTGCTTAGGTTTTTACCACACTCGCCGAGCTGTTCCAGGAACCATGCATGACGCTAGTGTTTCTAGATATCTTGACAACTAAGCTATTTCCAACCACACTATCTGGTTTTATATCTTCTAATTTATATATGTCTATCTCTCTTTTCAATCTCTCTTTCTCTATTTTCTCTCTCTCTCTCTTCCTCTCTCTCTTTTTCACTCTTTCTCTCTTTTATCTCTCTTTCTCTCTCTTTATCTCTCTCTTTATCTCTCTCTTTCTCTCTCTTTCTCTCTCCTATTTCTATTTCTCTCTCTTTCACTCTCTCTTTCTCTCTCTCTCTTTCTCTCTTTCGCTCTCTTTTTCTCTATCTTTCTCTCTCTTTCTCTCTCTCTCTCTCTTTCTCTCTCTCTTTCTCTCTCTCTTTCTCTCTCTCTTTCTCTCTCTCTCTTTCTCTCTCTTTCTCTCTCTTCTCTCTCTCTCTCTTTCTCTCTCTTTCTTTCTCTCTCTCTTTCTCTCTCTCTCTTTCTCTCTCTTTCTCTCACTCTTTCTTTCTCTCTCTCTTTCTCTCCTCTCTCTCTCTTTCTCCTTAACAAACACACACACACATATTGGCTCTCAATTTTTCGCTCGTACTCAAATATTGTCTCTCTCAATACTTGTTATACTATTTCCCTTTTAGTTCTTCTTGTGACTTGCTTTCCTAATTCTACCCTCTCTTTAGTCTCATTCTCATTCATTCTCTTTTTCATGATCTAATGTTCTTTCTTTATTTCCTTATCAAATTCTCTCTCTTTTTCTCTCTCTCTCTCCCTCTCTCATTCCCTAAATCTCTCTTTTTTCCCGTTTTATTTTTCTCTTTAGTAAAGTTTATTGTCAGAAAATAGTTCTGGTATTTTCCTATTGGATAGACAGAGAAAAAGAGCGAAAGAGAAAGATGGAAAATAAAAATCATTTGAAAGAGAGAAGAAAAAGGGGGAGAGAGAAACATTATAAAATTGAGAGTGAAAATGAAACAAAGAGAGAGAGAGTATGTAAGAGGAAGGAAAAGAGTGTCAATAATTCTTCTACAGTTTCAAATATCGCTCTTTGTTATCATTGTACCCAAGTCAAACAGTCACAGTCATAGGCATACATAACTAGAGATTGTATATCTATTGTTGTCTATTGATTTCCAAATTCTGAAAAGTTGCATGATCTTCAGTCTTAGAGATTAAACAAAACTATACTGCTCATAAATGCTGTATAATAAAGTACACAAAATTGCAAGTATTTGCAAGTCACACATTTTCGTTTCGTAAAACTCTTTTTTTCGGCCAATGTGACCAATCCTCAAGGGGCCGTTCCATAATTGGCGTGTCCCGCACGGTTAGCCTGGTATAGAGGAGGGAAATGGCGGGGGTCTTCGTGTACGCGGCCTCTTGCCACTTTGACCCACCCGCCAGACAGAACAGTGTACACGGTTCTCATTCAGGCCGGTGAGAGATAGCTCTTGCTCACTTCTGCTGGCCTAGAGTTCCAAGAGCCGAAGGCTTAACTCTACCTGAAAGTTTCAAGAAAAGAAGAAGAAGAGTGTGTATGGTCACAGTCTTTGTCCTCCATTGGCCAAAAAAAAAATAGGTTAGTGGAACTACTTGACATTTCGCACACCGCTGAAATTCATCCGCCTAGAGCGTCCGAATCACACACTTCTTATTTCATTGATATATTTAAAAAAAAGGTCCACCTCTTCTTACGTATCACAAGATATCTAGATTGAAGTCTCTTCACATTAGATACAAACATAACATTCATATTAGAATTTTTTTTTTAAAATAACACCTCCTTTATACAACTTTTGAAGGCGATTTATTTGGTCATCTAATGAATGTCAGTTGTTTTTATTTTTTTAATGGAACTTTTTTTTACCCTGCGCTATCTCTTCCCCCCCCCCCCCCAAACTGGGAGAAAAAAATCCTTGTTTAGCGAGTGTATAAATCTACTCAGGTCCGCCGCGAGGGTTGTGGCCGCCTGCGTGCGAAATTAAAAATGCCGCCCCGCCCCTTTTCCTTTCTAGAGGAAAAAAAATCCATTAAGACTAAGCTGGACACTTCTAAAAAGTGCCCTTTGATTTAAATCCATTTTTTTTGTGTAGACCATTCCACTTTTTCCTTTCATATTTGCATCGCTGTTGTATCCCTCAAGTACAACCATGAACCATGCACTAGGAACTATTTCGGATATACATACTTACAGAAATCTGGTCCTTTGTGATGAACATTATAAACCGATCTCGTTCTGACTACTCAATTATGCTCCTGTTTTTGTGACGATTATAATTGATGAGCTGCGGCGGGTATATTACAATGAACAGCGGAAATGATCATGATCTATATACAATATCTCGATAACTTTGCTCAACAGTGTTATATGGTCTGAACTTAGATATGTTAAATTGTTTGTTATTGTTTGTTAAAACACAATCCACACAAATCTCGAAATACAAAATCCGTTGGCATTGGAACTTTTTCAACGTTCCGTAAACTTTCATAATAATCATCACGATTGTATTTTGGAGAGATGTGTATTGTATCCACAAACATCTGACATACATGGATTCATAATTGCTTACAAATTTATCTAACAAATGAAGCAACTCAGCGCTGAATATTTTTCTTGAGTTTAAAACAAAGTAAACAATCCAAATTACAAGTCAACAATGACTTGAAATAAAACATAGTAAGGCAGTGTTTCGCACATTCCCGGGTGGCGACTCCCTAGATAACAACATTTTCGTTCGAGACCCCTTTAAAGGCTGGAGCCCAGAGGAGGGATTTAAGCTTACACAGTGAGGTCCGTCAGTTTTTTTTTTTTTTTTTTTTTTTAGAATGTAATAAAAAAGAAAAGAATCTTAGTCAAAATTTTTGGGTTTTATTTTAAGCCTCTATTAATTGAACACTGTTGTGTATAGAATCCAAAGTAACGTCATGAAAGTTCACTATAATTTTTAAGCGTTGTAAAAAGTTCTTCCTGGGGGTAGAATTGAAGATATGGCAGGTTTCTGCTCACGTCGGCAAGGGGTCTGAACATTTTTTTCTCCGCCCCCCCCCCCTTGTTGTTGGTTGGTTGTTGGCTTGTAGCCCAAGACAGTTAGTGCAACGTAACCGATGTAGGCGTTTTATATTTTTTAATAAATAAACTTTAAATAACTTGAACAAATTATTTGTGAACAAAAACTCAATATAATTGTTATTATTCACGATTAAACTAGAGATGAGATCTAGATCTACTAGTAATGAAATAAACTGAGATTTAAACCAAGATCTAGCTCACAGCAAACAAGATGAAGTCTTTACTCTTGTCTTCAGGTCGTCTCACACTGGCACTAGGTACGTTAATTTCATCATCGTCACTGCGTAACCCCCAATCAATCACTTCACCTCTTCTTAACGTCGCCTAGGAAACACACACGCTCCCTAATACCCCTTTTTGTCAGAACGTTGCGCCCTCACCCCTCCACGTGAGAGGAACTAGCGCCCTACCACCCCCCACCCCCCAAAGTGAAAATATTTTCAAATTGACCTTTTAATTGCCTGTAATAGATAATTTTTTTTTGGTTTCTAGTTTCCGAATGAATTTCTCATGTACGAATAATGTTTATATTTTCAATGGTAATGGAATAATTAGAATTTAAATAAAATATTTAAGTATTTTTTTATTTAACTATTTTTTTTAAAGTAACCTTGGAATAATGATTTGGCCGCCCCCTAAAGTCGGCCGCCTGCGTGCAATGCACACATTACGCAATAGGTAGCGGCGGCCCCGAATCTACTCATCTACTCGGCTCTATAACATTCTAATGATACGCCTTTATATAGACTTACAAGAAGGTGCGTAAAATATTTCCGATAGCTGTTTTGCAACAGCGATTATTTTACTCTTAATAACTAATGAATACCGGTTTTTAAAAGGATATAACTTTGTCCTTCACCGCGAACATATTTGCCCAATCACCGAATACAAAAATTATGTTTAATCGAATGTATAAATCCACTGGACTTGATCAAATTGTAATAATCTAGACATAGTAGAAGGTGCGCAAAATGAAGCCCTAAAGAATTTGTAAGGTAATAGAAAGAATTGTAAAAAAAAACAGAAATAAAAAAAAGCATCTACTGGTGGCATGAGATGATGACTGGAACACTAAGAAATGCTTTTTACGAGTGAGACCATATTGTTAGCACCAACGTTATTCCTTTGTTCTCCAGCATTTTGGTTAAAGCTGTGGTGCCCAAAACCTTTGCGGTCAGGGTGATATTTAAGTTTTCACCCTGCAACGGGACGCATTACTTCCACAAATCTACCAGTCTAACGGAACAATCTGCGACTTCGTTTCTTACCTCAGCCGTGAATTTTGAGTAGCCGTATATGGCCAAATGTGACCAGTGGAACGTATTTTGTGCATCACTGTGTGTAACTAGTAAAAATATAAAGCCATTTTGTGCTGAAAGGAAAAGTTCATTCAAAGCTCATTAAAAAAAAAGCTAATCTCCTTTTTGAATACATGCATCAAGGTCTGTGCTGACTTGTAGTAATGGAAAATGTTTATTAATACTACCAGCCAGTTGTACTGCTCATAGATGACTATTGGAACGGGTTCTACCAGCCAGTTGTACTGCTCATAGATGACTATTGGAACGGGTTCTACCAGCCAGTTGTACTGCTCATAGATGACTATTGGAACGGGTTCTACCAGCCAGTTGTACTGCTCATAGATGACTATTGGAACGGGTTCTACCAGCCAGTTGTACTGCTCATAGATGACTATTGGAACGGGTTCTACCAGCCAGTTGTACTGCTCATAGATGACTATTGGAACGGGTTCTACCAGCCAGTTGTACTGCTCATAGATGACTATTGGAACGGGTTCTACCAGCCAGTTGTACTGCTCATAGATGACTATTGGAACGGGTTCTACCAGCCAGTTGTACTGCTCATAGATGACTATTGGAACGGGTTCTACCAGCCAGTTGTACTGCTCATAGATGACTATTGGAACGGGTTCTACCAGCCAGTTGTACTGCTCATAGATGACTATTGGAACGGGTTCTACCAGCCAGTTGTACTGCTCATAGATGACTATTGGAACGGGTTCTACCAGCCAGTTGTACTGCTCATAGATGACTATTGGAACGGGTTCTACCAGCCAGTTGTACTGCTCATAGATGACTATTGGAACGGGTTCTACCAGCCAGTTGTACTGCTCATAGATGACTATTGGAACGGGTTCTACCAGCCAGTTGTACTGCTCATAGATGACTATTGGAACGGGTTCTACCAGCCAGTTGTACTGCTCATAGATGACTATTGGAACGGGTTCTACCAGCCAGTTGTACTGCTCATAGATGACTATTGGAACGGGTTCTACCAGCCAGTTGTACTGCTCATAGATGACTATTGGAACGGGTTCTACCAGCCAGTTGTACTGCTCATAGATGACTATTGGAACGGGTTCTACCAGCCAGTTGTACTGCTCATAGATGACTATTGGAACGGGTTCTACCAGCCAGTTGTACTGCTCATAGATGACTATTGGAACGGGTTCAGTTTCTTTGGCATAGTTTTTGTGTTCACTATTTTCCTCATAAATTCTCAATTTCTCTTTCCCTGGATAGATCCACATAGAGGGCAAGCATAAAGGAAGGATCCTGGATTGCTGACGGCTTACATTCCAAAAGTAGAAATAAGGTCGAAAGTGAAGCAGCACCAGGTGATTACAAAAGACCAAACTGTGCAGCTGTGTATTAAGGATCGGCCTCTTTAGTCACCTGAGGAGTTACAAAGGGTGGAAACGGTCACTTGAGACGTAAAATGCCACAGACTCCCTTACAACCGGAAAGCAGCAATGACACAATTACCTAACAGAGTCTAAAGTTTGTGTTTGTTTATTCAAATATTCAAATGTTATTGCTTGTGATGTACTTGTTCAGGCTGTCTTGAGGTCAACTTTAAATGACTTGAATTTCAATTAATTACTCTGCAAGCGTTTGAGTTTTATTGTTCGGGTGTATTCAGTGTAGTTGATCAACAATACAGAATAAACAAGACGATCGATTTAACGAGTAAAGAGATGTGGTCAACACTGATGAACAATTCATACTATAGTTATTCATATAAAAGGCCACAGTAAAAGTCTCTGTCAAAATAAACACGTCTTTACCCTAGAGGATTATATCGCTAACTGATTTTCCGGTCTCTAACCCAAAATATCCCAAACGTCACTAGTCCCGTGATTGTGCATTCGTGTATGTGTGTGTGTGTGTGTTTCATAAAGATTTACACTAAAGTATCCAAGGTCGGAACAATGTCATCCACACAGCAGTGCCCCCCTCTCCCTCGTCTATCTAAGGCAGTGTTTCCCAAACTTTTGACCTTTGTGTACCCCTTTTATCATTTTTGTAATATAGACCACTCTTGCCCCCTTCCAATTTAATTTATTAAGAAATCAATGGGTATTTAAAAAAATCCGCATAGTTAATGAGGCGCAACGCATAACCCCCACCCCGCCCAAAGTCTTCCAGTACCTATGGGTTTTTTTTTTTTCAAAGTACTAGTTGATCCACGCGTAGCTTACGCCGGAATTTTGCAGGGCCTACCTTAGCCTCTGCAACCTATGCGACCGTAGTGGGAACCGCACTTTCATAGGAGCCGCGCTAATTCTAGGTGTAAATTATTAAATTAAACATTTTATAACTTATAACAGATTTCCCGCGGCCGCCTAATTTACTAGGAACTCCTGGAAATCTCATGAAATTGCAAAATATACGAAAAAGTCCTGGAAATCTCCGGAAATTATTGAAATCTTTTGAAAACTTATAAAAAATCTCCTGAAATATATAGACAAAAATTTTATTTTGGGGTGTCATTCCATATTGAGAACGCATGTCCTACGCGCGATAAAAAAAAAGACGCATTATAAATACCTGTAATTGTGTAATCTGGTGAAAGAAGCTTCTCGCGCCTCAAACTAATGAAGAATTACCTGAAGGGGATTTTGTACATAGTAAAGAAAGAAAAAAATGCAAAGACGAATTTATTTTTTTAAATAAAACCTTTTAATTTTCACTTATTGTCCGTATCTCTACCCAAACTTGACCACGCAAAATCCGTTTCGCATAGGACCCCACAATGGTTGAGTCCGGCCCTGCTATTTAGTGACGGGTGAATACTACTTATTCTCCCCCCTCCCCCTTCTATTTTTATCGTGGGGTAACTCTAGTCCGACTTACAGAAATAAAAGAGTGATCTTTCCTTTACATCATAATGTCTCAACTGTTGAGCCATGAAGAGAATTATACATATAGATTTTAAAAATGTTTTTCACGTTTAAGTAACTGAGTCCTCTCCACATAATCATTAGCTTCTACAGAGAGAAGTTTTTTTTTTTGTTTTTTTTTAAATAAATATTTTACTTCTATTTTATTATTGTCATCAAAACATTGTGCCATGTGCCAATTTGAGAACGCCTCCCACAAGTTGCTAAAGATGTGACATTATCATCATTATCTTCCCCTTGTCTTTCGTCTTATGGGTGCTCATAGCAGGATATCAAGAGAGAGGTCAGTCGTTTGTTTGTCCAGCCACTTGTCTTGGGACGGCCATTTCTTCGCGCTCCCCCTTGAAGGATGACTCTCTTAACGATGAGTCAAATCTCGCAAGTCGACCAAACCAGCTCAGTTCAATAGTACAGCTGTCTAAATATATCTGGCGTTGAAAAAAAAACAACACAGGTGCTATTTTTAAACTCTGAGTAACTGCCGCTTTCATTTTGTTTTTCTTCCTGGCTAAATGTATTGTTTGACTTCATCTAAAAGATGACTTTTATGTCAATCTTTCAATACAAGTCTATTCAGAAAACAGGGTATGGTGCGTGTGTGTGCGGGAGGGTGCGCGCGCTGGGTGGGGGCAGTTTACAAGACATAGTCCTGAAGTAGACAGACCATTTCATTGCAACCTGCTTTGTATTTGTGTATATCTAAACAGACAATGCCATACAATAATAATAAGAAGAAGAAGAATAACAATAATAACAATAATAATGTAACATAAGCGAATGCGGGAATAAATAACACAAAGTCAAACTACAAAAGACTAACTCCAAGAGAGATGAAGAAAGTAACTACTTTCAAAGTCACGTACTTATCAATTGCTACTGCGATGTCAGCAGATGGGATTTTATAAGCTCTGGACAAACTCATAATAAATATCCTCGCCAGTTAGAAGGAGATACTGATGCAGACATGAAAGAGTAATAGAGAATCCCTCAATAGATAATTACAGTAAGTTTTTGAGACTATTTGTGTTCCCCTTAGCCTATCTTGAGATTGCGATAGTGAGAGAGAAAGAGAGAGAGAGGGTGTGGCAGTAAGAGAATGGCAAAGTAAACTATTTCGATACAGAACGACAGAGATAAAATGATTCAAATACAAACAGCGTCTCGAGTCTCAAAAGTGGCATAAAGAAGATCCTCAAAATTTACACCAAAACATTCGAGATCAGATCTACTTGAAACAGCGTTTTGATGATAGTTTTAACAAGCAATATATAAAAAATCATTTTAAAAAAAAACAAAGCTTATCAAAAAGGGGAAGATGTTTGCCATTAAAACTATAAATATTAATAGTGTACACGTTATTTCTCTTATTCGAGATTAAACAAAATAATTAATTACCCATAATGAGTTGACTAAATGTTGTCGTTTCTATGTATCCATGTTTTATTAGTTACAATAAATACTCGTTTAAAGCATCAACTTGATGGAAGAATGCTTGAGGAAGAAATAGCCTTAACAATTATTTAAGGGGACTAAACCCAACAAATTTAGCTGTCTGTAAAAACTGAAGGATTAATTAATTAATAATTAATTAACAGTAATTATTTGACTAATTGGTTACTTTATTTACTATTCATTCATGTCTTATCTTTGCTAATGAACTATTTGCAAAAGTTTCAACTTGATCTGAGAATGTGTGTGGGAGAAATGACGTGTCAACATTTTTAACTAGACAGACAGACGTACAGACAGACAGAGTGAGTTGATATAAGCTTTGTAAAAATAAATAAAAAGTGTTTAAAAAATGTGACTTAAACGTATCGCAAAGAATATCATCGTAGTCAATAGAATCATTAAGAAACAAATAAAACCTATTCGAACTATTTCTACAAAATTGGTCTCTTAAGTCGATAGGTAAGTGCTTCCCCCTGTGAAGTGTCGCCATATAGGCAAGTGCTTCCCCCCGTGAAGTGTCGCCATATATTCACGCATCAATGGTGATAACGACAGAGACGTCTTTTTGGCGTGACGTTTTAACCCGGAAGGAAAAAATCGGAAATTCTGGCAGACGTGTCCATAACTAGGAAGTATACAAAAATAGTTTGGCGGCTTATCTGATTTGATTTTTTTTCAATTCAGAAAATATCTGCATCTATAGATCTAGTTCTAGTTCAAATTCAAAAATTATTTTCAATTTATTATAGAATCTTCGCAAGCTAATGTCATTGAATAAGACTTCGTTTCATTTTTTATTTTGGTTGTTTGAAGTCGTAAAGCTGTTCAAGTGGAAATGTTGATCCTATAAATAAAGTCAAAATTTTAAATATTTTGTAAGAGAGAAGAAGCAATCGTAGATCTCAAATTGAGAATTATGTCTGAAAATGTCTGAGTGAAAACCGTATCTTCGATCTCTTGTTGAGACCAAGAATGTTTCAATCGCTGATAATGATTTTTGATCTATTTCCTACATAAGATGTATCCTAAATGTGGGTTGGGTGGCAAAAACCACTTGGCTACTTAACTGATAGACTTTGGGTTTGACTAAACATTTTAGATTGGACTAGAGCTGAGTTGTGTTTGCTGGCTGCATAAAGGATGTCTCGTTACCCCTTCATATCCAGAAAGAGACGGGACCAAAGCACACTTAATATGAGAGAGAGGGGCGTTATACAATATTATAAAAGAAATAATATTAACAATTATAAGTGCTCATAAATCAGAATATTGTGATCGCACACTTAATATTTCATAAATTTGTCCATTTCTATACACTGTAAGACCGGGGAAGAAGAGGAAACCGTGTCTCATATTCGTTTTGACTGCCCCAGACTTGCTGATCTCTGTCTCGACAGGTCTGGGAAAACACAAATTCTCGACCTAAATGGTGGCATGTATGCACTACGCAAGACAGCAAGGTTTCTGTCCAGGGCTTCTGCAAGAGAGAATTTGTGCCTCTCAAGTCCTCACTCAAATGGAGTTTGATGATGATGATGATGATGATGATGATGATGATGATGATGATGATGATGATGATGATGATGATGATGATGATAGACCGTAAGGTCTAAAATTGGAATTTTGCCTTTTTTTTACTTGTTCATTTCCGAAGTAAAAGTCTCTAGGTACTAAAGTACAAGTATATGCCTATATTGTTTAATAAAATCTGGAATAGTCTCTCATTGTGTTGTTTCCTATATTGTATTGACAAAATATCTATGGCTTTGTTACTTCATTCATTTAATTTATCAAAGAGAACAACAGTAGCTAGATATAACCATGGGACTTCATTAAAATAACAACTTCAAACAAATTAATAAGTATGAATTTTTTATATATTTAATTATTTAAAGCCTACAGCAGAGAGACAGAGAGAGAGAGACAGAGAGAGAGAGAGACAGAGAGACAGAGAGAGAGAGAGACAGAGAGAGAGAGAGAGAGAGAGAGAAGGAGAGGGATTAAAAGAGAACAAAGGAAAATAGAAGAGTGGGGAAATAGAAAAAAGCAGGTCAAAGAAATTAGAGAAACGGTGGGGGGGGGGGGAAGAGAAATACAAAAATAGAGAGAAAATGAGATATAAAAAGAGAGAAGATGAAAAAGAACGTGAAAGAGAGCCAATGGAAGATAACAATTACAAAGAGACTTTTGGTTGTTTCCATTTCATGAAGACCTATTTTTTTAAAAAGGTCAATGCCTGTTCTAATAAATGCCAGACGCTAATTTGAATTGGGACAGTCCAAAAACTAAATAAATTTTCCTCTCGGACTTAAACTGAAAAATCTTAAAACAAAATCTTTTGGTGCATCGCCCTAGTGAGTCTAACCTATAATCTCTAGACAATACAGGTAGTCAGGGAGTTTTTGCGCCATAACAAATACAAATCTGTAAGTTTATCTTTGGGAAAACCCGATGCCTATTTACGGCCATTTCCAGCTGTCTGTGCTTGACTTATTCTAGACCTAGAAATAAGACAGGTTGCTTTAAGTCATATAGTCTACATCTAAACGATATCAATACATGTTTCAATAGAAAGAATGCGGAAGACACCTGAGGGGGTTATTTCTCTTTACGCGGATTGGCTGGATTCCGCGGCAAGGTTTTCATTTCAAAGAATCCCACTCTTTAAACAAGCATCTTAAACAGAAACACGAAGCAGACGTGACTTTGGATTGGTTAGGAAAGAGTAATCGTAGGTTTGGAGGGAAATAGATTTCTAGTCAATGAAAAATGCCACTTTTTTAAAATCTACGCCAATCATAATAATTCAGCAAAGTTTAGCTTGAAATGGAACACCATTCAATAGCACTATAGGAACATCCTCAGAGTGCTAAAGTACTAACAGAATGTCCACAGTTAGTCATACTTAGAGTGCTAAAAGGGCTAACTGAATGTTTACAGTAACTCATAATCAGATGGCTAAAAAGGCTAACAGAATGTCTACAGTAAGTCATATTTCAAGTGGTAAAAGGGCTAACAGAATGTCTACAGTAAGTCATATTTAAAGTGCTAAAAAGGCTAACAGAATGTCTACAGAAAGTCATATTTAAAGTGCTAAAAGGGCTAACAGAATGTCTTCAGTAAGTCATATTTAAAGTGCTAAAAGGGCTAACAGAAGTGTGAGTGACAATCGTGGCCGAGGCACATGTAGTCTAATTTTATTTAGGGGGGGGGGGGGTGTTAACGCATTTACCGTAAGATTATCTTCATATTAAGCTTGACCCCTGGTTTGGTCCGCAGAAGACGTCTACAGAACGAGTGTTTGACGCTATAGGGAAATTTAAGTGTTTTCACGCGCACAGAACAAGTAGAAACGGGTTGGTGGGTACCTATTTAAATACCTAACTTATAAAAAAAAACATTTTAAATAATGTTTTTACTGGAGAAATATTCAAAATATGAATTTATTAGCAATAATTTAATTGCAATTACAACAGTTGTTTTTTTTTCCCCTAGAATAAAGATACCTTCAATCTCCAACCTGTCCGTCTGCAAAATGCACCCCACAGAGTGAGAAAATCTGGTTTTGATTAAAGGGGGAGAAAAAAATATTTGTTTTTAAAAAACTTTTAAGAAAATGAATTTGGCTGAGCACGTCTGTGTGTTTGGCTGAGCACGTCTGTGTGTTTGGCTGAGCACGTCTGTGTGTTTGGCTGAGCACGTCTGTGTGTTTGGCTGAGCACGTCTGTGTGTTTGGCTGAGCACGTCTGTGTGTTTGGCTGAGCATGTCTGTGTGTTTGGCTGAGCACGTCTGTGTGTTTGGCTGAGCACGTCTGTGTGTTCGTGTTACAATTATCATCAGTCTTGAAGGGTTCAGAAAAAAAGTTTGTCAAACAGAGGGAAAATGTGGCTTGGCCTATTACTCTTAATTCTGGAGGCGCTGTGGCTGAGTTGTAACGCGCTTGGCTTTTTAACCGGGGTTTCTGGAACCCCCAAGGAAAGAGGAAGAGGGGACGGCCCAGGAATACATGGCGCCGCGATTTGGAAGCAGATGCCAAAGCAGATGGGCAAGACATGGGGACAGTTGGAGAGATTCGTCCAAAACCGCGATGCCTGGAGGAAGCTGTTTGGTGGCCTACACCCCAGAAGAGATCACAGGCAGAGAGGAGATGAGATGAGATCACTATGCTAGCGTATAAATAATTTTGGAGAAAAAACTCAATTTAAAGTAAAGCTTAAAATAGTTAAAATTAAGAGTAAGTAAAGTAGCCCCTTCAGACCTGATCTATGGGGCAGATCATATCTTCATATCTTATATAATACAGACGTTACTTCAAAAAGAAGATGATTACGTACTACGCGTCATGCATTTAGTCATGCATATTAACCAATGACTTAAATTCTGCCAGGTCACTGGTTTTCCTGGATAGCTCAGGCAACCCATTCCATGTTCTAATAGCACTAGGGAAGAAGGAGTATTTGCACAAATTTGTCCTAGCATATAGGATGAGGAATGTGCCTTTATTTTTGTGTCTTTCTGAGTATTTTATTAATTTATTTTTTTTGTTAAATAGAACCATAGAACAATCAGAGATTGACACAAAGTTAAAAGGCGACTTGGTCAAATGTCAAAATGTCTTTGTTTGAAGAATTATGACGAATTCAAGCCGAGAAATAAAATTAGGACATGCGAAATTACATAAAAACCATATCTGAGAGTCCAGTTTTAAAAAGTCATATTTTCGGCGAATGAGTCGGGCAGACAATAAAAAGATTAATCGGGTACATATCCTATCTACATTTGATACTTACCACTAAGTTGACATTAAAGAAAGGGGGCTTGGGAACTCTTTATAATAATGTACTATATAGCATATAATACGTATATTACTTTAAAAAAAAAAAATTGTATAATTTCTTCACTAAAATACTCAACACCATTTCTGCCCCCCCTCCTCGCCTCCCTCCAATCCCCCCCCCCCAAAAAAAAAAGAAAAGGTTAGGGTCTGTGGATTGCATCTATTGACCCTCTCACTGTCCCACCTGGTATTGACCCTCTCACTGTCCCACCTGGTATTGACCCTCTCACTGTCCCACCTGGTATTGACCCTCTCACTGTCCCACCTGGTATTGACCCTCTCACTGTCCCACCTGGTATTGACCCTCTCACTGTCCCACCTGGTATTGACCCTCTCACTGTCCCAACTGGTATTGACCCTCTCACTGTCCCACCTGGTATTGACCCTATCACTGTCCCACCTGGTATTGACCCTCTCACTGTCCAACCTGGTATTGACCCTCTTACTGTCCCACCTGGTATTGACCCTCTCACTGTCCCACCTGGTATTGACCCTCTCACTGTCCCACCTGGTATTGACCCTCTCACTGTCCCACCTGGTATTGACCCTCTCACTGTCCCACCTGGTATTGACCCTCTCACTGCCCACCTGGTATTGACCCTCTCACAGTCCCACCTGGTATTGACCATCGTCTTTGTGTATGTTTACTAATGAATGAACTTGAATCCAGTACTACATAAAATACAAATGGGTCAAAATATCAATAAGTAGCACATTATTTATAGATATTTTACAATTTTTGTTCACAAACTGTGATTTTTGCACAAACATTGGACTACCTTTCCACCCAAATCGAGCAAACCATGAGGCCTACTAAAAGGTTGGAAAGTGGGGGGGGGGGGGACAACATAACTAAAAATGGTTTGAAATACATATAATTTGTATGTGTCATTAAGATAAACAAATATTTGTGCACACAAATTGAGTGATTTCTCTACAAAATTGGGGGGGGGGGGCGGAGTCTAGTGATCCCCCTCTACCGCCTCCCTCCCACTACTTTTCCGACAGTGCTCTACGTGACAGCCTTTCCAAGGAGTGGTACAGCTCCAGATAAAGGGCCAAGGTAGAGAGGTAATTTCCAGGCCACTTAATAGGGTGTTCCGACTCCACCTGCCCACCCACCCACCCCCCGCCTTATCCCACATAAGCCATTATCAAACATATGCAAATATATTTAAATATATATATATGTATATAGTCTACGTCCTCTATCTGTACAACTCGCCCTAGGCATGCACACACACATACACACTCATAGGTATTAACTTAGCGTGATATCAACGCCTACTGAAGTTTATGGACTAAAATCTTTTTATTTTTAAATTTCAATCGACATGTGTGGAGTTTTCCGAAATCTAAAAATACACAGTTATGCCGAATAAGCTTAACCTAAATCGCTTGTTTGATTGGCTGGATACTTATATAATAGAAGCAGAACTTGCTTTAAGTAGGGCACTTATTATTAGTGCCGACTGACATAACCGCTTACACATAGTGTCCTCGTAATTGGCCGGGTACTTTGAAAGATATAACCACTCTTAGATTGTATTGGACCTACAATCAATAAGTGATCATAGCAAACTGTTTTGTGTTCTTATAGCGTGTTCACAGATTTGGTTCGGGTTGATCTTCCTCTGGACTAATACAGTAAGCTTACAATTTTTTGTTCGATTAAACTAATTCGTGAGTGAAGCATATATACCTGGAAGTTTATTTTACATGTCTTAATGAATAATAGTAAATTTCTTATCACAAAGTCAAACAAAAAAAAACTATTTAAAAAAAAACAACTCAAATTCAAAGTATCTTTGAGTAAGAAGGAACTGCATCAGTTTGTTTGAAAGTTCAATAGCTAGGAGCTCGTCTATTCAGCTTTGTCGATGCAATAAACAAACGCTGATTGGGTTTCACTTGGTTTCACAAAGGCTATTGTTCTAGTGTTGGTGTAGACTCAGTCTCCAGCTCATCCAGTGTCGTGCTGCGATGCTTCCATTCGGTTTGTATTTACTTGACTGTCAAGCAAATTGAAGTTTTCAGTTTTTTCTTGTAGTCCAACGATGAGGCGCTGTTTAGATTTTATAAACACTTCTTCTCTTATCTTTATATTGGCTTGTGGGTTACACTGAATGCGCTATAAATCATTGAGACTAGTTCTAAAAGTTACAGTTGGTGGATAGATCAGTTTTTAAACTATGTTTCCAGGTTATAAGGTAATTTTTACCATTGCTTTTCGTATAATTCTATTTTCTGTTTTTAAAGTCGCTCTTGTAAAAGTTCATATTTTCCAAGAAAGATTTAAGCGCAAAGATATTAGTTGAGGAAATACTTTACATAGGCAAGTGAGCTCTCGCAAGAACAAATAAGAGTTTGTTGTTAAAGTTGAACTTTTATGAGTTAGCATTGACATTCTGCATAGGCCTATATTAGTCTAGGTTTATCTGTGTTTAAATTTTTAAAAAATCGTTTAGGTTATTGTGTATTTTTTTGTTGTTGTTGTTGTTAAAAGGTGCTTGATTAATTATGTTACCAAAAAAAATGAGACAGAGAGAAAGAGAGAGGCGAGACAGACAGACAGAGAGAGGAGAGACAGACAGACAGAGAGAGGAGAGACAGACAGACAGACAGACAGAGAGTCAGAGATGATATAATCGGCCTACATTTCAAAACACGACTCACAAATGTAAATCTTATTTTAGTTTTCAGAACAGAATCCTGCATGATGTTTGTCCTGATGTTAGTGACGTTGTCCCTTGTACCACGTGACGCAAGAGCCCAGCCAGATACTTGGAATTTTCATATGGAAGGTAATAATGTATTATGGCATATATTGTAGATGTAGATAGTTTTTATTAGTAAGTACACAGCTATTTAACTAGTTAGACATCTAGACTATTGACCTAAAGGTCCAGCGCTTGATTTCCTATTTTACTAAAGGATATGTTTACTGGAATAAAAACAATGGGGTGGTTCTTGACTTTTTAACCAAAACAAAACAAAAAATGCATGGGCTGCGCTTAATTGAGTATTACAAGCTTTGTCTGCATCTTCTCTACTCCTTTTAAAAGCTCAAGGAATTGGGCTGGCTTAAGAAGCTTTTGTGAATCCTCAAAAAACAAAACAACAACAAGCCAATACAAAAGTAATAAAAGCTTTTCTAAGGGATGAACTCCACATTTACTTTATATATCTCAATAATGTAGAAGTTATTCTCCTTTTCCGATATAAAAAAACATATTAAAAACCAATAATTAATTGACTACTTTCTTAATTTTTAAAATTGAGGCTTGTTTTTGTTGTTTTTGTTGTTTTTGTTGTTTTTGTTGTTTTTTTCCTTGGGTACAATAAATAATTTTTTTTAAATTTCAAGTTGATACCAGAATGCATGTGGGAGAAATACGATGTACATATATCTAAGGGGACAAAAACCTACATATTTAGCCATAGCTCTGATTATTGAATATATCTCCCTCGTTTGTATGAAACAAAATAATTAATTACCAGCTATAAATTGACTAATTCATTGTTTTTATCCATGTATTGTCTTCGCCAATGAATAATTGTGCAAAGTTTCAACTTGATCCGACAATGGGTGTGGGAGAAATAATGTGTTCAAAATTTTTGCCAGAAAGACAGAGTGACTTGATAAAAGCTTTGTAAAAGAACAGGAACTCTATCATCCAACAGTTCTTTTTCTAACCTTGTTCATCTCTCCCAACAGACTACAAAGACCACCCTTGCCGACGCCCCTGTGAGGAGAACGGGTTACCCCATGTCTGTCAGTACGAGTGGATTGTTGAGAACTACTTTGTTATGTCCAAGGCGTGTCACCAGTGTCCTTTCAACCTTGACCACTGCTCCGCGCCGCACTGTATCGCCGCTGACGGCTACGCCAAGGGAATCAAAGTGGCCAACAGAATGATGCCTGGACCAGCGATCGAGGTAACTAATGTCATTGTTTATGGTGTGACTGTAACCTCTGTCCTTATCTTTCATGTCATGGTAAGGACTATAATTGACTTTATTTTGGTAGTAAAGTATATATTTGACTTAATGATGGTAAGGTTTATCATTAGTCAGATAGAATGGTAAGATCTATCATTCACTCTAATACGAATGTATGATTTATAATTAGTCAGATAAAATGGTAAGATCTATCATTCACTCTGATACGGATTCGAATGTATGATTTATCATTTATCGGGCACGATGGTATGATGTGTCATTAACCTGGGTGTGATGGTAAGTTGTCACTTTGACATCGGTGTGATGGTATAATCTATCATTGAGTGGCGTCTGAAGATAAAATCTTTCTATTGTTGTTATTGTTTATGGAAAGTCGTTTCACAATTGTGTTCTCTCTGTGTCACAAAATACACGATTGTGTGCGTCTTTAGCATCTTTAGCATTTCTTATCAAAAGCATGATCCATAGACTCCTAGAGCTGATAATGTTTCAATGTCAACCTTTACTTGACATTTTGGTATTTGTTGTCACAGGTGTGTCTTGGCGATACAATAGAAGTGACCGTCAACAACCACCTGGAGTCATCGGAAGGAACAAGCATCCACTGGCATGGAATCTTGCAGTACGGGACACAGTTTATGGACGGAGTGGCCATGGTGACCCAGTGCCCTATCTCGTTTAACTCTAAGTTTACGTACAGGTAAAAAAAAAAAAATCTGAGAATGAATGGCATGTACTTTCTCATGTGGTGTCCACTTCAGATGTATTACATCATTCTATAACTGTCATTGTTAAGGGATGAATGACCGAGACAGCGGAGATAGTAATACAAGATTTAGAAAGAAAAAGAGAGAAAAATAGAGAAAGAGATGAAAGAAAAGAGAACGGGGAAAAATTGAATGAAGGAGAGAAAGAGAGAAAGGCAGAAGGAACAAAAGAAGGAACAAAAGAAGGAACAAAAGAAAGAAAAAAACATTAAGTTTGATTTAGAGAGAGACATGGAGAGACATGGAGAGACATGGAGAGACATGGAGAGACATGAAGAGAAGAGAAGGATAGTAACAGAAAAGAAATTTAAAAAATAGAGAAACAGAGGAAGAGATTTTTTCAAATAGAGAAAAACGAAGTGAATGAGAGAGACAGACGAACTAAGGGGCTAATTTATGTAAAGAGATTGGGTGTGAGAGACATAACGTGTACAAACGTTTTACTTTCAGACAGAGTGAGTTGATAGAAGCCTTGTAATACAAAAAATATGGTGTGCAAAAAAAAAGTGTTTTTATATTTCATCCTCATATATTATGTATTTTATATATAGATATGTGATCTGGTCTTTTGTTTATATATTTTATCTGTATATATTATGTATTTTATATATAGATATGTGATCTGGTCTTTTGTTTATATATTTTATCTGTATATATTATGTATTTTTATAGATAGATATGTGATCTGGTCTTTTTGTTTTTATATCTGTATATATTATGTATTTTTATATATAGATATGTGATCTGGTCTTTTTGTTTTTATATTTCATCTGTATATATTATGTATTTTATATATAGATATGTGATCTGGTCTTTTTGTTTTTATATTTCATCTGTATATATTATGTATTTTATATATAGATATGTGATCTGGTC
Organism: Biomphalaria sudanica; assembly: GCA_036873155.1. Classification (NCBI taxonomy): domain Eukaryota; kingdom Metazoa; phylum Mollusca; class Gastropoda; family Planorbidae; genus Biomphalaria; species Biomphalaria sudanica. The sequence continues at coordinate 127,073 of JAZGLO010005381.1, read as the reverse complement.
TTTTGTTTTTCAAGGCCTGAACAAATGTCATGTTAACCTTAACTCGATACATATCGATCAGTTTTAAGTTTCATCTGATGCCTTCTTTTGTTGGTCACTTTCCAGGTTCAACGCCTCCAGCGCTGGTACGCACTACTGGCACGGGCACGCCGGGACCCAGAGGGCGGACGGGCTGTACGGCCCCCTTATTGTTCGCCAGCCACCGAGCCATGAGATCTACCACACATCCTACGACTACGACCTTCCGGAGCACGTCATCACCATCACTGACTGGACCATTGACATGATGACCAACAGACTGGCCAAGTATGTCCACTTCGACTACGACAACAAGCCCAGGCTGATGTTGATAAATGGTGAGTAATTTGGTGCTTGGTCTATGCGGAAAGAGAGCCTAAACCAACCACTGGCAAACAACGACTATGTCTGCGCTGGATGAGGCGGAACATGTAGATCACAGCTAGGACAGCGTAGCTGCGTGAGATACTACAGTCCTTCTTGATCTTCGGACACGAAGACCAGCTTTAATATTATTATGCTAAATATACGTTTCCCCCTTGCTGATAACCGAAATAATTCTGACAAAATGAAAGTCAATCTTATTACGTTGTGTATTTATCTGGTTTAAACAAGACCCTTTAACAAATTGATACGAAACTTGATTCTTTTTCAGTGAGGTCGGTACGCCATATTAAGTTTCAGGAATTTACCGCGTTTTTCTAGCCTCTCTACCTTGACCCTATTTCTGGAAATTATATCACGCCGTGGTTACGTATACTGGCACAAGTGGGGGCAATGTGGGGCGCATTTTGAATGGGGTGTCATTCATTCTTTAGGGAGCTTACTGACCCTCTACCCTTAAGTGCCCTGATCGGTTAACCAACACATCAAACAACAATTGTACGAAGTGAAAACTTCTATAAATGAAACCAAAAAAAAGCAAGGGAATGACCCAACACACTAAAATAACCCCGGCCATGTTCGCCATCTCTTCTTCTGATGAGATGATCCTTTGAGTGTTGCGCTTCCTTTGTCTAACTAGAATCAATGGCTTACATTAAATTGGTTTCATCTTATATCGTTCCTATAGATACATCAGCTACGTGCAAGTTGAGGGGTTGAGGGGGGCGGCGCTGTTATGTGGGCGGCAGCGTTCCGACCAACGCTAATGCTCAGGCATTCATCTCATTTCTATGACATGATACATAGTCCCCACTCCCCCCAGAGACTGAAGGAAGCAATAGATATTGACATAGAATGTTTTCCAATTAAATTTACACTAGTCTAATCATATTTGCAGCTACCACAAAATGAAGCTGGAACATAAGTATTAATATGAACTGTTTATTCAGACTCTCGGTTATGTGCATATATCAGAAATACACCTCTGCATAAAGTCTTTTTGTGGGAGCCACGAAAGTTATTACCGCCCCCACCCTCCGCCCTCGTGTCTGAAAATAAATGTAACGTTTCGAATCTGAGCTGTGAGAAGAGACTTGAAATTTCTATGGCGCTGTTTTAAATGCTTTGAATGCCTTCAGGTTGGGGGCGCTGTTATGTGGGCGGCAGCGTTCTGACCAATGCTAATGCTCAGGCATTCATCTCATTTCTATGACATGATACATAATCCCCCCCCCCCCCCAGAGACTGAAGGAAGCAATAGATATTGACATAGAATGTTTTCCAATTAAATTTACACTAGTCTAATCATATTTGCAGCTACCACAAAATGAAGCTGGAACATAAGTATTAATATGAACTGTTTATTCAGACTCTCGGTTATGTGCATATATCAGAAATACACCTCTGCATAAAGTCTTTTTGTGGGAGCCACGAAAGTTATTACCGCCCCCACCCTCCGCCCTCGTGTCTGAAAATAAATGTAACGTTTCGAATCTGAGCTGTGAGAAGAGACTTGAAATTTCTATGGCGCTGTTTTAAATGCTTTGAATGCCTTCAGGTTGGGGGCGCTGTTATGTGGGCGGCAGCGTTCTGACCAATGCTAATGCTCAGGCATTCATCTCATTTCTATGACATGATACATAGTCCCCCCCCCCCCCCCAGAGACTGAAGGAAGCAATAGATATTGACATAGAATGTTTTCCAATTAAATTTACACTAGTCTAATCATATTTGCAGCTACCACAAAATGAAGCTGGAACATAAGTATTAATATGAACTGTTTATTCAGACTCTCGGTTATGTGCATATATCAGAAATACACCTCTGCATAAAGTCTTTTTGTGGGAGCCACGAAAGTTATTACCGCCCCCACCCTCCGCCCTCGTGTCTGAAAATAAATGTAACGTTTCGAATCTGAGCTGTGAGAAGAGACTTGAAATTTCTATGGCGCTGTTTTAAATGCTTTGAATGCCTTCAGGTTGGGGGCGCTGTTATGTGGGCGGCAGCGTTCTGACCAATGCTAATGCTCAGGCATTCATCTCATTTCTATGACATGATACATAGTCCCCCCCCCCCCCCCAGAGACTGAAGGAAGCAATAGATATTGACATAGAATGTTTTCCAATTAAATTTACACTAGTCTAATCATATTTGCAGCTACCACAAAATGAAGCTGGAACATAAGTATTAATATGAAATGTTTATTCAGACTCTCGGTTACGTACATATATCAGAAATACACCTCTGCATAAAGTCTTTTTGTGGGAGCCACGAAAGTTATTACCGCCCCCACCCTCCGCCCTCGTGTCTGAAAATAAATGTAACGTTTCGAATCTGAGCTGTGAGAAGAGACTTGAAATTTCTATGGCGCTGTTTTAAATGCTTTGAATTCCAACATCCTATGTATATGTCGTGGGCTCAGATCCTTTCACTCAGCGTGACAACGTACGTCATAGCTCGTTCTTTTAGAAAATCGATTTCTTTTTTTTTTTTAATTTCCAAAAGACATTTTAGGTTTGTATTAAGACATGACGAGATTTAAATTTAATATATACATGTTGTTTTTTTTGCCTGATTGTACAATGCATTTAAAGCTAGTCGACAGAATTCACGGTCAATGTCTTTCGGAAGTCCTAGGTATTAGGAACCATAGTACCAGGTGACCAAGCTAGGCTCGGTTGAATAATTTCTTATGGAAGGGAATCTACCCGATGTCATTTTGGAAATATTTTTATAATAACGAAAATGAACAATCGAATCAAGATCAATCGAAGAGTTGCTTTTGTGTTCTTTAAGTTTCACATTTTGAACTAGAAAATTGTCCAGTTTCATTTCGGAAATTCTCAAAGCCTCTTTAATAGACATAGTAATCATATTCCTACAAGCTTCAACTAGTGTTTCTACTATTTCAATAGTTTCATGTTTCTGTTTCATTCTTTCTTCTCTCTATATATATACACTTTGGTTTTTCTTTCGCCGTTTTGTTTTTTTGTCTCTATCTGTCTCTATCTCGGCTTCAATTCGGCTTAGCGGGTGGCTGAGTGGATACGAGCTTGACTTCCGAACCGACAGGTCGCGTGTTCGAATCTTGGAAAAAATTGAGATTTTTAATTTCGGTATCTCAAGGGTGCCTGCTAGTCCACCCAGCTCCAATGGGTAACTGACATTAGTTTGGGGGTTGGGGAATGCGGTTGGTTGTTGTGCTGGCCACATGACACCCTCGTTAACCATGGCTCACAGAAACAGGTGGTATTTACATCATTCAACCTTATAGATCGCAATGTCTGAAATGGCAACTTTTACTTTTAGATACATCTCTTTATCTTTCTCTCTCTTTCGCTTTTGCCCTTTCTCTCTCTCTCTCTCTCTCTCTCTCACACACACACTCTCTTTCTCTGTCTCTCTCTCTGATTCTCACTTCCTCTCTCTCCCTCTCTACTATTCTCTTTTTTCTCTCTCCAGGACTTACTCTATCTTTATCTCTCTCTGATTCTCTTTCTCTCTCCCTCTCTCTCTCACTCATTCTCTCTCTTTCCGTGTCTACCTCTCTCTCCCTCTCTCTCTCTCTCTCATTACTTTATTTGTTAGCTCTACCTGTCTCTTTCACATATAAAACAATACCACGAAAAATACCCACTTCTTTTTTCCTCAATATAAATCTGTTTTAAATGAGTGAATTGAGATTCTCACTTCCTGTCTACAATTCAGCATGTGGCAGCTGTGACACTTTGAATTAGTTCACACCTTTTGTATTGAAGTTTCATTATGTCAAATAAAAAGAGGTGGGGAGGATCTAGCTTTTGTCTTTTTGTCCAGGATGAGCCCCACTGCAGACCCGATAAACATGCCACAGTTGAACCTGATGGTACAGTTACACCCATAGGTGTCAGTGTTCATGAGTTTTTTGTCATCACTGTCAAAGAACACTCAGACGTGAAGCTTTTGTTTCATACAGTTTGATACTAACCGTTGGTGACATTTTGTACACCAGTCTAAGGACATTTTTCAAGTCCAACGAAAATGACCTTTGCTCCTTCATTGGGCATTATGGTTAGGAATTTCGTGGGGCCGGATAGAACCACGTGACGGGTCGGATGTGGTTGAGGGTCGTGACTTGTACACTTTGTTTTGGGTAACACATACAATTTTTATTGCGTTTAATTGAGGTCAAAGGTTAGAACCTCACTTCCACTCCTACCCCCACCCCCACCCAAGTCCAAGGGACAGTTGTGTCAAAAATTCTAAGAGATCTATAACTGAAGAGCTATATAAATCCTCCAAAAAAACAACAACACAACTACTGCACCTAATATGTTTTAGCAGACAAATAGACATATGAGAGAGGTTAGTTTCGTTTGGTGCGTTATCGCTAGGCGGTGGTGTCGAATCCGGAGTCACAGGTTCGAGCCTCGGTCGGCGCATGCCCTTGTTTTCGTAGCATTTTAATTCACTACTTTCTCTCTTAAAAGCTTGGTCACTGGTGCTGTTATTCATTTATGTTTAATATATGTATGTATCATTTGTTTCAGCACCTAGCTTCAACTCTATGTATGTATGTATCATTTGTTTCAGCACCTAGCTTCAACTCTATGTTTGTATGTATCATTTGTTTCAGCACCTAGCTTCAACTCTATGTTTGTATGTATCATTTGTTTCAGCACCTAGCTTCAACTTTATGTTTGTATGTATCATTTGTTTCAGCACCTAGCTTCATCTCTATGTTTGTATGTATCATTTGTTTCAGCACCTAGCTTCAACTCTATGTATGTATGTATCACATTTGTTTCAGCACCTAGCTTCAACTCTATGTTTACGACTTATGCAATTACAAAATTTAAAAAAACAAAACGCTTCCACACTTTATAATGTCATCTACACAAGCAAGTGCACACAGTAGTTCTACCATTAAGCTAAACATTCCCTTGTAGGCTAAGAAAGCGTTGTGCTTAAATCATTTGGAAGACCATTGCACGGTAACGATGGGCTGTTTCGATAAAGTGCCTAGTTATTACAAACACACGTGTGGGAATAACTCAATAACATTTTAGACTTTTTTTAGAGCTCCTAAGTGGGACAATTAGTGATGAGTGGGTCCGCCAGGGAATTTAGATTTTATATTTTTAGATTTAGTTTTAAGTAACAATACTCGGTAGGCCTCTAATAAACTTTGATCTGTCCAGGCAAAGGTCAGTATCAAGGCTACGTGAACCAGACGACCAACACGACCTATTACACCCCGAGGGCAGTGTTCCACGTTGACGCAGATAAGAAGTACAGGTTTCGATTGATCAGCAGCGGCATCATGAACTGCCCTATCCAGGTAATACATTTGGAACCTTAGGGACTTAACATTACAGGTGTTAAACTCATGTTCACTAGTCAAAGCCCATATCTTTTAAAATGCAAAATCAAAACCTGATGACCAGAGGCGTAGTGGAGAGGGGCAAGGTGGGCACCATAGGCAGAGAGGCGCCAAAACAATAATATAGATATTTTAGTTAGGTAATACATGCTAAGGTTATTAGCCTTATATTACTATTCAATACTTTTTATTGATAAACCTTCTATCTGATGATCATAAAAAAGTGGGAGGTGGGGTGCGATAAAGTCTCTTGCCCCGGGCGCACATTTTGCTCACTACGCCTCTGCTCAGCATAACCGACAAAATCCACGTGAATTTACCTTCCATTCTTTATAGATGTCATTAATGAGCATTCTCCTGTTGATGAAAACTAGTGAAATTAGTGAAATGTCTATTTCTGCTCGAGTTTTCATTGCTTTTATTTCGCCCTCGTGCCCAGTTTTCTATAGATAACCACACCATGCTGTTCATCGCCTCTGACGGTAACTACTTGAAACCATTCGTCGCGGACTCTCTGACTATCCACAGTGGAGAACGTTACGACTTCATTCTGTTCGCTGACAAGGAACACATTGCAAGGTGAGACGACTGCTTTCGTTGGTAGACCAGGATTGTTTTTAAATTTGCAACATTTTTTGCTTGATACTTTTGAGGGGGGCGATTTTAAAAGGTTTTATTCTAGGGTTTCGAAAGAAAAAGAAGAAAAATCTTTGGCATAAAGCAAAAGTTTGTTGTTTTCTTTTTTTTTTTCTTTTATCTAAACAGATTTTAATAACACTACTAAAAATATGTGCGTTCCAATACAAAAAGGTTAAAGGTTAAAGACGATGAACATTAAGATGAGGGGGGGGGGCGGAACGCACAGTCGATTCCTATAACATTTGTATGGCTGCCGGGCCGTTCTGCTTGTACTAAATATTACGTTTAAATACCATGTACCTTCTTTTGCTGATATTGTTTGTAAAGCTAGCTAATGCTGCAGCGTGTAGCAATGACGCCCTTGTGAGAGTCTAATAAGTCCATGTATGACTTCAACAGCAACTTCTGGATACGTGCGCGTGGCTACAATAACTGCGCCAACAGAAAAGCTTCACAGACGGCCATCTTGAGGTACAGCAGCAGCAACTCTACGACTGACCTCCCTAAAGGAAACACAGCATGGGAAGATGGCATCCGTGAAGGAGTGGTAAGTGCAGGGTATATTTCTCCAGATTAGACATGTAATTGTAATGTACATCTGTCCAGTTTGAGAATAGACATGTAAGAGCAGGGTACATCTCTCCAGTTTGAGAATAGACATGTAAGAGCAGGGTACATCTCTCCAGTTTGAGAATGTGCATGAATTTCGTTGTCCAGGTAATACAATAAACCTCCTTTGTCCTGCTCTTGGTAGATTTTGATTCATCAGGTCAGGATCTTTCATTTGCATCTGCGCTTCAGGTGGTTCCTTCGGCGCTTTGTTTTCTTTCGACAATAACATTTTTCATGACTTGCTTACAGATTTTGGCCAGTTGCTGGACTTTCAACAGATCCCTATCAACTGAATGTGGATGTCATGGTTTTTCTCTATATATACATATGCATAGATCCTAAGTAGCTTAGAGCTGGGAGACAAAGAATACCAATGTGTAGAATACCAATGTGCTCAATCTTGACGACTGGGAAAACATTTCCCTTTGTGACTTTATCTTGCAATCTTATTCAGAATTCTTCAGGACTGAGAAAGAGGATACTCTCTCTCTCTCTCTCTCTCTCTCTTTTCTTTCTTTGCTTAGAGAACAGTTAAAGTATAACACAGGCATGTCAAACTGGGTGTTCGGGAACCGCATGCGGCCCGCGACCACCTTGCCCCCTTGGCCACCTAAATAATTATAAAAATAATGTTAAACTATTACACTGGAAAACAAGAGATGACAAGCTACTTGTATTGAAAAATAGTATTTGTTAAACTGAACAACGAGGGCGAGTCTGCAGTGAAAGCAAGCTACATTTTGTCAAACTTCATTGTAAGCCATTGCAAATCATTTAATAAATGTGATTTTATGAAGGAGTGTGTCGTTAGAGCCGAAGTAATTTGTCTAGAAAAGGTGAAAGCATTCAAAGAAATAGCGTTAACAAGTAACACTGTGGCAGATAGAATAAATGACATGTCAGTCAGATTGCGTGAACAATTAAAGAACAAAATAGCTGATTTTGAATTATTTTCATTGACTCTCTATGAGTCAACTGATGTAAAGGGTGTAGTACAGTTGGTTATATTCATAAGGACCTGTGACAGGAATTTTGACATACACGAGGAATTACTTGAGTTCTGTTCTATGCATAACACCACAACAAGTGAGGATGTTTTTGAGAAATGACAGGAGGTGATAATGCAGTACAATTTATCTTTGATAGAGCTCTCTAGTCTAACAAGGTATGGCGCACCAACCATGAAATGAAATGGTTTTGATGCAAAGTTACTTGCAAAAATAAGAGACTGATGATAATTTTAAATTTGCTCATTTTCAGTGCATCATTCACCAAGAAACTTTCTGCGCACAACAATTACAGTTTCAACATGTCATAAGACCTTTTTCAGTCGCTTCTCAATTTTATTCGTGCCCGTAGTTTTAATGCTCGCCAATTTTTAATGTTTCTGGATGACATTGGACATGAATTTGATTGTGTTCCCTACTACACGGAAGTCCGCTGGCTCTCATATCATAAAGTATTGAAGAGATTTTTTGCACTGCATGAGGAAATTGGATTGTTTCTGAACATGAAAGTTGAACCAGTTGAACATTTCCAAACTGACGAATGTGTTCAGGATTTGGCATTAGCAGTTGATCCCACAGGTCACCTGCAAGACTTGAATTTGAAACTTCAAAGTAAAGACAAATTTGTCACAACTGCGTGTGATCATGTGAAGTGCTTTCAAGCAAAATTAGGACTGTAGATAAACCAAATATGAAGCGAAAATCTTATTCACTTCTCAACATGTCAGGAACTAAAAAGATTAAATACGGTTGCGACATTTGGCGAATGTCTTACACCTAGAATCTTTAGTAGATGCTTTCAATTCGTTACATAAAAGCAAGAATTTTTTGTGTTTTGTATCTCCATTCTCATTTCATTCTGAACATGCTGCTGGAAATGTGCAACTAGAGCTGATAGAATAGCAGTCAGATTCTTAGTTGAAATCGAAGTAGGTTGAAATAGCTGTGCCAAAGTTGTACAGTTATTTACCCTGAACGGTATATTGAATTGCGAAAATTTGCAGCCAGAATTCTATCTATGTTTGCATGCACTGGTCTCTATGAGCAGTTCTTTTTCATAATAAAAGCTACAAAAACACCTCACTGTTCGAGATTATCTGATCAAAATTTGTCATCTGTGATGAAAGCGTCAGTGGCAAACAAATTTCAACCTGACATTAATAAAATCTTATCCCAGAAAAGATGTCAAGCATCAGGAAAAAGAATATAATGCGTAATCAAAGTATTTTTTAATTAGCCAATAGTACTACAAATTTAACTAAGGGATAGGTATGCCATTAATTATTGTATTCTATTGTATTATTTCTAATTTACAACAAAAACAAAAAACTAGTAGGTTGTTTTGCAACTGATTTTTTTTTTTTGCTGCGGCCCCTCAGGTCATATTAAGTTTTCTATGTGGCCCATACACCTAAATGAGTTTGACATGCCTGGTATAACAGATGAAGTTAGCTCAGTCAAGCATTGCAAGATAGTATCAATCGCGTGCACTATAATAATGTTCCTTAACTCCAGCCAATACTTCACAGCCTAGTGAGTTTTCCTTCGTTCTGAAAACAAATGGTGTGCAGTCTTTTGTTCGAGTAGTCTTTAGTCAAGCTAGTTTTATGTTATCAATATGTTTCATTACATTATGACTTAGTTCTATTGTGTATTGTGTGTATATGTGTCCCATGGTTTCAGCATCTGAATGCAGCTTTCCCCGTACCGCCCAATGATACGGCTGAGATCAGGAACCTGAAAGCCGAACTGCCGGATGACAATATACTAACGTCAACACCGGACAAGCAATTTTACCTGGCTATCGACTTTGTCCCCATCGACAACCTGAGGTCCCACAACATCCCGTATTATCCCTTCAACTCCAGTCTCAAGTTTTACTCTCCACAAATCAACTGGATCTCCTCTCAGATGCCACCGTCGCCGCCCCTGTCACAATTCGACGACGTCCCAGAGGTAGAAAAAATAATATTTGTAAAGTTTTTGTTTTTTTTTGGTTGTCAGCATTTATAAATATAGTGAAATAAATAATGTCTTATCTTATAAGCTAATGACGTTACTTCAAAAACAATTATTATTACGTCCTACAGGTATCCTACGTGTTAACCTAGTTTTGCATGTTAACTAATGATCGTGTGGCATTTCACTCTATCTTGACTGTCGTCTCGATGGTCCTGGGTTCGAATCCTCGCATGCCGCAATCCACCGGAGGTTTGGGCTAGGATCTTCAATTCTACAGGAAAATCCAAACCATAAAAAAAATATATATATATATAATTTCTTTTGTTTCCATGCTCCGATGCAACTAGAAAACAAAATTATAGACATTCATATCAAACCTTTTGTTATGATATTTAGCTCTATAGGTTCAGTGGTGAGTTTATCAGCTAGGTTTATTTGGAAATTTAGATCTAGTTCTAATTTTAAAATTGTTTTTCTTTTCTTACCCAGGAACTTTTTTGCAATGCCGAGACGGTCAAAAAGCAGTGCACCAAAGAATGGTGCGCATGCGTGCACAAATATGACCTTAACCTTGGTGACCTCGTGGAGCTGATCATCCTTGATGAGGGCAAGCCATCTCATGCCTACCACCCAATACACCTCCATGGGCACAGATTTAGAGTTCTGGCTATGGAAAGGGTGAGATTTAAAAAAAAAACGATTTAAAACATTTTAATCATTGTTTTACTTACCTATTTAAAAACAATGAATATAAGATTAAAGAATCTTACAGATCTTTGCACATAACTACGCGATATTGTCATACATTGATAAAAAAAAAATGGCGACATCATACCACCATCAATTTAGGGTTCAGTTATTACAACCTACACAAGCTATGGAATAGAGCATCCACTTTCTTCAGCTTCACTTTCACCTATCCTGTCGTCTGCTAAACCGTTAGGGCACCACACATGATATGTCAACCATCCTTCTCCATCGCTGGTAGGTCCTTGGACCGTACAGTTTAGGTTTGTGTTTTTAAACAGTGGTCAGCAATGGTCTTGGCACTCAATTTCCACTGTGATCCTGGTTCGAATTTCCTAATTTGTGATGCGGTCTTTGCGTGTGATAACTAGAATCCCTCTATTACATCTAAATTTCATGGCTAGGATTCTTCTTCTAATTCTGCTTTTAGCGTCCACCAAAAGCATCGTCTAATTGAGATTGTTAATGAATAATTATTATTTGTAATCAAAACTGTGTTTCCATTATTACTTGTATGTCAGTTCAACCCTCAAGGTATCCTAAAATCATATTTAGGAACTGGCATACAAAATCTGGACATATAAAAGGCACCAGATCTCAAATAGCCTAAAGCATTATCAAACTTAAATCCGGTCCTGTTTGTCATAAGCTTAAGACTAGACGTCCAAAGTAAGACCATAATGTTTAGGAGGGGAATTTGGATATAATCACACTATACTTTATCTAACTGTGGCATTACGGTTCGTTTCAAAGCAGATGTGAGCACAAAGAGTTCTTTAGATGCGAAGAGCTTGGCAATAAAACTCTCACCATTAATAAGGCGCTTAGAAATAAATGTATTGAAAAGCAAGAAGACCAGGTTGTGTGGTAAGTCTAAAATGTTTACCTCTATCTTTTGCAGCTGGGAGATTCTACGTCCTTAGCTGAGGTCAAAGAACTGGACAGAGCTGGTAAAATCAACAGAACCACAACCCAAGCTCCACTCAAAGACACAATTATCATCCCTGACGGTGGCTACACAGTACTACGATTCAGGGCCGACAATCCTGGTAATTGCAATCAACATTCTAGCTATGTGTTATATGAACATCAGTAAAAACAAAATGTCATGTCAACTTTGTTCTATTTAATGTGTTTAAATTACATCTACATAATTGACAATTCAAAATAAAATGTTTGGCCTATCTTAACAGAAATTGGGGATTCATTTGCAAGCAGATTTTCTTAGACCGAAATTATATTTAAGGGTTAAATTTAAAGTTAATTTCAGTTTCATTAGTTCTAACTGTCCAATAGCTTGGAACCTATCCACTTTATCTAACGGCAAAAGCTCTCCTATTCATTTAACCACTGGCGTTTTCCCTATAACTGAGTAAATGTTTAACAGAACATGTCTTTATGAGAATCTAAAAGACACGCACAAAAAAAGTCTTGTTTATTACATTCCATCAACTGAATCTCCTGTCTCTTGTCTCCTGTCTCTTGTCTCTAACAGTAAACAATTCTCACCACCATCTGCTCCCCCTCCTAACCAGGTATTTGGTTGCTCCATTGTCATGTGGAATTCCACGCTGAGACCGGGATGGCCTTAGTTTTCCAAGTCGGCACCAAAGAACAACTTCCAAAGAGGCCGAAAAATTTCCCCAAGTGCGGATCCTGGAAGTTCGAAGGTTACGAAGAGAATGATGGGACACCCGCCTCCAACCAGCCAAACATAACAGTCAACGTTCCGGTACCGAAAGTCGAGGTCACGTGTCGATCCAATAGCAACAGTCTCCGCACCTCTAGTATAATGTTAATGAGTGTGGCCTTCATGACCATTTTGAAATCTTTGTATTTTTAATGAGTTAAGCAGAGCCTTGCTCGCTGCCTGCAATGTTATATCTCAATCAAAACGTTTTTTTTTAATCGTATATTTGTTAACTTTTTAACTTACTATTCTTTTAATCCAATATCGAACTAACAAAAAAAAAAAAAAACAGAACATTCTTTTGAGTGCTATGAAAAGGATGTAGGCTTTATTAATGTCATTTAAATTATTTCTTCATTTATTATTATTGATGAAATTAAAAATTGTTTACTTTTTTTTTGTATTGCCCTGCCCCAGAAAAATTGCGCAAAATTGTTTACTTTTTTTGTTTCCTATTGTGTTAACTTAAGATCATTTTTGTTTACTTATTTTCTACTGGTGACCATCTGTAGGCTGGTGTCATTACAAGCCATAAATATTAAGAACTATTAGCTATTGGCCATTCTATTGCTCATTTTAAAATGTAATTGTACAAACCTGTCTCTGTATATTTAAGGAACGTTTTAACATTTGTACTACAACCTGAAGGGATGTTCTCTGTTCCGTGTGGAGTAGTGAGTCACGTGACATAGAGCAGTGTCGAAATCGTAATCCAGTCTGTAATAATTGAAGTGGGAGAGATGTAGTCAGTGTGATCTGTGAGGTGTCTATGACATGTAGACATTGTGATCTGTGAGATGTCTATGACATGTAGACAGTGTGATCTGTGAGATGTTTGAATCGTTGTCTATGAGAGATGTATTTATTGTGAAATGTGTACTTGAGTAAGAGGCTGATATATCACACACAAAAAAGTGATAAGAGAGAGTTGATTGAACGCCATTATTGTCAACTGTTGGTAACTGTAACGGTATAATATATGTACTATATATGTCTGTGTGTGCGAGGTTGTGTATGCTGCGTGGAAGAAAGACAGACAGAAAGAGAGAGAGAGAGAGAGAGTACACTTGCATAGTATTTATACACTCTCACATTGAGTGTGTAGGTTAAATAAAATAGTTCTTACTACAATAGAACTACACATGTCCAACGTAACTGTCACCATCATCTATCAACACTATAATAATGTTTACCTAAAAGAATTCGGTGTTGGTTCTGAGTGTGTCTGAACATTGAAAGATGAATGAAGATAATCTATTTTGTGTATCTGGAGGAAAACGAATAACTGTATAACTTGAACGAATTAGTCTGCTGTTTGATCTGTTTATTTTCTGGTTTTGTTTTGATTGATAATTTGTCTATTAACGTGCAATGAATTAAAATAAACATTTTTTGGAACTCTGAAAACGTCTTCTGAGTGCATGTAGAATTTATTTTTCAGGAAAGGTTGAAAAAATAAAGGTAGGGGGTAGATCATGGATGAAACAAGCTATACTAAGCTGCTGCTTGGTCGAGTGGTTTGCGCTTCGGACTGTCATACGATAGTCCCCGTTTCGAGCCACGCTTACTGGCATCTATAACCATAAAGTCCTACCCATCGGATGCCATTTTCTGCTACACCGATGGGTCGGTAATGAGGGACACCGATAGATCGGGGTATGGGGCCCTTATAGTATACCCCGACCGGACTGAACCAGACAGGCTCTCTGGTGAATGCGGCTAAGCCGCATGCTCCATGGACGCCGAATTAACAGGGATAACTAGAGCGTTCGAGGCCATTAGGGCCCGAATGCTCCAACGCGAGACTAGTGCCACTACGGTGGTGCTGGTCACCGACTCTCGCTCCAGTCTCCAAGCTATGGGTAGCGGCGTGGGAGGGTCACCCGTAATAGAAGAGGCAATCGGCGCCGCAGATAGCATCCGCCGGGCTATTGGAGCTGTCGTTTTTATGCAGTGGGCGCCTTCACATTGCGGCGTGAGGGGCAATGAAACGGCAGACGCCCTCGCTAGGGAGGGTGCAATGGCAGCCACATACCTCGAAGCACCAAGCACGTACTTACAAGCAACGGCACAAATCCGAGCACTCATTCATGAGAAGTGGTTAAAGTCCTGGGAGGAATCCGACAGAGCACGTGGTGTCTGGCAGTACATGCGCCACCCAGATCGCGACGATCCATGGTGGCGACTGAAGAGGTCAGAGCAGTCAATTATTGCACAATGCAGAACGGAACACTGTCCCATTGGGGCATACTTTGTCCGGTTCCGCACAAACTTTGACTCCCGATGCCGCCACTGTGGAGAGAGCGCTGAAACAGTGGCGCATGTCTTGTACGAGTGTCCCCAGCTCCGCGAGCTAAGGGAGGACCTGTCTGTGCAGTCACTCGACTTGTATGGTAGCTATGAGGCACTACGCCGGACGGCTAAGTTTCTTGCCAGAGCACTACGGGAGGACTAGTCCTTCCTGCTCTGATGTTTCAATAGGAGTTCATCTCAGGTGGGCGGCGAGAAACGTATTAGGTACGACCCGACCCAGAAATGGTCACTACAATTGTGAAACCTTAAGACTTGAAAAGGGGGGGGGGGGATTCCGGTCCACACAAATAAAATCCTTTATAAAGGTCAATCGGGATAAGGGCACCTATAGCGCCGGTTATGCGCTGGACTTTATCGAAGGCATGAGAAGTAAATATTATGTGACTTTCTAGAACAAAAACTGTGAGATGATTTTAATGCATTGAAATCAGGTATAAACGATTTTTCACGTTGCATTGACATATATATATATATATAGTTTCCATTGGAATGGAGTGTTTTACTGTTATCACTTTTTCTTTTTAAATTTTACGTCGGCCTGTAGGGGAGATGACCTTCAATTATACAAAAAGCTTCTTTTATCTTCAATTATTTCCCTTGTAGATCAAAGGTTGCCAACTGACCATATTTGGGCCTTTATACTGAGATCCATTATATCAAAGGGACTAGTCGTCCCGATTTAGGCCACCTGTCCCGCTCTTCAGAAAAAGTTCCGGCGGGACGCCCAATTTTTCTCCTTAAGCGCAATTTCATTAATGATTGTAAAGTTAGCGCCTTTCGATGATTCCTGGTTTATCCTATTCTACGCCTCTCAATGGCCCCCTTGTTTTTTGAGTTAGTGGTGCGATTTAAATTATTGGAAATAAAATGACATCAACGAGAAACGGCAGAGATGTTTGTTGCTAGTTCATCGCCGATGGTTAAAAAAACAACAACATGGTGACAGAGAAAGTTGTAGAAAGTTTGCCTGGTCAATACAGACACTTATTTTGGAGGACTGAAGCGGCGAGGACAAATGAAAACATGAACACATAGGACTACATGTATGTGATATTTAAAGTTATGGTCATGTTCATTCAGTCACAGTGATATATTGTCGTAGTACCGTACTGCAGTAATATATTGTCGTAGTCCTATTCTGCAGTGATATAGTGTCGTAGTCTTATACTGCAGTGATATATTGTCGTAGTCCTTTACTGCAGATATATAGTGTCGTAGTCCTATACTGCAGTGATATATTGTCGTAGTCTTATACTGCAGTGATATATTGTCGTAGTCCTTTACTGCAGTGGTATATTGTCGTAGTCCTTTACTGCAGATATATAGTGTCGTAGTCCTATACTGCAGTGATATATTGTCGTAGTCTTATACTGCAGTGATATATTGTCGTAGTCCTTTACTGCAGTGGTATATTGTCGTAGTCCTTTACTGCAGATATATAGTGTCGTAGTCCTATACTGCAGTGATATATTGTCGTAGTCCTTTACTGCAGTGGTATATTGTCGTAGTCCTTTACTGCAGATATATAGTGTCGTAGTCCTATACTGCAGTGATATATTGTCGTAGTCTTATACTGCAGTGATATATTGTCGTAGTCCTATACTGCAGTGATATAGTGTCGTAGTCCTATACTGAAGTGATATATTGTCGTAGTCTTATACTGCAGTGATATATTGTCGTAGTCCTATACTGCAGTGATATAGTGTCGTAGACCTATACTGCAGTGATATATTGTCGTAGTCCTATACTGCAGTGATATAGTGTCGTAGTCCTATACTGCAGTGATATAGTGTCGTAGTCCTATACTGCAGTGATATATTGTCGTAGTCTTATACTGCAGTGATATATTGTCGTAGTCCTATACTGCAGTGATATAGTGTCGTAGACCTATACTGCAGTGATATATTGTCGTAGTCTTATACTGCAGTGATATATTGTCGTAGTCCTATACTGCAGTGATATAGTGTCGTAGTCCTATACTGCAGTGGTATATTGGCTCAGCTAAAAACTTGGACAGTGAACCCGCAAGAAAGAAAGATTTTGTTTTAAATAACTTTTCTTTTTCTGTCTCTTTCGCCAATAATCATGGGACACTGTGACCTGGTACAATCTAAGACCAAAAAGAAAAACCGTGAGAGTTGATTTGTTGTGATATTTATTCAGTTCATATGTCAATTAAAGTTTTCTTTACGGGCTTTTCTAGATGAATGTCCCGCAGCCTTCTTGTGTGCTCTCCAGCTGTCTTTTTTCAGAAACCATCTGCTTTCCTCCATAAGCAATCCCCATGTTGACAACGCCTTTGTCTGCTTCAGATGTGGAAACCTATGCAGGTCCTAACTGGGTCTGCTTAGTTATGTGAAACACTGCACTCATCCCTAATCAATGGAAACGAAGACGTTGCCAATATAATGTCAATATACTATTTGATATTGTTGACAAAACTCTAAGAAAACCCAATACGTCAATGCAAACGTGATGTAACAATTTGTTGACTGTCTTATGTCCTTCCAGACAGACTTCCTTACTCTCTTGTCATCAACGCCACATGGAAGGAGAAAGAGATTATTTTGTTGCATTCCTTTCAAAAACTTTATTTACCTTATTTTTTTCACGCTTGTAATCCATGACTATTTTATTTTCCGGGGCTTGCTGGCATACTGGTAAAGTTCTGGGCTTCCCAAACCAACGGGGGCATATAATACTGGTAGTTTGTATTTTGGAATCTCGAACGCTTCTGAGTCCACCCAATGGGAGTCGTGGAAAGTAAAAGGCTGTTGAGCGTTGTTATGGCCACATGACTCCCTCGTTCACCATCTGTTTCGTGTGCAAACATGTGCATTAAGTGTAAGCATTGTATTCAAAGGTTACTTTTTATATTTCAAAGTCAAGACTGTCACCTCATTATTGTACTTTTTTATGGTGATACAAATATTTGTATTAGTTTAGAGGTACTTGTTTAGTGTTGAAAACGTTTCATTGCAAAGTTATTCACTTTAAATGCGAAGGCTTTTAATCTAGATTGACCTCACCTCACCTATCTTTTAGTATGATTAACAGTTGTGGCACTACATATGATCTGTCGACCATCTCTCCCCCATTCCTCTCTGTCGTTTGCCTTGACGTTCTGCCTTGACTAGATTTTCTTTCAATGATAGTCACCTCCCTAAATTTCGAGATCTCTAGAGCGCCTTTCAGTCTACCCAGTTCTAATGGGTACCTGACATTAGTTTGGGAAAGTAAAGGTTGTTGGTCGTATTGCTGGCTACATGACACCCTTGTTAACCGTGGGCTACAGAGATGAACTATACATCATTTGCTATAAAGATCGCAAGGCCCTGTAGATCGCAAGGCCATGTAGAACGCATTGCCCTTTAGATCGCATGGCACTGTAGACCGCATGGCCTAGTAGATCGCATGGCCCAGTAGATCGCAAGGCCCTGTAGATCGCATGGGAAGCTTTATTTTACTGATGCACACTAACTCGTTTAGGAAAGTAATCTACTGTAAAGACTGTCATTTTCCAGCTCTCTGTTAACACTGCACAAAACATCACAACCAAGTCAAATGACTTGACACCTCGGGCTCCGAATTGACGTGATGCTTTACTAGCTTATAAATCATCAGTCAATACAGTTTAATAGGCAACACTGGACACTGAGTGTACTAATGATTGATTAAAAAAAAAACCTCTAAAATGTACAGAGTATTTTTTTCATTTTACTTTTTTTAAAATTATATGAGGAATGACAATGTTTTGATAACTCAACTGTAAAAATATTCTGGCATTCAAACAGAGGCAGCACCGCCCATGATTCATCATTGATTAACGGGAAAACACTCGGAACCGTTTCCCGAAGACGAACCGCTGTGTCACGCGCGCACTGACTCCGACCACATCCTCTCTCACTCACGTAGATGTGCTGTGTGGTGGGTGTGAGCGTGAGTGAGTGATGACGCTCACTGAACCACTGGCACTAGCAACAATGGCAGCCGTGTGTTCCAATCTCGACTTCATTTTTTTGGATTCATTTCTTCTATTTAAACGTGCCTATTGTGTCAAATTGAAATAAATAGATCAAATTTAAAGTAAGCAACTGCTGCAGCTGGTATAGTCTTAAATATTTGTTTTAGTCATGCATGCACTTATATTCGATCTGCGAGGCATATGTAGACCTACGACAGTGTTCTGTCTGCTACTCTACACACTGTGTTAGTCTAATGTGTAACGCATTGATTTCTGATGTGTATGCTATATGCTTGAGGTCCTACATCAACAAACACAGTGTCCTGCCAAGTTGAAGAGCTACAATGTCGTGTTTTAAGCTGCCTAAGGTGCCTCGTAAAGATATCGTTGACCTTAAAGAAGTTATGCTCGAGAAGTAAGTAGTTACCTGCCCTTTTGTTTCCTCATTATATATTTCACAGAAACAAAAGAAAAGACTATACATAATTATGACTGAGCATAAAATTAGGAAGCAGCTTATAAGCAGAAAGCATTAATCATGCATTACAAATGTTATATTTATATATATTTTTATACACTTGATTAGTATAGAGTGGCACCATTTTTGAAGGTCTTTGAGTGCGACAGTTAGTAACGTCATGTGTTAGTGGGGTTTAGTTTATCTATGTTGTTGTTAGTCAGTTGGTGTTAAGAATTCAAGGTGACAACATCTTATTACAGACAGAGACTCGACTGTGGTCTTAATGTATCAAACTTTACTCAAGTTTCTAACGGTCTAGACTTAGTCCTTACATCTTGTCAATGTGTGGGTCTTGTTCATAAGTAGTTTAAACGCTTCTAATACACCCGTACAAGAAACTCAAACATCTTCTGAGTAATCAGTTGAAGTCAGGACAGACATCATACAACTACAAGGTCAAGGCCTATCACAATATATATTCTGAGTATGTGTAGCCAGGGGGAAGTACTGTCCTCTTAACTGGGGACTCGGACTATGCCGCATTATTATTTATTTGATAAAATCATGATCTACATATGCATGTATGTATATTAGTAATAAATGTAATGAAATTAACATATGTTGATGAATATGGCATAGTAGTTTTGAGAAGGTGGTCTGAGGGTTCATCTCCCTCTCCCAGTTTGGATCGTGCCTGTTCGGGGTCTAATATTTCAGAATCTTCTTGAAAAGAAAATGTGTGTCCTATAAGTTATCTATTGTATTACCTACTTAAGTACTGCTGTGGGTTTAGTGTTTATCATCAGTGTCAATCTGCAGTGATGGTGGAGCTCTAGCAACTTAAAGACTTCAGTAAGGGAAAATAGTGTTGGTGGTTGTTACTTGAATGTATTGTAGATGATATTGCATTAGGGTTTATTAAAAGAAATTTATAGCAATCAAATAAGAACATTAAAAAAAATGTTATTTAACCTTGGCTATGCCAGTAATAGAATATGCATCCTCCGTTTGAGTTTTCAACTCAAGAAAACGTTAAGAAACTGAAACAGACAAAAAATAGAGCAGTGAGATTCATAACAAACGAATATTCTAATTTGACTAGAGTAACACCTTTAGTAAAATCACTAAATTTAGAAAGCCTTCAGGACAGAAGACTCTAAAGTAAAGTAGCAATTATAAATAAAACTCTGATCCATAATCTTCAAATCCAAAAACAAAATTAAATAAAATACTCAAAAAAGACACAAAGATAAAGGCACATTCCTCATCCCATATGCTAGGACAAATTTGTACAAATGCTATTAGAGTATGGAATGGATTGCCTGAGCTAGCCAGGATAACCAGTCACTTAGCAGAATTTAAGTCATTGGTTTATAGGCATGACTAAATGCATAACGCGTATGACGTAATCTTCTTCCGTTTTGAAGTAACGTCTGTATTATATAAGATAAGATATTGAGTAATCTATTTATTTGAAGTATTGTTAATTACAGCTGCGAATTTCTTTACATCTCACCTACAGAATAAAAAATATCGAATAAGATAATCCAGCCTTTTTAACTGCACAACAAGTTATGAAATAAAGAAGGGTACAGTCACTACATGCAGTATCTTCGTATCTCGTCCGTTTTGTTCCGTTTTTACTTTTTAATGTACTGTTACGTCACTAAGGAAATACCCAATTCAACCCAACCTGTACGTGTCTTACTATTAAGTCATTATAATAGAATGAACATAAAAGTCTTTGAATCTACTATTAATGTACACTCTAAATGTAAGTACCTTTGTAATAGTAATAGTATGCCTAACAAAAAGATGAATAATTACAATAAAATATTACCTAGTGGGAGGTCGCCTTGAAGAAAGCAATAAACAAAAAAAGTCCATTCTTTCAATGACCATCAGCAGTGACACAGTAATGCCTGTCGTTGAGCGTACAAAAAGTACGAATGTATATTATCATATCAAGGTTGGAAGTAGTTCAAATACTATTAGAATCATAGAGTTGAGTTGGTTTTTTTTGTTTTTTGTTGTAACTTTGCTTAAACTGAATACAAACTTTTAGACACAAAATCGATACATTGCTCGATATACTTATCAAAGTATCGATATCTTAAAATAAGTATCTATCTTTTTTTATTTCGTTTTATCCTTAGGATATCTACGATTCTTCTTATCTTCTTATCTTCTTAACTTATACAATACAGACGTTACTTCAAAAAAGAAGATGATTACGTCCTACGCGTCATGCATTTAGTCATGCATATTAACCAATGACTTAAATTCTGCCAAGTCACTGTTTTTTCTGGCTAGCTCAGGCAACCCATTCCATGCTCTAATAGCACTAGGGAAGAAGGAGTATTTGTACAAATTTGTCCTAGCATATGGGACGAGGAATGTGCCTTTATCAGTTGTGTCTTTCAGAGTATTTTATTAGATTTTGTTTTTGTATTTGAAGATTATGGTTCAGTGTTTTATGTATAATTGCTACTTTACTTTTGAGTCTTCTGTCCTGAAGGCTTTCTAAATTTAGTGATTTTACTAATGGTGTTACTCTAGTCAAATGTGAATATTCATTTGTTATGAATCTCACTGCTCTATTTTGTGTTTGTTCCAGTTTCTTAATGTTTTCTTGAGTTGAGGGGTCCCAAACGGTGGATGCATATTCTATTATTGGCCTAACCAAGGTTAAATAACATTTTAGTTTTATGTTCTTATTTGATTTATAGAAATTTCTTTTAATAAACCCTAATGCTTTGTTGGATTTTTTTTTATAGTTTCATCAATATGTGGATTCCATGACAGTTTTTCATTTATTATAACACCTAGGTATTTTGCGTTTTTAATCTGTGTTACTGTGTTTCAATATTATAACATCATTAATTTTTTTTTGCATGCTTTTAAATCTATATAATATTAAATAGTGGGACTTCAAAAAGAAATATTAGTACTTACTAAATCGCCAGTGTTTCGGTAATTTGGTTAAACTATTGCACTATATTATTCGACTTTTTATATAAGCCAATAGTGGGAAATGTGGTTCAAGTGCGGTTGAACTTGTCTTGGCCCCCTATGAAGGGGGCTCGAGGTTCGACACCCGACTCGGGCAGAGTTGTGTTTACTGAGCTGCCTGAAGGCAGCATGGAAAACCTTCAAAAACAATCATTTACATTAGATATGTATACAGATAATAAGCTTTAAGCTCTCTCAACTACAGTCTTGGATTGTCTCAAAGATTTCAAAAATTGTTAATTTAGTTACATATCAATCTTACATAAAGTTGTTTTGTTTTTAACAATGACGTAGGTTCACGCTCCATTACCTCCTTCTCTGTCCCTCACCCCCACCCTAAAGTAAAAGCAACCATACATTGTATATCTAATATTACATAACAAACAACAACCTAGCAATAACGAAACAAACTGTTCATTGCAGTGTGTGGGAGCTGTTCCGGAAGTCCCTGAGCACTTCCCAGAGATTGTTTTTAAACAGAGACAAATATGAACTCTACGTGCCGGAGAAGTCGTTTGTGTTTACCAACATCTCCACGGAGTTCAAACCCCACGCGCGAATAGGTCAGAGCATCAGAATCGGAGGACTGGAGTCTGATGGGGATGTCTCAGAAACACGCAGAGACGCTCCTGATGTAGGAGACAAAACCAGGTTTGTGGCAATGACGTCATTGTTGTTGTTGTTGTTGTTTTTATAGCTCCTTTTCGCAACGCTTATATCAACTCACTCTGTCTGTATGGTGAAAAGTGTGTACACGTTATTTATCCCACACACTGTCTCGGATCAAGTCGAAACTTCACACAGTTATTCATTGGCATAGATAAAACGTGAATTAACACAAAAAGTAACTAATTAGTTAATTAAATACTGGTAATTAATTATTTTGTTTAATACCAACAATGAAACTATTTCTTCAGTATTCAAAGGTATGGCTAAATGGTTTGGGTGTAGTCCTGTTACAAAATTGTTAACGCTATTCTCTCTTAAGCATTCTCCTATCCTTAAATAATTATTTCATGTACCTAACAAAACACGAATCAGTTGGGTTTTTTTTTCAAATACCCAATTAGTCAATTAGTTATTGGTAATTAATTATTTAGTTTGATATCGAAAAATGGAAATAGCTTGTACAATGTACATTATTGATATAGGTTTAAGGTCGAGTTCCCCTTGAGATAATATTTGTTTTTTAAAAGGATTTTTATAGTTTGCTTGTTTTTACATTCATTTCCCAGTCCATCAAAACACTTCATTGCAAATATACACACACACACACCTTGTTGTTCTCACCATAAGTTTCTCTCTAACAGCAGTGGAGTTTCTCTAGAGACAGTCTTCGACAATGACACCGACGAGAAGCAGACTTACAAGTTCCGATTTGAAAAGACCAGAAAAACGACAGTCACAGTCTCTTGTCAGGAGAGTTTCACCTTTGGCGGGAAGGCCAACTTCAGCATCGGGCTCCCTAAAAATATCAACTTGGGGATAGAGTCAGACATGCACTTTCAGGTACTTCCTGCACAAGTAACGCCTGTAAAAAAAAGGTCTTACATATATCTGGCGTTAAGAAGGTCACTGATACGTTTAAAAATATGGATTGAAATCGAAAGTGGATAGTAGGATGAACGAAACAATCTTAGAAGTAGTCGCTAACCCTAACCAGGTCCTCTAACAAGTAATGCTTTTGGCACCTATATTGTTCTAATATAAGAGTTCTATTCTAAAACCATATGACACGCCAGGGACCTATCTGAATCTACTTAAGATTGATATCATCGTCTCATTGTATGAATAAACCCAATGGGTACAAACACTTATTAATTTTAGATATGTTGTTTTGTTGTTTGTTTTTTTTTATTTTATCTATATTTTATTAGATATTAGCAGATCTCTTCCTATTCTTTGTCTTGTTGTCAATTAAATGACTAAATCCTCTAGGTCTCCGTAATCGCCAGTTGTAGGTCTTAGCAAAGAAAAGAAACTCGGATTTCTTTATTACCATTTCTTCTATCACTAGTGATCTCCCTTTAACATTCAAATATTTATTTTTATAAAATTTACATTACTTTAATTTAATTTTATTTTTTTTACATTGCTTTTAATTCTTTTAATATACATGAATTTTGTTTTTGTTGTACAGGTAACAGAAACTGACGGTGAAACATTCGAAGAGGCAACTCTGATGGAGGCCACTAGCGACATACTTGTTAGTCCACATAGCCGCTGTACGGTCAGCGTCCTACTAGACGAGAAACCCATCCACCAGGAATTCACAGCCGTGACGAGGATGTCCCTCCCTGGAAACGGCGTCTCTGTATTCATACGCAGGAAATCGGACGGCGTCAACGTTTTTGGGTACAAAATCAAAAACCTCCGCGTGGTTTTTAGCCCGGATGTCGTCAAGTGCTGCCGACCAATCAAAGACGGAGAAGGTGACCCGGATCTGGAAATGGATTTCTTAAGTAAGGGTGTCATACATGGCGTCATCGCCTGCAATCATAAAATTTTGTTACGCAGCGGGGATTCGTCAAAACTTCTAGTTAAGTAGCAAGTCTTCGAGCTTATTGGTGGCTTCTTCAAAATCTCTACAAGTAGACATTCAATTTATTTGAGATGGACCTGCCTTGCTTTTTACCAAAGTTCGTATGGGACGTACATAGTTATACGTTCACTCGATCACAAGACATCCAAAATGTGGTTTAAGCAACACTTCAATCAGCTTTCATTTGTGTTTGTTTTAAGCTTAGAGAAACTTCCTCCGTTCTTTCAACAGAGATTTCTACAACTCGAACCCCCCCCCCCCATCGGCCAACCAATGACGAACCGATATGGAGCAAATAAGTACCCTAAAACTTAAAAATAATGTGGTGCATAAAATATAAACACAGAACGAAAAAGCAACTCAACATGCGCATCACATGGGGTTAGGGTGTAATAATCTTTTATTCTAAAGGAAAATCTAAAATGTATAACACATATTGGCATTTGGTTTTAAATGATGGACCAAGTTTATATGCTTTCCATCAGTTGATTATGTTGTGATTTTGTTTTCTGGCATTATTAAAATAGTATGACCTTAGAATGTCACTTGTGGACGCTGCTTCAAATGTTTCTGTCTTGCATGAACACAAACAAATAATGATCCATGATTCAAGAACTATAACTTTCAGGTTTGATTCATGAACCATGACTACTTCAGTTTGTTATCTGGCGTTCGATAAATGTGTTTTAATTCTTTTCTGGTGGACAAGTAATGGAGTTTTTATATTATACCTATCAATTTGGAAAGTGTGTTAAAACTTATGTACAATTTTAACATTCATAGAAATAAAAATATTTAAATATTATTCTTCTGATTTCACTAGTTTACTCACAAAGATAAACAAATAGACATTGAACATTCAATTAATCATAACGTATACATTCTATTTTATAAGAATATGAAATAACAGATCATTTAGTCCTCAATCTTTCATCATAGAAAGATTAAACAACTAATCATGGAAATCAGATAACCCAATCATATAATCAATCATTAATTCTTTTGATAGAAGTCACGATTTAATTATATTAATTTCATTTGTTGTTTAATTATTAAATGTATTTATAACTTACTAAAAACAACACAAATGACCACAAACAAATTACGAGCATTATGATTTATAATTTAATCATATTACCGAAATCACATGCACAGCCATATCATAACAAATAATTCACAATGATATTCATAAACCATTCAGTCCACTAGGGCTATAATGATAAATGTATACAATGTGTTTTGTTTAACGTATTTCTTACAACACAAACACAACATCCAATCCAACTTTGTTTCAAAAGTCCACATAAAAGTGAAGCTGACCTGTTATTGGATCACTGGACAACATGTGAATGGGAAGAATTTACATAATTGATAAAAAACAAATTGGTTAATAAATCCTACAAGTAGCCCGTGGATTCAATAATTCGGAAAATGTGTTCAGACTCAATGAGTGCTCCACACTGTCGAGTCTGTCAAAGGTTTTGTTTTTTAAACACGACGCTCAAAGTGTCACTTTTCTAAGAGAACATTCTAAAACAATATCATGCGTGTCATAGGGATCCTTTCGGTGGCCCTATCGGCCCATTTGGGTACCGGCCCATTTAGGCAGGGCCGGTCTTAGGCCACTCCAACCTATGCGGTCGCAGCGGGCCTCGCGCTTTCATAGGCCCCGCGCTATTTCTATGTGTAATTATTAAATAGCAAAATAAATACGAAAAACTCATAAAAACCCGAGAAATAGTGACAAAATTGTTATTTGTGGGTATCATTTATATCGGAAAACACCCATCGTACGTGCGATAAAAAAAAGGCATTGTCAGCTTTCATGTAATAAAATGTAATAATCGGACGAGTTTTCACCTAAACCGAAAGTTCCAAAACTTTATTTTTTTTTATAGTCAATGGCATATAAATATGCCAAAGGTTGCAAGGTTCGTAAAGTAAAGTTAATTTCATAGCAATTTTGTACTTAGTAAAGAATGAATACAATGCAAAGTCGATTTTTTTTTTCCAATACAGGATCTTCATTTTCACTTATTTTCCTTTTTCCCACCCAGACTAGGCCCCGCGCAATCAGTTTAGCATAGGGCCCCGCAATTGTTAGGACCAGCCCTGCATTTAGGTGCCACTATAACCAGTCCGACCCTGAACATAGATGATTGTATGGTTATGTGAACTGTTTCCATAGTCTCGACCTATTTTTCACGTTTGTGTCTCACTAAGACTCAGAGGACGACCCATAAAAAGGACAACATCAGTCAATGACCATTTTTTTCCCTTGTTCGAAATACCAAACAAAATAATCTTTACCAATAGTTAATTGACTAATTGGTTATTTTTTCTTATTGATTCTTGTATTGTCATGTAAAAGAAATAATTGTGCAAAATTAGTGTTTGGGAGACATAACCTAGACACACCTTTTACCAGACAGAGTCAGTTGGTATACATTTGTAAAAAGAAAAAACTCGGCGTTCGTTAAAAAAAATGTAGTAATCTAAAAACTGAGGCATTTGTGATAGTATTTGACAATAAATAGTGCACAGCTTGCAGTTGGTCAGTCAAAAGTCAGCTAATCCAGAGGGAACAGAGACAGTAATGCTTGGACATCCTTGGTCTTAAACTTGGCCTTACACTCAGACTTGTCAGTCTTGTACTTGCCCTGAAACATACAAAGCAGAACTCTAGGTTCTAAAGTAGGAATGTGAAAGATATTAAATGACATACAAATATACAATATATACAAATATACAAAAATGAATTTGTGTCCCAGAGTTTGTATTACTCTTAATAAAAATTCAACTAATGGCTAATTTAACTAAGAGATGAAATGAATTGATTATTTTAACAGTCAACGATAAGATGATGGACTATGGCAGTATTTAGCAAGGCACAAAGCCTATCCATTTACTTTCTTCAAATACATAGCCCTGCTGCGTCTACACCGGTTACTTTCCCAGCTATTTCCAAGCCAATGTGCTATATTTAAGGCAGAAATGGTACAATGTATCTACTAAGCAGAATGGCGGCATGGTTATGTGGTATGCTGCTCCGCTACTTCTAACTGGCACATGCGAGAAGTACGGTATAGAGATAAACACCAGAAACATGTAAACATAAAAGACATCATTTTGTACACACAAAAAAGGCGCCTTCTTCTAATTGTGATCTCCTTGTAATACGGTCACTGAATTTGTTCTATTAGGCTTTGATCATTAAAG
The DNA here is from genome assembly GCA_036873155.1 of Biomphalaria sudanica. Classification (NCBI taxonomy): domain Eukaryota; kingdom Metazoa; phylum Mollusca; class Gastropoda; family Planorbidae; genus Biomphalaria; species Biomphalaria sudanica. The sequence goes on along the minus strand of JAZGLO010005381.1, from coordinate 99,142 downwards.
AATCATAAACCTACTCGTGGAACTTTTCATTACCCAAAGCCTAGTAGAATTTTTTTGAGAAGGGAGATACTGTCCCCTTCTGTTCCGGAGCCACTTACTATTCTGTGAAGTCCTGCAGGAAATGGCTCCGAGGTGCTCTTCGCTTTGACGTCGTCTCCATGTTTAAAGAGGCACACAAATCGTTCGTAGCCAGGCTGTCTGTTAGAGATACAAGCATATTGTAGTGGTGGAAGATATTATTTGAAGTAGTTTATATGGGATTGATAAGTGATTAGAATGCGTCTAAATTAGAACTTATCTGAAAATACACGGAAAACCTGCATGTTTATTGTTACGTATAGCTACCGAGTAAAAATGTACTACAACGCGGGACAATTCTGGATAAAGTTGAAGCCCTAAAGCTTTGAGACAAAAAGTTTTGTGAACTTAAGAATTGTATGACGTAACAGCTCCAACTGTAGCAGACATCTGACTAATTATAAGGGCCGGCAAAAGGATAAAAGGTCCTCCTTTGTTCTCCGTCCAGCAGGCGGCGCGGTGGCCAAGTGGTAAAGCGCTTGGCTTCCAAGCTAGATTTAGATCTAAAACTATGTCTAGATCTAGCTAGATCTATGTCTAGTTTGTATGACAAATGACAATGGTCATGGTGATATTATTTTTTATTTGCGAGGGGAAAGTCTTGTCAAGTCATTGGTACACAATTGTAGCTTAAAGTAGGTCCAGAATTTTTTTTTCGTGTTGCCAATGTATCTAATTTTGTTAGAAGAATACATCCTTTTAGTTTCTCTTTATTAAATTTTACATGTTATTAATTTTGAATGTATGGATAAGGTTAATAATTATTATTTTAAAGAATATAAGTGTACGCTATGGAGATGATGTGGCTGAGGGGTAAAACACTTGGAACCGGAAGTCCCGTGTTCGAATCCTGGTAAAGACTCTAGGTGGACCACTTCGGGGGCCGATTTTGAGTTTGTGTTTCCACACAAACTGTCTGTGTAACCTTGTTTTAAACTAATACACTCCAAAGGTTAACGGCGCCTGGATTGCTGCCTGGTCGTGCGGTTTGCACGCTGGACTGTCGTTCGGATTTATCGATGGTCGAGGGTTCAAATCCTGCCCGCTCCCATCCCCCGTCCTCCTGAGGGAGGTTTGGACTAGGAAGTAAACTATCTTCAACTCTGAAGTTACATCCGAAACATGTAAAACAAACAAACATTGTGACAAAGTTTTGGAGCAATGAGGATGCTCTCACACCCCCTTAGTCATCCCCCACGGGAGTCTTGTTTTGCTTCCCTTTAGCTTAATCGTTTCCTCCTACGATTGTCTCCACCCGGGCGCCACTATAAGGCAGGAGTAGCGTGCCCGGGACATGTACTCACATGCAAAACGAACGAAGTTCTTAAAATTGAGAGTTTTCTTCTTGTCTCGAGTTTCTATGGAAGCCCAAAAATTTCGAGAAACATAGGGACCTACTAAATGCTTTTGTTGATGCGTTTACTAGCAGATAGATCAGCATGAATTTCTATTGTAAATGTTTTTATGTCCAACAATATATACTTAAAAGCAGGGCTAATCCTCGCAAACAATGTTCCTGGGCATCACTCAGTCATTATCACGTGTATCAGTCATGTGTTCTGCGCCATTGTATACATGATGAAAGGTCCAAAGTAACCTTATCAATATAACCATTTCTTTTTCTACATCATAAGTAAAGAAACCTCTAGAAGTTGACAGAGCGGCACTGGTTTGCAGATGGTGATCTCACGAGGAATTAAGTATATTTTTTATTTTTTAATAGGAAACCTCAGAATTTTCGCTATTCAATTTTAGCTTTATCATCATAGGAATCCTTGGGCCTTAGGCCTCTTTTCTTTGCCTCTTTTCTTTATATTATATTTATTATATACACTACAATGTTCAATTCGGGAATATAAAAATGCATTAAGGAAAATATGATAATAGAATGGTGTTTTATTCTTTGCATACTTTTAATCGACACTAGCATACAGATCTTACACATTATTACGTAAACGGTTACATAATGATGGGATTGCTTCTAAAGAGCACTTGAAGTTATAGAACACATTTGATCTATGAATATTACCTAAAGCCTTGGAATGAATCAAAGGATGTAACCGGTATGTTCTGTTAGTAACTTATATATTATAAATCTTGTATCCATATACAGGCAAGACTTACTCCAGTTGTTTCTCCGCGTGCAGATAGAACGTGCCGGGCATACATTCTCTGGGGACAATGAATGTCACTTTTGGTTTGGGGTGAGTTCCTTGAGCAATGGAATAGTTCACTGAAAGTTTGAGGAAAGGAAAAAATATTACAAGCTGATTGTCTTACGTATTGGCATTATGAGATATGTAACTAATTTACTAAGAGTAACAGATTTAACAACAGTTAAAGAGTGTTTATTGATTTGTTTGAAATATTTGCACTGTAATTTAATTCTACTTTATTTATATTCTGTTTTTGTCTTGTAACGAAAGTGTGAAACATATCTTACTGTTAGCAGGCTTGGCCATGTGTCAGGAGCGTCTGATGGAAAAAAAGAGATCAGCAAATATTTTTTTTTAGCTTATCTAAGGGGAAAAACTTTGCCTTAACAATTATATCAATCAAGAATGTACAAGCTATTTCCCTTTTTAATCTCAAACACTATGACTAATTAGCAAAAATCAATGTGGGCATCCTTAGCAAGGTCCTCGGTCTGAATCCCAGTGGAGATTTTAAGGAGTCCTTTGACTCCACCCACCTCTAATAGGTACCTGAGTTGGGGAAAGTAAACGCGATTGGTTGCTGTGCTGGCCACATAACATTCTCGCTAACAGTCAGCCATAGAAACATATGACCTTTACATTGCAAGGTCTGAAAGGGGAACCATTTGTTGAAGTGTTAAGATACAAGAACTTGTAATGGCTCGACAGAACACTAGTCTTCTATTCTTAGTGTTAGCAATTGTAATGTCATTATCGTTTTGAGAAGTTGGCTTGTTTTTAAACTCACATCATTCAAAGATATGAACTTCTCAATAGCGTGCTATGTTTTATACTATATATTTTTATTTTGCCCTTTAAATTGGATGCACGTCTAAGAAGCAGACTTTTCAGATACCCAGTTGCTAAAGATGTTAAGTAGATTGTTTGGTTTTCGTCAAAAGAAAACGAAACTCCAGGAGGCAGCAGAAGTCATAGCTAACTTTGTAACATTCAATACGTCGTTGTTCTTATTGCTTAGTGTAAGCGTCAATCAACAGTTGTCAAAAGTATTCAACTCTTTCTCTCCGTAATCTTTACCACATTCTGATGGAATCAACGCTGGTATTGTCAGTTGGAGAGAAAGAGTTAAATCTCATCAGGAAGATCTACATACATCTTAGAATGATGAGGAAAAGATCTTAAAAGAAAGTAATTTGAGAAATGACTTTTAAAAGCGTGAACATTGAGACTATAGAAAAGTGACGCCCAAACTACGACCCGCGGGCCACGTCGTGCAATATTATCCGGTTCCTTCGAGACTTCGGCCCTCTGTTGACGATGAAGCATTGGTAACTCGACGACTTTTGGCACGAGAAGCACATGCCTGAAATCTATTAGGGCCGAAAGAGGTTGGACGTCGCTGCCGTAGAAATATATCGACCCACACAGAACGCAGAGAGATAGACTACATTATGAAGAGCACATCACTGATTTTTTTGTAACAAGACAACGAAACATGCAGAAGTATTAAGCAATCAAAATATTTTTGAAATACTTTTTAAAAAATCAAAGCTCATCTAAAGGGAAATAACCGCATAATAACTGCCATATATCTCAATAATGCAAGGTATATACAAAAAAAGTTGATTAATTACCACTAATTAATTAAATTATTGTTCAATTTTTTTTATTGATTCGTGTATTATCATCAACTATGAATAATTGTGCAAAGATTTGACTTGATCCCAGGAAGGAAAATGCGGGGAAAACGGGTACAAGTATCCTCCCAGACAGACAAAAAGACTGAATGAGTTACTATATGCTTTGTAAAGAAAATAGCCTATTTAACCGAGCTATCGATGTCATTGTTTTTAGATTCCCTGACAATTTCATTTATATAGAACTGCGCACATTTTAATTTCAAATACAAAGGAAAAGAGTCATGCTTCTTGTTTCATCTTATACTCAATTGGGTTTAGATTTAGAAATACAATATTTTATAGAAACATTTCAGACACCCATTAGGACTGTGTTCAATATAAAATTTGATTATTGTTGATTTCTTTTTTTTTCATAGATATCTAGATGTAAGCTTTGTCATTAAGTTCTCCAAACGTTATCTTACATTTCTCTGGAAAGTTACTTTTAAATTTCATGACGCAACTCAGGTTTGGATTTTCCTGCAGTTCTCTCCATTAAGTAAGAAACGATAAATAGTGCTCGTGGAGCTTCTATACATGTACAGGGCAACCCAATTCCTAGACAAGGGCTCGAGGAGCTTCTAGACATGTCTAGGGGCACCCACTTCCTAGACAAGGGCTCGAGGAGTTTCTAAACATGTCCAGGGGCACCCAATTCCTAGACCAGGGCTTGAGGAGCTTCTAGACATGTCCAGAGGCATCCAATTCCTAGACAAGGGCTCGATGAGCTTATAGACATGTTTAGGGGCACCCACTTCCTAGACCAGGGCTCGAGGAGCTTCTAGACATGTCCAGGGGAACCCACTTCCTAGACCAGGGCTCGAGGAGCTTCTAGACATGTCCATGGGAACCCACTTCCTAGACCAGGGCTCGAGGAGCTTCTAGACATGTCCAGGGGAACCCACTTCCTAGACCAGGGCTCGAGGAGCTTCTAGACATGTCCAGGGGAACCCACTTCCTAGACCAGGGCTCAAGGAGCTTCTAGACATGTCCAGGGGAACCCACTTCCTAGACCAGTGCTCGAGGAGCATCACTTGGTCTGAGGGCTTTAGAATCACTACCTAAAACGGTCGTTTGGATGTTCTTTCCAACTCTGGCGAAATGCCACAAGCCGGTTGCCTGGACGCTTTACCCCTCTGTACTCAACTTAAATCAGACATAAATACGTATGTATTTGTTTATGCCTTACTATTATTTTACATTGACTTCTTGTTTGCTGAGGCATTTTTAGTAATAATTGTTTTGTATTATTTTGAATGTAAATAAAAAAGAATTCTGGGATTAATATAGTTATAAACCTGGTGGTGGCACAGATGGGGGTAGTGGTGTGAGTGTAGTCAGCCGACGCAAATCGAGCGGTCAACCGTGATGAGTTACGACGGTCGGCCAAGACGAGTGTCAACATGATGGTTCGGGAAGGATCGCCGTCGTGAACAGAGCTCAGGAGCGTCACGAGGGATGTAGTCATGTGACGAAGCTAGAAACGTCGAGCGATGTTCCGTCCGGTTCTAGAAGTCCAGTAGGGACCCTATATAAAGAGCGGAGGTGTCGCAGTCAAGACGGTTCACGACAGAAGGTCAACGACCGGGCTCAGAACACGGTCGACTACAGCACAGTTCAACGACGTGGTTCTGTACGGAGCATTACGACGGTTCATTGCAGAGTACTGTCAAGTACAGTTGAGACGACTGGCGTCTTGATCTTGGTCTGCGATCGAGTCCGACACAACGAGCCTAGTGTGTGAAGTCAGTCCTGAACTGTTGAACCCAGTGCAAGCCCGGAACGAGACGGAGAGGCCAGTGCAAGAGTTGATACGGCGGTACGGTGTTATCGGAGAGATATTTGTACCGTCTTGTGTTACGGTTGCCAATTGTACAGTATTGGCTGTTATTTATTCAACTAATAAAGTGTTACGTTACTTTGGAGCCCTGAGTTGTCAAGTTCTTTAAGTTGGTGGTGTATGGTGCAGTTTGCAGAGAGCCTGGATAGTGAGATTCGTAACAATATCTTTGTTAATGTTTAATGTCATTTGATTAAGCGATCTATTATGTTTGTTTGTTTTGTGTTCTCTTTACTGTTGTTCTTTGTTTGCCATTTGTTTTGTAGTTAGATCAAATATTAGCACTTCAATGCCATTTATTCACGGAACTAATAGATCTATACATGGGAACAGTTTGTCAAAACCCACATCAAAAAATGCTTAGACATTGGTTAAAATATTATTCATTAGATTGTACTCCCTGTCTGAGTTCTAACCCTAAGTCTGTTACTCACCTTTGTACAAACTCCACACAGTGTAATGTGCTCACGTCTTCCTAACCAAAAGATTCAATCAGTGTTTACATTTTAGCACAAACTACACTTAATCTCCCACATCAAACACAATGAGTAGAAGACAGCTCCTATGGGGCTGAGCAACACACACGCGCTGAGCCGTGTTAATAAACGTGAGTAACGGGATGTGGTGGTGCTTGAGTCAAGGACGCCACTTGCACACGGCACACTGGTTCGGCTGCCGGGAAAACACACACACACGCAGACATCTCACCATCCATCGGTTCAGAGAATGAATGTTCCTCGGGAATCGATCTCATGCGGTTAGGATGAGTCAGGGCGGTGATAACTTTGAAAAACGCACCCGTAAAAATTTAACTGTTTAGAAAAGAATTTTTTTACTATATTCGCAAAAATTATTAGCAGAGAGTACTAATGTATCCATAACAATAAAAACATAGAAAATACTTTTTTTACAAAAAAGCTCATACAAAATTTAATTGTATCAATTAGTTTGGATCAGTCATGTAATTAAATTTGCAGTAGATCTAGACCAAAAACAATAAATGTGTGCAATACAGGTGCAGAGAATTTGTTGTTCTTTTCAAATGAGATCATACAATTTTTTGCATGTCCGGCTTCAACCCTTATATTTCTCTTGAAAGTTATTATTTCTGTTGATTATTAGAAGCAGAACAATTGAATTAGTGGGAAAGGGGAATATTATAAAGAGCAGATTTTGTGTTCAGTTTGGAGCTGTGACTATTATTGGAGTCTTTTGAGAACTGACAGTAGATCGAAAGGGTATTACCCGAGCTGAGAACTGACCAGAACTGCTTACACTTCATATCCAGATCTAAATATATATTTTTTTCTTATTTACTCAAAAGGGAGAATTGCAAGTTGGTAGTTGTCATTTGGTAGTTGGTAGTTGTCATTTGGTAGTTGGTAGTTTTCATTTGGTAGTTGGTAGTTGTGACACATCAAGTTGAAGTGAACAAGTATTGGCTTAGAGAGGACGAAGGAAACTCTCCGCTAACTGTTCCATCCGCCACGCCGTTCCTCAAGGGGGCCATATTCTGTGGTGATTGCTCTCCCAAGATTCGTGGTGGCCTAGTATAGGAACATGTGGAAACACCTCGGGTGCTCGGCCTCCGGCGCCACTGGAATGGGAAAACCCAGGAGTCGAGTCTCACAGCAATGGATGTGATTAGTTGACTATGTAGTTAATGGGGAACAATCGGTTTAGAGCCCTTTCTCATTCCTGGTCTCTGGGTGAAATCTTGTATTTGAGGCTCATAACGGCATTGAATCCACGATCTGCCGAGACGAAGAGAAGATGGAGAAGCCGTCAAAGATGTGTGCACAATACCCCACACACAATGCTGGATATAAAATTGTGATCTGTTTTTGTAGCCAGTATTTGTGCTATATTTGTTGTGAATTTTATTATTTTTTTTGTTCCTTTTTTGTGGATATTTCTTCATTTCCCCACATGCAAAAGAGTTCTTTACCAAGTCGGGAATAATCCAAGTGAAAAATGTTTTCTAATCTTTGGTTTATGTCGCCATAGAACAGTAGACTTATTAAACAGTAGCGAGAGACGAGTTGATTATTATTAAATTTATCTGATTGGATAAACTGGCTTTTAGCGAAGAAGTTATTTTAATTGGATTGAATTTTCATATTTCTGCGGACCCCTACAGTCGTCTTTCGGACCCCTGGGGAGTCAGCGTACCACAGTTTGAAAACCTCTGCAGTAAGGAATGGAATAAATAAATACACGATCATGAACATTGCTGTCATTGTTTAGTGATAGTGATGCTCAACCTAATTTGACCTGCGGGCCATTTTAACTTTCGACACACGTGTTGCGGGCCACACCAACAAAATGGTAAAAAATGAAATCAAAATTCACCTGAAACCATTTGAAACTATTGGATCTAGTTCTTACATTAATTAATGGGATAGTTAAAGTCTATCATTTTTTACGCGTCTAAAAATATTGCTTCATTTCTACTTAAAATAAGAGCAGCATTGTAGCTACTTTTACCACCAACTATTTTCTTGTCTTTTTGGTCAAATCTCTAGGCGTAGTTTAACCAATCTTTTATACGCGGATTAAACCAAGAAGGCCTTCATATTTGTTTTATAATGCCACTGTATATGTTGTTTTTTTAAACATCCGGACTTTCTTTACAAACAAAATATGTTTTCTTACTATCATGTTCCACAAAAAAGATCCATTCACTTCTCCGGATAGAGTCTACATTCAGAGTTCCATTTCACAAACTCATACTCGCTAAAGGTCTTGGCACCAATCCATTACAGAAAAAGTGAGGGCCCTAACAAAGGTAAAGATATATTTTTAACTTTTTTTTTTTTTGAAGGGAGGGGGAATTTTTTACTTTTTGTGCTGACTTTTCGGCGGGCCGGATGCAATCACGTCGCGGGCCGGTTCTGGTCCGCGGGCCGTACTTTGGGCATCACTGGGTGTATGATTGATGTTGTGCATGATACAAAAATGAGCTGGAATGTGATATGAGATCTTGACTCTAACAGCTCAGATTCTTGCAATATTTAGGCATTACAAGTAGTACAGAGAAGGACAAATCTTATCTTATCTTATCTTATAAAATGCAGTCGTTACTTCCAAAAAGAAGATGATTACGTCCTACGCATCATGCATTTAGTCGTTCATATTAATCAATGACCTAAATTCTGCTAAGTCACTGTTTCCTTGCTGGCTCAGGCAACCCATTCCATGCTCTAGTAGCGCTACAACTTTGTCCTAGCATATGTCACAAGGAATGTTGTGTCTTTCGGAGTATTTTATTTGGTTTTGGTTATGCATTTGAAGATTAGGGTTCAGTGTTTTATGTATAATAGCTGCTTAACTTCTAAGTTTTCTCTCCTTAGGGATTTATAAATTTTTTAAATTATTTCTAAAATTATACGAGATAGTCAGAGTCTCTTCAAGTCGTGAATTAATTTGGAAAACTTTTTTGTGTGTGTATGTTATTTGTTTCTCTTCACGAATCTTGATTTTCTTTTCCTGCCAAAAAAAGAGAAAGTGCTTTGATGTTGATAATAGTAAAATGATAATAGTAAAATGATAACAGTAAAATGATAACAGTAAAATGATAATCGTAAAATGATAATCGTAAAATGATAATAGTAAACTGATAATAGTAAAATGATAATAGTAAAATGATAACAGTAAAATGATAATAGTAAAATGATAATCGTAAAATGATAATCGTAAAATGATAATAGTAAAGCAAAGTATAAACAATCAAATAAAAAATTCTTTAGAAAAAAAGGAATTTATCTAAGCGGAAGAACTCCTCATTTATAGACATATTTCTCGATGCTGTTAGATTTATTTTCCTTTTTTAAATTAATTACCTCTATTTAATTAACTTACTGTTTGTTTTTGTTTTTTATTGATTCATGTTTTGTTTGTAACAATGAAAAATGTGTATCAGACAGACAGAGTTGATACAAGCTTTGTAAAAATAAAATAAAATGAGCAAGTCGATGCAGTCGTTATTATATTATATCTTTATTCGAATACAATAAATCCCTTTGATCCACTTGGTCTCATAGAGACACATTCAATAAGCTTTAGAATCTTGAGCAGCAGCTGGGGAACAAGAAAGCAGAAAAAAGTTGATTGTTTGATCAATTAAATCATTTGAGTTCATTGTATCATAACTGTATGTCTTTTGTATCATAACTGTAAGTCTTTTGTATCATAACTCTAAGTCTTTTGTATCATAACTGTAAGTCTTTTGTATCATAACTCTAAGTCTTTTGTATCATAACTCTATGTCTTTTGTATCATAACTCTATGTCTTTTGTATCATAACTCTAAGTCTTTTGTATCATAACTCTATGTCTTTTGTATCATAACTCTATGTCTTTTGTATCATAACTGTAAGTCTTTTGTATCATAACTGTAAGTCTTTTGTATCATAACTCTATGTCTTTTGTATCATAACTCTATGACTTTTGTATCATAACTCTAAGTCTTTTGTATCATAACTCTATGTCTTTTGTATCATAACTCTATGTCTTTTGTATCATAACTCTAAGTCTTTTGTATCATAACTCTATGTCTTTTGTATCGTAACTGTAAGTCTTTTGTATCATAACTGTGAGTCTTTTGTATCATAACTCTATGTCTTTCGTATCATAACTCTAAGTCTTTTGTATCATAACTGTGAGTCTTTTGTATCGTAACTGTAAGTCTTTTGTATCATAACTCTAAGTCTTTTGTATCATAACTCTATGTCTTTTGTATCGTAACTGTAAGTCTTTTGTATCATAACTCTAAGTCTTTTGTATCATAACTCTATGTCTTTTGTATCGTAACTGTAAGTCTTTTGTATCATAACTGTGAGTCTTTTGTATCATAACTGTGAGTCTTTTGTATCATAACTGTGAGTCTTTTCTATTATAACTGTAAGTCTTTTGTATCATAACTGTAAGTCTTTTGTATCGTAACTGTGAGTCTTTTGTATCATAACATAAGTTTTTTTGTAGTCATGTCTTGTTACATTCTAAACCTTCCTCCTGTATGACGGGGGCAGTGGATAGGCGCGGGCAGAGATCCAAATTCAAGACCGTCGTCACGGCAGTCCAAAGCGCCTGCCACAAGACCTGGCAATCACCTTTACGTTTAAGTAGAAGCGGATGGCTAGTCAGTTTGGGGAGGGGGGTGGGACGTCTCACTAATGTTAACCTGGTTCATTGAGCTGATTTATTTTAACAAGTAACAATCTAAGTTTTAAAAATAAATCTGTAAACAAGGTCTACGAAAACAATAAAAAAAAGCATTGCTTTGGATAGAATGGTACAATGCCGAGTAATGTGCATCTGTAAAATTACAAATTATATGAATTGAAAGTAGTGTCATAGCCCTACCTACATCACACAGTGATTAGGAATTCAAATCAGTAGGAGAGAGAAAGGGAGATTACTGTTGTTATTCAGGAGGGTCATACAGTGTATAATTTGGCCTGGAATGACTACATACTTTAAGATTGTTAATGGAACTTTCGTCCAGTGAGGAGGCTGTAAAACTTATATCTGCCTGCCTGCTTTCTTTCATACAGACTGGTCTTGTGGTGTGTGCTTCGGAATGCCGTCATGATGGTCTGAAGTTTGAAACCAGTCTCTAGGAGGTCTGGACTAGGACTTTATAAATCTTCTGAAGGAATGTCGGGAACTTCTAAAGTTCCGTATAAACGAATCAATTTTAATCACGAAGGTATCAAGTCCAACTGGAATTCATCTGCCAGTAATATTCGTGCGCTTTTGTATCTAAATCTTCAACAGTATTTATATTCTGACATTATTTGAATAATATTTCCATCTTGTCTATTATCTCTTGACTTCAACGATTCGTCCATCACACTAAAAATTTAAAAAATTAAACTTAAAGAAAAAACACACACAGAAATCACTCTATTCATATTTCTACTGTAAAATTCGGAGCAACATAGGGCCCTAAACTAGGCACGGGTAATCCATGAGGAAATACAACTTGCACACACACGAATAAATTAAATAAATTTAAATAAATATTTTTTTAAAAGGTCACCAGACGCCGCCGAATAGCGATAACTACAATTGTACAGATGAAGGCTTGATAAGAGCATCCTTAGGTCAAGGTCAGGATGGTTATATAAGAATTGCGTTTCGTCCTGTTCGTGCGGTTATTCATGGTTCCGGGTTCAAACCCTGCCCGCTCCCATCCTCCGTAGTCGTTTCGACGGAAGGTTTCGACTATGAGGTCAACTATCTTCAACTCTGAAGGAACATCCGAAACATGGAAAATATTTTACCAACATTTTACAAACATACCTGGTTTGAATACGGTGTAGTAGGTCTCCATGCCAGCCGCTATGTGATCCAGCACGTGGCAATGGAAAAGCCAGGTGCCAGGATCATCAGCAACAAACTCAACCACTTCGGCCATGCCTGGGAAGATCTGCACAACATCGTCCTTGTGGTCAATATTCCTTTGGACATAGGTGTGTCCATGGAAATGGACAGTGTGTAGGTCAATCTAAAAAAAAAAAAAGAAGAAAAAAGTCAAGTTACATTTTTTTAAAGTATATTTTTAAAAAATCTTTTTAAAAAAAAGCCTACCTAAGGTAAAGAATTCCGCACTCAAAACTATATATCTCAATAATGTAGAAGTTATTTCCATTTTTTGATATGAAACAAAATAATTAATAACCAATAATTAATTGATTTATTGTTAATTGTTTCATCGATTCATGTTATGTTGGGTACTATAAATAATTGCTTAAAGGTTTACATTGATCCGAGAAAGGCTGTGGGCGAAATAGCGCGTACAATTATCTAAGGGGACGAAACCCTACATATTTAGCCGTATCTGTGAATACTGAAGGATTAATTGCTCTTGTTGGTATCAAACAAAATAATTAATTACCAGTAATAGGCTAATTTCTTTATTGATTCATGTCTTGTCTATGCCAATGAACAATTGTGTTAATGTTCAACTTGATCCCAGAATGGGTGTGGAAGAAATAACGTATACAAATGTTTACTCGACAGACAGACATAGACAGACAGACATAGACAGACAAACATAGACAGACAGACATAGACAGACAGACATAGACAGACAGACATAGACAGACAGACATAGACAGACAGACATAGACAGACAGACATAGACAGACAGACATAGACAGACAGACATAGACAGACAGACATAGACAGACAGACATAGACAGACAGACATAGACAGACAGACATAGACAGACAGACATAGACAGACAGACATAGACAGACAGACATAGACAGACAGACATAGACAGACAGACATAGACAGACAGACATAGACAGACATAGACAGACATAGACAGACATAGACAGACAGACATAGACAGACAGACATAGACAGACAGACATAGACAGACAGACATAGACAGACAGACATAGACAGACAGACATAGACAGACAGACATAGACAGACAGACATAGACAGACAGACATAGACAGACAGACATAGACAGACAGACATAGACAGACAGACATAGACAGACAGACATAGACAGACAGACATAGACAGACAGACATAGACAGACAGACTATGTTGATATAAGCTTGGTAATAAAATACAATATCGACTAGCGCACTTACCGCAGTTCCCAAACCCATCACATTCCAAGCAACCTTCTGGTTGTAGATCATGATCAGGTTCTGGTTGTTGCCATAGATACGCCCATTGATTGTGTGTTTCTTGTTACTCTCGACAAACCTCGGGTCATTTCTGAGAAACACAGTGTGTTGAAAACATTCAGTAATGCTCTGTAGTACATAAACAAGCAAAATCGAAAAAATAAAATTTTAACAAAGCTTATGGAAGGGAACATTCGCAAATTCACTGCAATATCTCTCAATACTGCAAGGTTTAACGCCCTTTTTCTATATAAAACAAAATTAATTGATTAACTTTAATTGGAAACTAATCGATTGAATTTTTTATCTGATTCCTCTATAGTCACGGGTTATGAATAAATGCGCAAAATTGTAACTTGATCCGAGAAGGGCAGGTGGGAGAAGAAAAAAACGTGTACAAAGTCTGTACCAGACAGACAGACAGACAGACATAACTAACCATGTAAGACACCACTCGATAACAATTTATGACGTCAGGGTACTCAGAGGCGACAGCAAGGAACGTGTGTCATTCTGGATTTCGGTCACACTGTAAGGAGTGGGACCGATGTTGTTAGAACATCAGGGTTCCGCGGAACACTGTTTGGGAAACACTGTTTGGGAAACACTGTTTGGGAAACACTGTTTGGGAAACACAGTTTGGGAAACACAGTTCTAATGTAAACTAGAGAATATTTCTAAACTGAGGATCATGCCTCTGAGAGTGTCAAAGCCATAATAATTTTCTAATAATTAGCATATAATACAAGTAGACATACTATATAACCAATATACGTTTGTGTATGCACTGTATACAGACATAAATACTGTATTGCCTACCAGACAGTGGTTCTCACAACGCTTCCATATGGGTCAGAAACATCAAACATTTGGTATTATATATAAAGTAGCTTATACTTCTTGATCGCTTTTACTAAAGATGTCTGCGCCATATCATGGGCTTACGCTGGCAGGACCGCACTACAAACAGCGATGTTCTTACGAACGCCAGTATGGACTGTTTAGAGAGACGTCTTAAAGTTGGACAGTTACGATGAACTGGGCACATATCCCGTAAAAGGGAAGATCGTATGTCAAAGGGAATATGGCAATCCTTTTGGGTGAAATGTAAGGTGGATTTAACAGAGGTGCCCTGCGAAAACGCTTTAAATACCAGCTTGTATCAGACAGCTGTAGGTTTCTTACAAAGGACGCGGGATGCGCTTTTGAGACCAAAAGAAAATCCGCTGGTGATGACAGGCGTAGACAGCGAAAACAGAAACTGCCGGGCAACTGTTGTGTCTGCGCTTGATGTGGAAAAATATATAGGTTGCAGAGGGGACTGAGTAACCACGTAATATGCTGTACTTCTCGTAAGTCTTTTGGCTTGAAGAAAAGCCTTATTACTATTCTATAGACCTGTATATTTCAAGTATATACGTTACTGGTAGTTTGTGCCTATACGGGCAGGGGCGAACATCCTGATGTTTTCTTCCAAGTACCAACTGTCGTTTTCATTCATGACTGTGAACAATGTAAACAACTCTCTGTCCACATCTTTCCTTCTAGAGTAGGAATCCAGAATACCTTTCCTGAAATGAATGAGTTATATTATATACAGTGATAATTCTCCCACATATAGATAATCATATGAATACCAAATATAAGATCTAGCATTAGTTACAATCACACCCATCGAGTTTCAGCGTGTTTTATGTTGTCTGGAACACTTTCTTATCCTTTACTAGAACGGCCCAGATTGTAACGCCCTCCCACAACACAATTTTCTGGTCCTCAATTATATAACACCCCCCCCATTTTTTTTTGTCTCTTTCATCATTAAATTTAATGACCCGTACTCCCGTATTTTATAAATAAAATAAGATAAGATAAGATAAGATAGAGTATGCACAAACTTCTTAGGCCTATTAATTGTAGCCTTCACGTTTGCCTGAAATCATAAGGCCTTACACACACACACACACACATACACACTACACGCAATATTTTTAAGTGAAACACACACACGTTTAATAGGTCCTTGACGTAATTTTTTCGACTTTTAAATTTAAGATTTAGACTAGAGGCCTACTTGTAGATCTAAATCTAGAACTAGTCATTATAAAAATGTGCCGAGCGTTATCACTAGCCGTCTTTACATTTCAAACTGTACAAGTATTCTCCACACTCCACACACACACAAATACTTTCAGAGAGATGTTCTATGTTCTGAGTGAATACACATTTCGTAAACACACAGATCTAAGGATAATCTCTAACATTCACTCTGAAAATTCTGTGGATTCGTTATTTTAAATCAAATTTAGATTAGGAAGCGAAAGTCTAATAATATAATCGATAACAAAATAAATATTCTACAGAAAAACCAGTAGATTTGTGTCTCACCTGCAGACAACCAAACCTCCGATTAGACCAGAGTTGGTGTCCTTCAAGGGGTCGATAGAAGAGTAATACACCCAGGGAATGCAGTTTGGGTCATTTCGACCAGGACCAGATCTCTCGGGTACTTGCCAGACGTACTGGTAAACCTGACCAGGGGCTACAGCTGTGGCATCTCCGTAGTTGACTCCGCTGTCTTTTTGACTGATGGAGAAATTTAAAAAAGATTCTAAGATTAAGAGCAGAAAATCAGATCAACGAAACAAAAAAATGACGTAATGATTCAGTCAATGGCATTTTTTTCATGACATTTGACAGAAACGCGATGTATTAAGTTAAATTTATCATTACCTGGCCAGGACTTTGGATCGTTGGACTCCTAAACCAATCGTCTATCGAATTACGAACTGATAGGGTGCTAATGGAATTCCAAAGCTTGCAACTAAGTGGTATGTAGGAAGTACAGTGAGTTTACCCACAGCGGGTTCAGTCTATTTCCTACAATTTGTGAAGCATGATATGTCCTCAAAAAAATCGAGACCAGGTCAAGTCGGAAGCATTCTTTCCTTCAAAAGGTTTGTCATGCCACATGACATGGAACTATTAACGTTACAAAGTACAGTAAAGTAATTATTATCATTCCAAGTCATTTTATATATGGCTCCTTGTATCTCGGAAGACAATGGTGAATCAATGGCTTTGGTTTCGTCTTGAGGCGGGGCAGAATCTGGTGTGACTGATCAAGCTGATTCTGGAGCGGCAGAGTTTGCCACAGTACGTGCATGTATATGCATCTGACTTAGGGCTATTTGACAGGGCAGCTTTCTTCTTCTTTCTCTTGACTGATGCAGCTTCCTTTCTTTTGCACTCGGCGAAGTTTGTACCAGCACGTACAGTCTGTCTCCATGCTGTCCAGTCTTGGGCTATTTCCTCCCATATACTTTAGTCGATGCCAGTGGTTCTCATGTCTCGCTTACAGACATCTCTGTAGGTTAGTCTTGGGCGGCCCTTAGAGTATAGGGTATAGTATGTCTTTAGGGATTCTTCCATCTGGCATGCGAGTGACATGACCGAGCCAGAGTAGTCTTCTCTGTGTAAGAAGAGCATAGATGCTGTGCATATTGGCCCGTTTTAGAACGTGCTGGTTGAAGACATGATCCTTCCAGGAGATGCACATAATGCGTCGCAGCCAGGGTAAGTGGAAGCTATTTAATCTGAGTTCTTGACGCATGTAAGATACCCAACTCTCACTGCCATAAAGAAGTGTGCTCAGAACGCAGGCATTGAAGACTAGCATTTTGGTTGCCTTAGTCAATTTGGTATTTTCCCGCGTGGAGAGTTTTGCCATTGCTGCAGAAGCCTTTCCTATTCTTTTTGTGAGCTCAGTGTCTTCATCTATGTTGCTGACTATTGTTGTTCCCAAGTATGTGAATTCTTGCACCACTGTAAATGTGTGATTTCCATTATGTAATCTATATTGATAAAGTGCTAGGCTTAACTAACCCAGGAGTCTCCTGTTCGAGTTCCAGTGAAGACTTAAATTTTGAATATCTGGGTTTTCAGTGAAGACTTAATTTTTGAGTTTCTGGGTTTTCAGTGAAGACTTAAATTTTGAATTTCTGGGTTTTCAGTAAAGACTTAAATTTTGAATTTCTGGGTTTTCAGTGAAGACTTAAATTTTGAATTTCTGGGTTTTCAGTGAAGACTTAAATTTTGAATTTCTGGGTTTTCAGGACTCCCCTGAGTCCATCCAAATATAATGGGTATCTGTCATACGTTTGGGAGGTAAAGGTCGTTGTGCTGGGTACATGACACCCTTGTTAACCTATTGAACCAGAAACAGCTGAGCTTAACGTCATTTGCTCCCATATATCACACGTCTGAAAGGGGTACTTAACTCTTTGTAAAACGCTATATTGTACCTCTATGACTACAAAAATCGGTTCCGCCCAAATGTAATAAAATGATGATGAAGCACTTAGACTAACAAGGTGATACGTATGTAACTGGAACCTCCTGGTTGATTCTTTGATAATGTCAAACACATTAGTTCTAGTTTAAAGACAATCTAATTCATAATTCTCTCACCTGGTCTTGAGGCCATGAGCGTGAATTGAGAAAGGTATTCTTGCGTTGTTTTTGAAGGTGACCCTGATGGTGTCCCCGACTTCTGCCACCATCACTGGACCAAGGATGTCTCGGTTCTCTCCTGGTTTGATCAACTTGAAGCTGTCGTCAGTGTACTCCCGGTAGACGGCTTTCTTGTGAACTTTACCGATGAAGTAAGGATCCTGTCGTACAAATATGTGTCCCTCACTGAGGAAACATAACAGACAGTTACATTGTGGTACATCATACAAATATGTGTCCCTCACTGAGGAAACATAACAGACAGTTACATTGTGGTACATCGTACAAATATGTGTCCCTCACTGAGGAAACATAACAGACAGTTACATTGTGGTACATCATACAAATATGTGTCCCTCACTGAGGAAACATAACAGACAGTTACATTGTGGTACATCGTACAAATATGTGTCCCTCACTGAGGAAACATAACAGACAGTTACATTGTGGTACATCATAATATGACATATACAACGAATTGCATCATATATCAGTCACAATGAGTTTCACCATAATATAACATATACAACGAATTGTATAATATGTCAGTCACAATGACTTTCACTATAATATAACATATGCAACGAATTGCATCATATGTCAGTCACAATGACTTTCACTATAATATAACATATACAACGAATTGCATCATATGTCAGTCACAATAAGTTTCACCATAATATAACATGTACAACGAATTGCATCATATGTCAGTCACAATAAGTTTCACCATAATATAACATGACAACGAGTTGCATCATATGTCAGTCACAATGAGTTTCACCATAATATGACCATTACATTAAGTTGCATCATATGTCAGTCACAATGAGTTTCACCATAATATGACCATTGCATTGAGTTGCATCATATGTCAGTCACAATAAGTTTCACCATAATATGACCATTACATTGAGTTACATCATATGTCAGTCACAATGAGTTTCACCATAATATGACCATTACATTGACTTGCATCATATGTCAGTCACAATGAGTTTCACCATAAAATGACCATTACATTGAGTTGCATCATATGTCAGTCACAATGAGTTTCACCATAATATGACCATTACATTGAGTTGCATCATATGTCAGTCACAATGAGTTTCACCATAATATGACCATTACATTGAGTTGCATCATATGTCAGTCACAATGAGTTTCACCATAATATGACCATTACATTGAGTTGCATCATATGTCAGTCACAATGAGTTTCACCATAATATGACCATTACATTGAGTTGCATCATATGTCAGTCACAATGAGTTTCACCATAATATGACCATTACATTGAGTTGCATCATATGTCAGTCACAATGAGTTTCACCATAATATGACCATTACATTGAGTTGCATCATATGTCAGTCACAATGAGTTTCACCATAATATGACCATTACATTGAGTTGCATCATATGTCAGTCACAATGAGTTTCACCATAATATGACCATTACATTGAGTTGCATCATATGTCAGTCACAATGAGTATCACCATAATATGACCATTACATTGAGTTGCATCATATGTCAGTCACAATGAGTTTCACCATAATATGACCATTACATTGAGTTGCATCATATGTCAGTCACAATGAGTTTCACCATAATATGACCATTACATTGAGTTGCATCATAAGATGACAGTTCCAATGAGATACGTTCTAATATAGGGGAAAAATAAATTATAGCTTTTATATAGCGCTACTTTCATGATTATACTAATAGCATGCTCAGAGCGCTTTGGTCCAATCTCATTTGTGAACTAGTGGGAGCAGGGAGTATCTGGAAGAAGTTTTTCCGTGCTGCCTTTAGGCGCTCAGTAAACAAAACTCTGTTCGAGTCGGGTGTCGAACCTCAAGCCCCCTTCATAGATAGCCAAGCCAAGCCAAGTTGAAGCGTACTTAGCCTCTCGACCACGCATCCCGCATCCCATGCATATGGCAGTTACAATGAGTTGCATCATGATATAGATAGCGTTAAATCTATATGTGTACATGTGTAGCAATTCTAGCATGTCGTCCGAAATTCTTTCCCATTGTGACACCATTGAAAGAAGTTTTAACATCAGTGTTGTAGTCTGCTGCATTTAATGTATCCGAGAAAGAATCTAATTCTAAATAGATCCACACAAACGGCACACAAACGCCCCAACCATGTTACACTTTGGTCTAGCACAATAGTGTTGCACTTGGAAATGTGTGTAGTTTTCTAAAACTATCTTTCGCTTCTTGTCATAAGTAGAGAAAAGTTATGAGACAATCATTGAGTTATTTGAGTGGGGTGGGGGAGTTCGTATGTTGAATTCATTCCAGAAAGCGAATGCATTTATCATGCTCGAATAATTAGGTCAAGATTGTATTCTAGTTAACAAAGGGAAACAAGTGTAATAGCCTAATCAACAGAGCTCTTATTCAAATGTAGATCTGGCCCTGGTGGCTGACTGGTAATGCCCCTAATTTCCGTGTTCAAGCCTCTATGACGATTAAGATTTTTTATTCTTCGAATTTTTTTTAGGGCGCCGCAAAGTTAACCCAACTCTAAATGAGTACCTGTATCTAGGGAATTAAAAGGGGTTGGTCTTTGTGCTGTAAACATGACACCATCATTAGCCATGGAAAGATCTTCATTTACGTCCCCTGCCCCATTGTTAGGTATTTAGAGGTTAGCTTTGACTATTTCAACAACAAATATAGATTTAGACACTAATGTTACACAAGAAAAAAAAAAGGTTCCCTCCCTTGAATTCATTCCTACACGATTGTAACTTGTGAACTTCTATAGCGTTTAGTAAATTTACGTGTTGGGGTTGAAGAGATCCTCCCCGGTCACAATAGATCTTGGCAGTGGGGCGTAGTCCCACAGAAGCTCATCCGCTGCTACAAAGTAGTCTCTGGTTTTGCCGTAGCCAGATTGGTCTTTAGAAGTGTAGCCTGATTGGTCTTTAGAAGTGTAGCCTGATTGGTCTTTAGAAGTGTAGCTGCTCGTGCAGGTCTTCACGTTATAGAAGGCAAACATTCCGTTCTCTCTGGCTAGATCTGAGTGGGAGTACAGCATCCATCTACCTGCAAACACACATGACAATCGTGTAACAGAAATGTCTAAGAGATACGTCTTAGGAATAGTCGTAGAAAAAAACGTCTTTGAGAGATGTCCTAGAGATATGTCTTAGAGAAATGTCTCAGGGAAACGTCTTAGAGAAACGTCTTAGAGAAACGTCTTAGAGAAACCTCTTAGAGAAAGGTTATAGAGAAATGTGTTTGTTATGATGCGAGTTATTTTAATTGTGGATGATTTCTAGTTTTGGGTGATTCTTCATTAATGCAAGGACAAGTGTATGCTGGAGCAGTTTCAATAGATGTATTAGACAAATACTTTGAGACGCCAACTCCAACTCTATTCTCTGTACAAGCTTCAACTTCTACAAACTTTCTACTATTCGTTCTACAAGTTCTAGCTCTACTTTCCCTCTCCAAATTCTCACTAACTCTCTCTCTCTCTCTACAAGCTCCCAATTCTCACTAACTCTATCTCTCTCTACAAGCTCCCAATTCTCACTAACTCTCTCTCTCTCTCTACAAGCTCCCAATTCTCACTAACTCTATCTCTCTCTACAAGCTCCCAATTCTCACTAACTCTCTCTCTCTCTACAAGCTCCCAATTCTCACTAACTCTATCTCTCTCTACAAGCTCCCAATTCTCACTAACTCTCTCTCTCTCTCTACAAGCTCCCAATTCTCACTAACTCTATCTCTCTCTACAAGCTCCCAATTCTCACTAACTCTATCTCTCTCTACAAGCTCCCAATTCTCACTAACTCTCTCTCTCTCTCTACAAGCTCCCAATTCTCACTAACTCTATCTCTCTCTACAAGCTCCCAATTCTCACTAACTCTCTCTCTCTTTCTCTCTACAAGCTCCCAATTCTCACTAACTCTCTCTCTTTCTCTCTACAAGCTCCCAATTCTCACTAACTCTCTCTCTTTCTCTCTACAAGCTCCCTATTCTCACTAACTCTATCTCTCTCTACAAGCTCCCAATTCTCACTAACTCTCTCTCTCTCTCTCTCCAAGCTCCCTATTCTCACTAACTCTCTCTCTCTCTCTCTACAAGCTCCCAATTCTCACTAACTCTCTCTCTCTCTCTCTACAAGCTCCCAATTCTCACTAACTCTCTCTCTCTCTCTCTACAAGCTCCCAATTCTCACTAACTGTCTCTCTCTCTCTCTACAAGCTCCCAATTCTCACTAACTCTCTCTCTCTCTCTCTACAAGCTCCCAATTCTCACTAACTCTCTCTCTTTCTCTCTACAACCTCCCAATTCTCACTAACTCTCTCTCTTTCTCTCTACAAGCTCCCTATTCTCACTAACTCTATCTCTCTCTACAAGCTCCCAATTCTCACTAACTCTCTCTCTTTCTCTCTACAAGCTCCCAATTCTCACTAACTCTCTCTCTCTTTCTCTCTACAAGCTCCCAATTCTCACTAACTCTATCTCTCTCTACAAGCTCCCAATTCTCACTAACTCTCTCTCTTTCTCTCTACAAGCTCCCAATTCTCACTAACTCTATCTCTCTCTACAAGCTCCCTATTCTCACTCACTCTATCTCTCTCTACAAGCTCCGAATTCTCACTAACTCTCTCTCTCTCAGTCTCTCTCTCTCTCTCTCCAAGCTCCCTATTCTCACTAACTCTCTCTCTCTCTCTACAAGCTCCCAATTCCCACTAACTCTCTCTCTCTCTCTACAAGCTCCCAATTCTCACTAACTCTCTCTCTCTCTCTCTCTCTACAAGCTCCCAATTCTCACTAACTCTCTCTCTCTCTCTACAAGCTTCCTATTCTCACTAACTCTCTCTATCTCTCTCTCTCTCTCTCTACAAGCTCCCTATTCTCACTAACTCTCTCTCTCTCTCTCTCTCTACAAGCTCCCTATTCTCACTAACTCTCTCTCTCTCTCTACAAGCTCCCTATTCTTACTAACTCTCTCTCTCTCTCTCTCTACAAGCTCCCAATTCTCACTAACTCTCTCTCTCTCTACAAGCTCCCTATTCTCACTAACTCTCTCTCTCTACAAGCTCCCTATTCTCACTAACTCTCTCTCTCTCTCTCTCTCTACAAGCTCCCAATTCTCACTAACTCTCTCTCTCTCTCTACAAGCTCCCTATTCTCACTAACTCTCTCTCTCTCTCTCTCTCTCTCTCTACAAGCTCCCTATTCTCACTAACTCTCTCTCTCTCTCTACAAGCTCCCTATTCTCACTAACTCTCTCTCTCTCTCTCTCTCTCTACAAGCTCCCAATTCTCACTAACTCTCTCTCTCTCTCTCTTTCTACAAGCTCCCTATTCTCACTAACTCTCTCTCTCTCTCTCTCTCTCTACAAGCTCCCTATTCTCACTAACTCTCTCTCTCTCTCTCTCTCTACAAGCTCCCTATTCTCACTAACTCTCTCTCTCTACAAGCTCCCTATTCTCACTAACTCTCTCTCTCTCTCTCTTTCTACAAGCTCCCTATTCTCCTTAACTCTCTCTCTCTCTCTCTACAAGCTCCCTATTCTCACTAACTCTCTCTCTCTCTCTCTCTCTACAAGCTCCCAATTCTCACTAACTCTCTCTCTCTCTCTCTCTACAAGCTCCCAATT
The DNA here is from genome assembly GCA_036873155.1 of Biomphalaria sudanica. Taxonomy (NCBI): domain Eukaryota; kingdom Metazoa; phylum Mollusca; class Gastropoda; family Planorbidae; genus Biomphalaria; species Biomphalaria sudanica. The sequence goes on along the minus strand of JAZGLO010005381.1, from coordinate 75,584 downwards.
CTCACTAACTCTCTCTCTCTCTCTCTCTCCAAGCTCCCAATTCTCACTAACTCTCTCTCTCTCTCTCTCTCTACAAGCTCCCTATTCTCACTAACTCTCTCTCTCTCTACAAGCTCCCTATTCTCACTAACTCTCTCTCTCTCTCTCTACAAGCTCAAAATTCTCACTAACTCTCTCTCTCTCTCTACAAGCTCCCAATTCTCACTAACTCTCTCTCTCTCTCTACAAGCTCCCTATTCTCACTAACTCTCTCTCTCTCTCTCTCTCCAAGCTCCCAATTCTCACTAACTCTCTCTTTCTCTCTCTACAAGCTCCCAATTCTCACTAACTCTCTCTCTCTCTCTCTACAAGCTCCCAATTCTCACTAACTCTCTCTCTCTTTCTCTCTCTCTCTCTACAAGCTCCCAATTCTCACTAACTCTCTCTCTCTCTCTCTCTCTCTACAAGCTCCCTATTCTCACTAACTCTCTTTCTCTCTACAAGCTCCCTATTCTCACTAACTCTCTCTCTCTCTCTCTCTACAAGCTCCCAATTCTCACTAACTCTCTCTCTCTCTCTCTCTCTCTCTACAAGCTCCCAATTCTCACTAACTCTCTCTCTCTCTCTACAAGCTCCCAATTCTCACTAACTCTCTCTCTCTCTCTACAAGCTCCCAATTCTCACTAACTCTCTCTCTCTCTCTCTCTCTCTCTACAAGCTCCCTATTCTCACTAACTCTCTCTCTCTACAAGCTCCCAATTCTCACTAACTCTCTCTCTCTCTCTCTCTCCAAGCTCCCAATTCTCACTAACTCTATCTCTCTCTACAAGCTCCCAATTCTCACTAACTCTCTCTCTACAAGCTCCAAATTCTCACTAACTCTCTCTCTCTCTCTCTCACTCTACACGCTCCCAATTCTAACAAAATGAGGCTCCACCTGTACCTTTTCACATGTACCTGTTCAAAGACACCACGTAGACACTCACGTCTCACAGTCACCCACCCATATCATACCAGGACAACACCACCATTCTCTCGTCCAGACATTGACACCTGAGTCCTCTCGTATCTCAAGTCCTAACAGTATTAGAGGAACATTTTCATAGAGCACCAGAACCTCGTCCTTGATAATGAATATTTAGGGTTCAGCTCCAACATGATCGATGTGAATGGAACCAACAATGTCGACATAAACTGACCTGGGTTGTCAGGGTTCATTGACAAAGCCGCTGTAGCTCCTGGGGTCAGGTATCTGGCGTCTCTGTTATTTCCATTCTCATCAAAGGTGTTACCATCAAAGGTAAGTGTGTGCACGTCAAGGGCAGATCCAACGGACATGACGTACCAGATGACGTTTTCGTTGGTGCAGACGTCCAGTTGTGGCAGGTTTCCAAAAATGTAACCATTAATGGCTAAACGAAACAAATTTGAGACATTTATTAAACAGAAATGCCAAGTTTTTTAACTAGTTTTTTTTTCTGTGTATTTTCTGTGTTTTTTTTTCCGTTTCCTAAACAGAAGGTGAAAAAAAAAAAGAAATGAAGGTAATTGAAGAGTAGAGAAAAATAGCAGAGGCACAAAAATGGTAGAGAGACAGTGATAAACAGTGAAAAAGAGCAAGGGGGATAATTCATCAATTTACCTGACACCGATTATTTTGAATTAAATCCCTTACCTGCTTTCAGATCAGGCACAGAAGTGTTAGGTTTGGTGTACAGAGAGTTGCTCTCATCAATGATAGAGAGAAGAAGGAAGATCTGCTTAGGTTTGTACTGGCACAAGGGAGAGAACAAGAAATTCAATCACTCACATTTGTGATTAGGAATTATGAACTACAAAAGTAATATTCATTTGTCTACTACCTACATTACATTAAATTAGTTGTCTCACGTCAACATCCAATATAACTTTGTTATGATAACAGCGCGGAGCATGGTTCAATCACTTCAATGTTAATCATAAATAGACAGTTTACTTTGAAGGTTATAGTTTCTCAAAGTAGTAAAAGAAATACAATTCATCTTCATTAGAGAACTAGAGAACATTTCTCCTGAACGGATTATATGTCTTCTCGTCTTTCCGCATTCATTCAAGAGTTTCATAGCTTAATGTTATGGAACATCTTGCGCATCATCTTCTAAGTCTACATTTAAAAGCATATCATTGGAATATTATAAAGTCTAGTAGGTCCATACATTCGCTTGACCAGGTTTCTTTCTGGAGGGGGGTGGTTATTTTTTTTTTTTTACAAAGCTTCTATCAACTCACTCTGTTGTCTGTCTGGTAAAAGTTTGTTCACGTTTTTCCCCCAATCTCGGACCAAGCTGAAATTTCGCACAATCATTTCTTTTAACTGACAACACAAGTATCAATTTTAAACAATATACCAGTTAGTAAATTATGAATAGGTAATTAAAATTATTTTGCTTGGTATCTTGATTAAGCTGAATTAGGCCCCTTTATAGGTCGTCGCTTTAATGTAAGTTTGAAATAAACAGTAAATAACTATACAATCTTCCATTTTCAAAAGCACCTCACTATAAGAGTAGTTAGTATGTTGGCTTAAGTAGGCTTGGGGCTTGGGTCATGAGTTCGAATTCAGGTTGTTCCACAATTTTTTTTACATAATTTTTTTTAAGCGATTTCGGTCCAGATAAGTGAGTGGTATCATAGCGTATTGAGAAACCCAAAAGCAAGAAAGTATTTTTAATGTTTTTCTTGTTTTATCTATTTATTTTGAGACCTCAATCTTCCTTTTTTTTTTTCCTTTTCTTGCGCTTTTCTTCTTCCATTTTCAGTTTTCCTTTTATCTTCTTTTTTTCTCTTACTGAATGTGACACGTGACTATACATGTCAAAGTGTAAACCTAGGGCAGATTACTTTGATTGACTCTTAGTGTAACAGTCCCCAATGTTAGCATTTCCTTTTCAAAATAAATAAATAAGCTGACATTAAATATTCATTTGAATTTATGTTCGAATTTTTTTATCTCGATACCACTGAACTATATATTTTGGTATAATATATAGGTCTGTGCTCTATAGAATTCATAATCTATTGCACGGCGACCTGGTCATGACCACATTCTTATATGCTTTAGAGTCTTGGACACTGACTGCTGAGCTAGAGAAGGGGATCCTAGGAAAGGAATTGAGATGCTACAGAAGGATCCCAAGTATCACATAGAAAGACTGCATCACAAAACAAGAGATTAGAGACAGGGTTACTGCAGCGATTGGACCCACGATTATATTCTAACTAGTGTAAAACACAAACGCAAACTAAAACTCTATGGCCATATTACAAGATCTTCGGGGCTTCCTTCAGGGAACAGCACCAGGAAAAAAGAAGAAGAGGCAGACATAGAAAGCGATGGGAAGACAACATAAACGAATGGACGGGCCTGCCACTGAAAGAGGTTCTATCCAAGTCAAAAGACAGACAGGAATGGAGAAAGACTGTCGACAGATCTTGTCTGGTGCCCCAGCGGTCCAACAAAGTAAGGAATAGAAGGTGAATCTAGTGTAGCAGTATAAAATGATCTGTCTTGTTTTCCGTCACTTACGGGTAGAACAACTAGCTCATACAAAACAAAACAAACAATTGCTCAGAAAATAATATAGATCTGTAGATTTAGAAATAATTTTGAAATATTTTATGTCTTTAAATACAGAGAAAAAAAATATTATCGCCTCTAAAGTCGAGGTTGTGTGCAGTATCACTTACTTCTTTACTGCTGAAGTAACCTTTTCTACAGACGAGCAGGACTCCCACTAGCCCAGCGTTCTGATCTTTGGCAATGTCATAGGTGGAGCTGTACAAAAAGTTCCTGCAGGGGAGGTAGCTTCCGTCCAATAGGTCAGTGGGAACATAAAATGTGTAGTTGTGGACCTCACCTTGACCCACGATACCACCTGGATAACTTGTGCCCGCTAAGAACAGGCATCATATAGTTAGCTTTGGTTCTGTTATATGACATTTAAACATCACAATACAATAAAAAGCTTAGTCGGGTACAATGTGAAAAACAAAGATCTAAAAATAGTTCAATACTTACCTATAAATTCCTCAGATGAATCGTATCTCAGGCCATGAGGCAGGAAAGAGACAGGAAAGGGGATGGTGTTCTTCAATGACACCACAAGTGTGTCGCCAACCTCAGCTTTCAGGACAGGCCCAACGAGGCCCAGATGCTCTGGGCTAGCGACCCTATATTTGAAAGCTCCATTGGTATACTGGAAGAACCTGGCCTTGGTGTAGGTCAGTTGAATCTGTGAAGGGCCTGGATATTGGCTTTGTGAAGGCGCTTGGTAGTTCGGAGACTCGTACTGATAGAAGGAATGTCCCTTGTCTGACTCCATATAACTAGAAGATCTGTAATTTTTTTGGCAATATTTTTTACATTAAAATGCGTTATCAAACATTTTAGATCACCGTAATACGAATATATGCAGCGAGAATGCATTCGTTCTATATATTTTATGTTATATTAACTGCATACTTGTAACCTGTCTAGATAGTATTTAATGCTATATTTAACTGTATACTTGTAACCTAATATAGATAATATTTAATGTAAAAAATAATTGCATACTTGCAACCAATGTAGAAAGTGTAAAATGTAATATTTAAATGCATACTTTTAACCTGTGTAGATAATATCTAATATTATATTTAACTGCATACTTGTAACATGTTGAATAAAGTATTGACAGAAAAATTAGAAGACATGAACTTTTCAGAAATGTCTGATCCTATGAATGGCAGACGTTCTTTCAAAGAAGGAGATGATTACGAATATATTTATTATCATCATCATCATCAAACTCAATTTGAGTGAGGGCTTGCCTGGTTCAAATCCTGTTCAAACAAAACAATAGAAATAGTTAAAATAAATATAATACAAAGGACCAAATGCTGAACACTTACGCTGATGGGCCGGTCAAATCCTGACCGGTTCTCAAATCCTTTCCGCTTGGTGCGTAGTTCCAGGTGGTCTCTTCCACAGTCAAGAAATAGCGTCGGACAATACCGTAAGTCTCAGACTTCTTGTAGCCGGCAGCGTCACAATCGAAAACACTGAAGATGGCAGATATCCCAGCTGTGTGTGTTCAGGTGTGTGTTTAAACGTGTGTCATAAAAGAGTTAAAAACAAAACATTTCATTAATTCGTAGTGCTTTAAAATCAGACACTTTACTGTTTAATTAATAGGTAAACAAAGACGTACTCGACAAAATGACACTTAGATGAATACATTGGCTTATTTGACACTTGTATTGCTAGTAGCATTTTTTTTTTGTCTTTAAGAACTTATCGAAATAATTATTTTTGGACTTCCAAATTGAGATGTTTTTATTGAATCAAAGAAAGAAAGCCAAACGTTTAGTTGGTGTTTGGTTTCTGGGTAATAAATCGTTTCAGTTAAGAATGTATTTTGGTGGGGAAAAAGATTACAAACCAATATGCAATCTCTTTTCTACAGCAGTGATGGACAAACGTACAAGAAAGACAAACTAGCGGACCATAATGTTGTGTTTTTCAAAATTGAAAATTGTAACCATTAACGAATCAAAACCAAGGACGTATAATTTAAGGTCAGTGTCGCCAACTAAAAACAAAAAAGGAGCTACATCTAAAATTCTAAGAGCCATTTTGTTAATAAATGCATTGGTTTTATATTTAGACGTTTACAAGACATACTTCTTATTTATAGTACAAAACATATTGCGAGCCGAATTAACCAATTCCACGGGCCGGAGTTGGCCCGCAGGCCGTACTTTGCTCATCACTGTTCTATGGGGACTGTAGGTAGAGATGATGTAAAGCTATCTGCGTCTTTGGCCGATGGTTAACAAGGGTGTCATGTGGCCAGCATAACGAGCTCTAAACACAGAGAGAGAGAGAGAGAGAGAGAGAGAGAGAACGTTTTAAATGTGTATAAACATTTAATCTATTTGTCTTTTACCTCGTTCATTGTTCTCTGTGACGTCAGTTACTAGCCAGTCTCCGGGTACTTGGGGTGTGGTCTCTGCGGCCACAAAAGTAGCACTGTAAACCGAAACGGTGTCTCCCCTACAGAGATAATATATATATATTTATATACATATTCTTTTATTATTATTTATAAATATACCCACAGGCTGGAGCGTGTATCTGTGTGTCAAATTGAGGGTTAGAAGAGTCGTTCTGACCCATTACCACGCTTTCTTATTCTGTATTGAGAACTTAACACATATAGCTATTAGTTGAAAGGTCTCATTGTTGTTGTTTTATTCATATTGAAGTGTTGTTGTTTTTTGTCTGTTTGTTTGTTGTTGGTGTTTGCAGTTGCTCTTGGTTTTTTTTAGGTGATAAAAGAAATACACACAAATTATTACATGGTTTAAAAAAATATTTAGTTCGTTACTAGTTTTGCATTCTAAACACCGGAAAAAAACAAAAAGTTTTCAATTTTTAGGTTGGCCTCCATTTTATGAAAATCACCAATTGATAGTAGGATAGTAAGATAGACAGATAGACAGACAGACATACAGATAGATAGATAGATAGATAGATAGATAGATAGATAGATAGATAGATAGATAGATAGATAGATAGATAGATAGATAGATAGATAGATAGGCCCAAATGAATTTTTTGCGGGGATCTTCACAAAGAACTGCGTATCTCTAAGCCATTGATTAACTGCTAGAATGAGCGATACAACTATGCTGCTTTTTTAATAGTACATACTGTTTTGTGTTATAATTATAAATTACATAATAAAGATTACTAGCCGGATATTACCTTCGGCCTGCGGGCCTTAGTTTGTGTATTACAAATCTATTGGATTGGATTTAGATCTATGTCAAACTTACATACATACATACATACATACATACATACATACATACATACATACATACATACATACATACATAAATGCATACATACATACATACATACATACATACATACATACATACATACATACATACATACATACATACATACATAAATGCATACATACATACCTACATACCTACATACATACATACATACATACATACATACATACATACATACATACATACATACAAACATACATACATACATACATAAATGCATACATACATACATACATACATACATACATAAATGCATACATACATACCTACATACATACATACATACATACATACGTACATACATACATACGTACATACATACATACGTACATACATACATGCATACATACATACATGCATACATACATACATACATACGTACATACATACATACGTACATACATACATGCATACATACATACATACGTACATACATACATACATACATACATAAATGCATACATACATACCTACATACATACATACATACATACATACATACATACATACATACATACGTACATACATACATACGTACATACATACATACATACGTACATACATACATGCATACATACATACATGCATACATACATACGTACATACGTACATACATACATACATGCATACATACATACATACATACATACATACATACATACATACGCCTTACTTTCTGCATGATAGTATAGATAGATTAATGAGATCCACGCTTGTTATATATACAAATTAAACTGTTTGAATGTATAACGAATGACAGACTTATACGAGTCTCGTCTCGTGCCCCCATCTATAATAAAATGACTAAGAAAGTACAATTCAGTTCATCCTAGAAAAATAAAATCTCGGGGCTTACTATCTGACCTCACAAATGTTTTAATAAGAACGATAGAAACGAAGTCAATCATATTCAAACGAGGATCCACCTTCTCATCTACTTCTAACGTCTATGTAAAAAAAACTGCAATCTGTAGATCTTTTATTGGCGGTATGGGGATTATTATTTGATAGCTATCTTGACCTCATTGCCTTAATGAACTTTTAAGTCGTAGATGTTTTTGATAACACTTTCAGCGCCGATCCTACTTTCGGGTTAAATATATAACCTCTGTCAGACTCATCTGACCTTTTTCCATGGCCATCAGAAATCTGATAAGTTTAAGGCGAAGATAACTAAGCGCTTAACTTAACTCCGAATGGATTAGCTCCTTCATTACGATTCAAGCTCAAGCCTAAAGCAAACTAAAATGGATACACTGTTATTACGATGATAGATCTAGTTATTATTGTATGTGCGCGACTTATTGTTGTGACCTTGAAAAAAAAAGGTGGGCAGATGGTTTGGTTGTGTAGACTGAATAGATTCTGATGAAATCACGAGGTGGTCTGTCGAAGTTTAAGTTAATAAATATTGGCGTCACTGTTGAAAGGGAGGAAGAACAAACAAGGCACGTAACGAGAGACGTGGAGGCATCACTACGTGTTTCGGACAGCACATGTACCTCACCTGGTGTGTTGGTACTTCATATCTTGACCGTGGAAATGGATGCCATGCACGTCCACTTCGTTCCCAAAGCCAATGTTGTAGAAGACGACTCGGCTCCCAGCACATGCCTGTGGTCAACAAGAATATAAGGTGGAAACAACTGGTATTTCATTTGTTAGTTCAAATTAGTTAACGCAGTTACAAATTTTTTTCTTGCATGTTTAAACAAGTAAAGTTCCACTTTCAGACCATGCAATCTATACTGCAGCTGTTTCTATGGCCGAGGTTAACGAGGGTATCATGTAGCCAGCACAATGATTAATCGCTTTACTTTCCCAAACTAATGTCAACTACCCATTAGACAGGGTGGACTATAAGCTTTACACTTTTTTGATAGCTGGAAATGTAAAATGGCTGTAGTTGGAAAAAAATTGTTTATCATTTACAAAAACAGAGAGAAAAACTCCTTTGTCCCCCTGGCAATCAAATCATTGAATAGAATTGATCTATCTGGTGCAAACATTTGCCATGTTTTTTTTGAAAATTATTCTTATATTATTTTTCTTGTTAATAATAGACACTGTGAACATTCATTAAAGCTTTTTACATTAATTTCCCTTTAAAACAAAAACAAAAAAAATATTGGGGCTGGGGGGGGGGGATAGTGCTTATGAAGGATGAAATGCAAAATGGGATGTTTTTATGTATCTGAGCTACATTTCAAATGGTTGTAGCGCTAGTGCCTCAGCTCTTAGCGCAACTCTGACCTGGAGTCCGAACATTGTGGAGAATTGTAAACCGTTGAGGGACCTTCTGCGATTACTGTCCACGAAAGCGGGGTCAGCGCTCTGCTGGAGTTGGGCGCACCTGGCAGGGTCGCCACAATACCTCTGGATGTTCTCATCGATGTACCAGCTGAGGTTCTCGTCCCAGTTGAAGGCAACCAGGGGCAGGTCCACATCCACGTCTTTCCTTACTCCGTAGCTGTCCAAGACACCTGCAGAAGAAAGATATTTTCACACAATGCCCATGTGTACACCAGGGGCGTAGCATATTACCCTTGCTGCCGGGCTTAGGAATATGATTATGCCCCCCTTCCTACTGGTACACCAGGGGCGTAGCATGTTACCCTTGCTTCCGGGCTCAGGAATATGATTATGCCCCCCTTACTCTGGTACACCAGTAGTGTAGCAAGTTACCCTTGCTCCCGGGCTCAGGAATATATAATTGCCCTCTCCTCTGGTTACCCAGTAGCGTAGTAAGTTATTATTTCTCCCGGGTTCAAGCGTGACCTCCGTGACCCCTATGTCGAAGGTGCCGGTTCAAGAATATCGTAGGTTAAACTAAAAAAAAAAAAAACATGTAAAAATACGTTTGAAAAAACAAATAATGCTTATATTAAATGTAATAGTATCAATTAGTTTGAATCTGTCAAGTGATTAAATTAGTAATAGCTCAAGACTAACAATAATAAATCTGTGCGATTAGAAATACTTTGATCCATTGTTTTTGTTAAGCATAATTTCACGCTTTTAGCTTTCTCCCTGCCCTGTGATCCTATCACTTGTCTGGACCACTTGGGCAAGGGGGAGTGGTGGAAGAACCGGGGGGGGGGGGCATAAGTGTCATTGTTACCATGATCGTTTTTTTTTTTTTTTATTTTTTTTTTTTTAAATGTTTACTCACGGCTCAGGCCTCCTCAAGGAAACTAATTCAACTTATACCATCTCTTTTTTTTTCATATCTGTCAAGTACGATTTCTTTCCCTTGTTCCACATCAAACAAAACAATTAATTACTTTAAAAAAAAATTGATTCTTGTTTTGTCATGTACAAGAAATAATTCAGTAAAATGTCAACATTCAACCTTTTACCAGACAGAGTGAGCTTATATAAGTAAGAAGTAAAAACGGATCAAATTATTACCTACGTAGACCTTTTACAAAACATTTACAAAAGGATAGTCCACTGCAGGTTTTACATGTAGATATCTGCATTCAAAAAAACAGCAAGTCTGACGGAGTCACCTGACTATCGATCATGATGTTAGTTGGTATAAATAAAGCAATATTGTGCCTCATGCAACAGATGTATGAAAGCTTGACAAGTTAGGACACGCTTGACATTCTTGACACACGGATCAATTTTTTACTCACTCTGTCGGGTAAAAAGTTTGTAAAAACTATTTCTCCCACACCCAATCTAGGATCATGTTGACATTTGCACACTTCTTTTTACATTACAAAACAAGAATCTATTTTATAAAAACAAACCAACTGTTGATAATTTATTATTTTGTTTGGTGTGGTGGCACAGTGGTGGTTATAAGTTGAATTAGTTCACTTGAGGAGGCTTTAGCCCTCGAGTACGAATTTTAAGTCGTTCAACTTTTTAAAAAATTCTTTTAAACGGAAAAAAAAAGACCGGTAACAGTCACCTCCCCTGTCTTCACCTTTTCTTTCCCAGACACGTGATAGGATCAGTGGGAAAGCTAAAAGCTGGAAATTGTGCGAAACAAAACAAAAATTGGTAAAAATATTTCTAATAGCACAAATGTATTATTGCTAGTATAGGTCAATTGCACATTTAATTACATGATTAATCCAAAGTAATTAATACTATTACACTTAATCAATAAGCATTGATTTTTACAGAATTTCATGGTTTTCTTGTATATATTTTGCTTGTTGTAAAATAAAAAAATAACATTTTAAAAAATGAATAGAATAGTTAGTTGTTTTGACAAAGCTTATATCACCTCACTCCTTCTGTCTGTCTGTCTGTCTGGTACAAATTTTGAGCAAGCTATTTCTCGCACTTTCCATTCTGGGATTAAGTTCAAACTTTGCATAATTATTTATTGCCCTAACAAAACATGAATCTATCAAAAAAGTAACCCATTTTATCAATTATTTTTATATAAAAAAAAGGAAAATACATCATACAGTATTGAGATATAATGTTGTAAATGTGCAGTTCTTTTCCTTATATAAGCTTTATTTTTTATAAGTAATTTTGTTTATTTTCCTTGTGGTATTTTTGGTTTACTGAATAAAGAAAGTGTTGATAACCTATGTATTTTAAGAATTTTTTTTTCTTCTTTTTAGCGCCGTAAATAAAAAATTGTTTAGCTCTGGCAAGAGTAACCTTTCAATACAGCGTAGTGGATATTAGTTTAAAAGCTCTGCATGTTTTTCTTTTCATGTTTGCCATTGACCTCCCCCCACGTTTCTTCACATTGTTTTCACTTCTTTGCTTGAATAATGTAAACCGACTTTTAAAAATCGAAATGGGGGAGGAAAAATAACTTAGCTCGAATCGGGGCTAAATCTCTAGCCCACTTGATAGGCAGGTTCTACACATCCAACAAACCTTTTTTACAAGTGACTATGACGCCAAGTAGACCAGCAGCTGGATCTTTGACAGAATCTGTGTGTGAGTGGTACACCCATGGTAGGCAGTTAGGATCACTGTCTGTTGGTGAGTTGTTCTCAGTCACGTGCCAGATCTGGGTCACAATTTTACCAGGAGGAACTGCGTCATCTTTTTTATCTTGACCGGATGTTCCGTCGAGGTAAAGTGCACCTTGTGAAATAGTCATGCCGCTAGAGGATCTGTCTATCTATCTATCTATCTATCTATATACCTATCTATATACCTATCTATCTATCTATCTATCTATCTATCTATCTATCTACAGAGATGTCTAGATGCGAGACATGATAGCCACGGGCATCGACCAAAGTATGTAGGAGGAGATAGCCCAAGACCTGACAGCATGGAGACAGACTGTACGTGCTAGTACGAACTTCGCCGAGTGCAAAAGAAACGAAGCTGCATCAGTCAAGAGAAAGAAAAAGAAAGCTGCCCTGTCAGCTAGCCCTAAGTCAGATGCATTTACATGCACGAACTGTGTCAAACTCTGCCGCTTGATCAGTCACTACAAATTATGCCCCATCTCAAGACGTAACCGAATCCAGTGATTCATCTGGGCGCATCCATTGTCTTCGGAGACAGAAGGAGCCTTGTATATATTATAATTATATATATTATATTATAATATATATATACCCTATATATATATATATATATATATATATAATAACCTAGATCTATCTAAACTCTGAGCTAATAACCTTTAGTCCTAGATCTAACTAAGCTAGTAACCTAGATCTAAATCAACTAAAAACCTAGATCTACCTAAACTAATAAACTAGATTACCTAAACTAATAACCTAGATTAACCTAAATTAATAGCATAGATCTACCTAAGTTAATAACCTAGATCTACCTAAACTAATAACCTAGATCTACCTTCGTTCATCTTCTGATAAAAAACTGCGTGTGGGTGAATGGAAAAGTTTCCTGTGGCGTTGTTGAAGAAGTTGATGACGATCACGTCACCCACCTCAGCTCTAATGAGGGGCCCCAAGAGTCCGAGCTGTGGATGTTTAGGAATCTCCTCAGAGAATGATACATCAGTATATTGGAAATAGGCAGCCTTCCTGTACACTGGACCTATTCTGTCAACACTTTGTTTCGTCCAGGTTTCAGCGAATCTTTATTGTATAAATAAATAAAAAAATTTAACCAAATGTTAGTACTTTGTTGTTTTTTTAACAAATTCGTTGTCGAGAAAAATAATTTTTTGTTTCTGACTCATTTGCTCTCTTTCTTTGTATATATCATCATTCTCTATCTAGCTCTCTCTCCCCCCTCTCTCTCTCTCTGACACACTCTTCCCCCCTCTCTCTCTCTCTCTCTCTTACACTCTCTCCCCCTCTCTCTCTCTCTCTCTCTCTCTTACACTCTCTCTCTTACACTCTCTCATTCTTACACTCTCTCTCCCCCTCTCTCTTTCTTACACTCTCTCTCCCCCTCTCTCTCTTACACTCTCTCTCTCTTGCACTCTCTCCCCCTGTCTCTCTTACACCCTCTCTCTCTCTCTTACACCCTCTCTCTCTCTTACACTCTCTCTCCGCCCCTTTCTGTCTTTCTTACACTCTCTCTCCCCCTCTCTCTCTCTTACACTCTCTCTCTCTTCCATTCTCTCTCTCTTACACTCTCTCCCCCCTCTCTCTCCCCCTCTCTCTCTCTTACACTCTCTTACACTCTATCACCCCCTCTCTCTCTCTTACACTCTATCACCCCCTCTCTCTCTCTTACACACTCTCTCTCTCCCTCTCTCTCTTACATTCTCTCTCTCTTACACTCTCTTCCCCTCTCTCTCTTACACTCTCTCTCTTACACTCTCTTTCTCCCCCTTCTCTCTCTTACACTCTCTCCCCCCTCTCTCTCTTGCACTCTCTCCCCACTCTTTCTCTCTCTTGCACTCTCTCTCTCTCTTACACTCTATCACCCCCCCTCTCTCTCTTACACACTCTCTCTCCCCTTCTCTCTCTTACACTCTCTCTCCTCTCTCTCTCTCTCTCTCTCTCTCTCTTACACTCTCTCTCTCTCTTACACTCTCTCTCCCCCCTCTCTCTCTTACACACTCTCTCTCTCCCCTCTCTCTTTCTCTCTTACACACACACTCTCTCTCCCCTCTCTCTTTCTCTCTTACACTCTCTCTCTCTTACACTCTCTCCCCCTCTCTCTCTCTCTCTTACACTCTCTCCCCCCCTCTCTCTCTTACACTCTCTTACACTCTATCACCCCCCCTCTCTCTCTTACACTCTCTCCCCCCTCTCTCTCTTACACTCTCTCTCATCCCCTCTCTCTCTAACACTCTCTCTCTTACACTCTCTACCCCTCTCTCTCTCTCTCTCTTACACTCTCTCCGCCCCCTCTCTCTCTCTCTTACACTCTCTCCCCCCCTCTCTCTAACACACTCTCTCTCTCCAGCTCTCTCACTCTCTGTCTCTGAAATCATAAATAATGTCTTCCTTACGTCTCTCCATCTCTGTCTTTGAACTGTCCGCCTCCTGGCACGTAGTTCCACAAAATATCTTGTGCTGCGATGAAGTATTCTCTTGTAGCTGCCTTCACAGAAGCCAGCATCGCCAGGGCTAATAGGCACGACACACACAGTCTGGCCATTGTCCTCCGCTGTGCGATCTGCACATCAAGCGAATCCAGAAATAAAAAGAAAACCTGTAGGATTCCATGACATATGTGTTGTATTTCTTTTAAATCTTATCTTATAAGTTATACATGTTCCTTTCAAAGAAAATATAATTACGTCCTACGCATATCGACCTGTCAATCTAGTCATTTATGTTAATTAGTAATTAGAGACCTAAAATTTACTTAGTCGTTGGTTTTTCTGGCTGATTCAGGCAACCCGTTTGATGTTATAATTGCACTAGATGTACGAATTTGTCCTTGCATATGGAATAAGGAATGAGCCTTTTATTTAGAAAAAAAATGTGTGGCCTGTTTGATGTTAAGTGTCGTGAAACAAAAACAAAATGTTAATATAAATACCAAATTTGTATTGACCATCATCCACATAACATTCTCGCACTCCAGCTACAGTAACAACTGTAATCTTATCTTATCTTATATAATACAAAAGTTACTTCAAAAAAGAAGATGATTACGTCCTACGCGTCATGCATCTAGTCATGCATGTTAACCAATGACTTAAATTCTGCCAAGTCACTGGTTTTCCTTTCTGGCTCAGGCAACCCATTCCATGCTCTAATAGCACTAGGGGAGAAGGAGTATTTGTACAAATTTGTCCTAGCATATGGGACGAGGAATGTGCCTTTATCTTTGTGTCTTTCTGAGTATTTTATTAGATTTTGTTTTTGTATCTAAAGATTATGGTTCAGCTGTTTATGTATAATTGCTATTTTACTTTTGAGTCTATTGTCCTGAAGGCTTTAAGCCAATGAAATATTTTGTTCTCCTCTAAACTTTTTTAAATTTAATTTCTGTCTGTTATAGAATTACATCCGAAAATAAAACAAACAGAAAATCTATTTAAAAAACTTCAATCCAGGGGCGGACTGAATCGGCCAAGGCATTTCTTTACAATCTTGCATATAAATTGTATATATCATGCATATCAGAATGATATAAATAAGATGAGATAGGTGGATCCCGAAATTCAAATCCCCAGTCTTCCCCAGGACTTTACCACTGAGCCATTGCAACTCTTGTCTACGGATATAAACTATTACATTAGTGCTGAAAACTATGTTCCATTGAATTAGTCTCTCTACTAGACAAGGTTTTTGTTGGTTTGAAAAACGACGAACAAAAGTCACTTTTATAAGAGAAAATGATAAAACCTTAATTTAATACGTGTCATAATGACATCCATGAGGCCCTTTAGGTGGCCCTACCGGCCCATGGGGTAAAGGCCCACCGGGCATTTGCCCTAATGCCCATATAACCAGCCCGCCCCTGCTTCAAGCAAACATGTTTTGATAGTAAATTTCTATTTAATTTTAAGGCCGAACATTGAGAAAAAGAACAATAGTATGTACTTGTGAACTAAAAGAGTTCCATTAGCCAAAACTCTCTCTGCAACCTGCTACTTTCTAAACCAGTGAATGGGTTACAGTTTTTAGGAGCGGGCCAAATAAATTCAAGAAACAATTTTGGCTGGACATAGTCATAGTCATAGTGTCGGGATAGATGACTGTCCTGATGAACAACCTTGGTTTCATAGTAAATGAGACGCACTTATTTGTGGCACTTGCCAACTTGCCTTAGCTGACATAGAAGAGAGCACCTGGTGGCATGAGGGCTTCAGAACGAGACGGCTGGAGGTCACTCAGAAAGGCCTCGGGATGCACATTTGAGACCAAAAGAAAATCCTCTGACGAGGACAGACGCAGACGGCGAATAAGGAAATCTTAATCGACCTCCGGCTGACAATGGTTATGCTTGCCCTAGATGTGGAAAAATATGTAGGTTGCAGCTGGGGCTGCGTAGCCACGGGAAATACTGCATTCCTCATTATCTTCAGACTCGAAGGCAAGCCTTATTTGTTGCACTATTGCTTCAAGGGTCTAACGCATATCAAAAACAACTTTTTTTTTCCATTTTGAATGACATTGCTTTTTATCATTTTTAGGCTATTGAAAAACATGTGGTGGGACGGATAAAGCTTCAGCAGGCCGGAGTTGGCCCGCAGGCCGTAGTATGCCCGATGAAGACTGGGATTTTTAATTTCTGGATTGCTGGGCGCCTCTGAGTCTACGTTAGATGGTGAAAAGTGAAGGCCACAGAAACAGATGACGTTTATTTTATCTGCCCTTCAGACCACAAGGTCAGACAGACATTAAAAGTGCATACGTTAAAGAGTTAAGTTCCAATCTAAAGATGTTTTGTTATTTTGCAAAGCTTACACAAGTCATCGTAATAATAATAATAATTGTAATTATAAAGCGCTGTTAACAAATGAATTGTCGCTCAAGGCGGTGTGATAACGTTACGGCTATTTGAAATTAAAGTCATTAGAAACTGATATTATACAGAATTAACAGATGTCAACAAAAACTTACTTGCCTTGTCACTAGTAGGAAAGTTTTGAGGGAGGATCTCTTGATTGAGATGTTAATATACTCTAGCGAAAACATTAACAGAGATAACGTGACATTTTAATATTAAAATCTTTGGACCAATCAACGATTGATTTAGTTTTCAGATGCGTATAATCTATGTCATTTATTAGGTATTTAAAATAGATGGGTGAGGGATCCTGGAAAACAATTATTACTGGGTCAGATATGTGATGGTTTCTCTCCCCCCCCCCCCCGCTCCTTCAACCCCCTCCCCCCCCCCCCCCCAGCGACCACTTTAGTTTTCAGGAGGAAATGAAGTTTTTATTTAAAGTCACATAAAGTCCTGTATTAAGAACAATCACGAAGTTTCTATTGATATCAAGGGCAGGTAATGTTCGTTACATATAAGGAGTGGTCTCCTCCTCCCATGATGCTACTGACGATTGATTCAATTGTGTACTGTTAGGGAATTAGGGAGATTACTTTACGAATTTTTCCCGTGACCTTTGATCGACTTGGGGTCATCCTTGTTAGTTTAAAAATATAGTGCAATACAAAACAAAGTCTTGACTTAAGCATTTCCTATCGAAACAACGTCTTGACTTAAGCATTTCCTATCGAAACAACGTCTTGACTTAAGCATTTCCTATCGAAACAACGTCTTGACTTAAACATTTCCTATCGAAACAACGTCTTGACTTAAGCATTTCCTATCGAAACAACGTCTTGACTTAAGCATTTCCTATCGAAACAACGTCTTGACTTAAGCATTTCCTATCGAAACAACGTCTTGACTTAAGCATTTCCTATCGAAACAAAGTCTTGACTTAAACATTTCCTATCGAAACAACGTCTTGACTTAAGCATTTCCTATCGAAACAACGTCTTGACTTAAGCATTTCCTATCGAAACAAAGTCTTGACTTAAGCATTTCCTATCGAAACAACGTCTTGACTTAAACATTTCCTATTGTCACGAGTCGAGTCTGTGACCTATTTCGACCAGTTTCTAGAACCTCGAGGTCAACCAGTGCAGGTGTCCAGCGTAAACAAGTTAATTTTAGATGTCCAATCGAAGAAAGAGGTTAAGGGAAAAAAATAGCACACGTCAGCTTCTAGAAGGTCAAAGTTACTAAAATAATTATCGGAGAAGGTTCCAGGATTCTGGAATGTACGATCAAAGAAAGTATAAATTAAGGGAAAGTGAGTCAGACGGGGTCCTCGCATAGTAGTAGATGTTGTAGAGCGTTGGTCCTCGCATAGTAGTAGTTCTTGTAGAGAGTTGGTCCTCTCTCAGTAATGAGTTATATGTTATTAGCGGATCCATTAAGTAAAGTTTTAGCAGTTGAAGTTGAAGTTATACTAAGAGAAGTTTTATGTAACATTTAAGTTTTATTTATGAAGTATCAAGTCAAGTTGTAATTGAATTAAGAAGTTAATTTTGATGTGAAAGTTTGAAGAAGTTATTAAAGAAGTTTGAAGAAAATACAGAGAGATGTTTCTTTCTTCATTTCATTGATTTGTCAAGTATTGAGAATATAATCCCTGGCAAATGTGCTCGTCACATATTATGGCACCTCCGACAAAGAGCATTGAAGAGTAAAGGCGTCACATATTATGGCACCTCCGACAAAGAGCATCGAAGAGTAAAGGCGTCACATATTATGGCACCTCCGACAAAGAGCATCGAAGAGTAAAGGCGTCACATATATTGGCACCTCCTGACGAAAAAAGGCATCTATAAATAAAGACAACGACGAAGTCAAGCATCACATATTACATTTTCAAAGAGGAAAGTCGACACATTCTAGCAAGTTCTACGAATTTTCATAAAGCCTCTAACGAGTGATTTATAGCCTCTCTGAACGACAAAGCCCAAATAAAGCCTTATAAGAAAAGCCTCTTGCAGAATACTTCAACAAGACAGCAATCTTTGAAACGAAACTTTGTAATGAAACGTGAAAGATCATCTGTTTTAAGGTCAGTACCTTACATTTTATATTTACTAAGCTGTGAAAGTTACATTTACTAAGCTGTGAAAGCTATATTTACTAAGCTGTGAAAGCTACATTTACCAAGCTGTGAAAGCTATATTTACCAAGCTGTAAAAGCTATATTTCCTAAAGCTGTGAAAGCTATATCTATTAAGCTGTGAAGGCAACGTTACTAAAGCTAGAGTACACTGGTTTGTTTACATACACTGACCACTTACACATTCCTCAAGAGGAGACACCGATCGATATTTAACTAGGTCAGTCATTGTTAACCTCTCACCTGTGGACAGGTGTCGGTCATCGCTAGTATAGGCAGTACTTATAAATAGCACAGTTATTAAGTTATTACAATGGCATTGGTCTCGTACTTGTGGAAAGAATACATCAAATTAGCCGCTGCCTTTCACATCCCACAAGAAAGAATGGAGGAATGGTGGGCACTACACAAATAAATTACGATATACAAAAACGTAAAGAAGACAAAGAGGCAGAAGAAAGAAAAAGGATTAGAGAAGAAAAAAGAAGACAGGATGAAAAAGAAGCAGAAGAAAGAAAAACAATTAGAGAAGAAAAAAGAAGACAAGAAGACAAAGAAGCAGAAGAGAAGAAACGCAAAGAAGAAGAAGAAAGAAAACTTAATGAAATACAAGAAGAAGAAGAAAGAAAACTTAAAGAAAGAAAAGAAGAAGAAGAAAGAAAACTTAAAGAAATAAAAGAAGAAGGAGAAAGAAAACTTAATGAAATACAAGAAGAAGAAGAAAGAAAACTTAAAGAAAGAAAAGAAGAAGGAGAAAGAAAACTTAAAGAAATAAAAGAAACAGAAAGAAATGAAACTGAAGAAAAAGAGACAAACATTACTGAAGGACCTTGTGACATTGTTTATGAGTACAACAAGAATACTACTGAACTTCAACTATTTAATAATGAAGAATTTAAAGCTGACCAGAGGAAAGATATAACTTTGACAAGATTGTACAATAAGGCGCAAACAATTGTAAAGCAGCCAGGACTTCATGTACCTTATTTCAAAGAAGGCATACTTGTAAAGAAAAGTGTTAATTATGATACCTATGAGTTTGTTGAACAAATCATTTTACCACTGAAATATACTCAAGACATCATTGAAAAGAATCACAATTTTCTACATACGAAACTAGCAAGTGTGACGAGGACAAAGAAAAGAATTCTTGACAAATTTTATTGGCCTAGTATTACGAAAGATGTTAAGAAACATGTTAGTCAATGTCAAGTTTGTCAAATGAACAATCCTAAGACAAAAGTTCCAGATCAACGCGCGAATGTTGAACAAAGTTACAAACCTATTGAAAATATTATACCAGACAAAAATGACTCACTGTCTAAGTCAAAACAAAATAACTCAGAAACGAAAACATTTCAACAAGATTTTGATAGAAATATTACAGTCATAAAGCCATGTGGAAAAACTCAAGAAGCTGAAGTCAATATTCAAAGTGAAACAATTTTAAAGGATTACAGAAAGCTTAGAAATTTTAAACAAGGAGACAAAGTGAAGTTATGGTTACCTGACATGAGCAACAAGCTGATTTATACATGGCAAGGTCCATTTACTATCATCAGAAAGATTTCAAACGTAACTTATGAAATCAACATTAACAAATATATCAAAGTGTTTCATGTTCATATGCTTGGAAAATACAATGAGGATACAGATAAAGAAAACTTATCAAAAGTACTAGAAGACAATGTTACATGCTTAGAAACAATTCCAGAGGAAAATGAAGACAATAGAAATGAACTATTACCAGCGACATCAAAACAAACTGAATCTATCAAAGACATTGACATAAATCATTTAAAGTTGAAAAGTATGGAAGACCTGTTGAATACAAGTGAAGAATATACTGAGATATTTCATGATGTTCCTGACATATCAACATTAATAGACAATGAGATTAACTTAAAAACTGACAAACTTGCCAACTCAAATGTTTATTCTCTAACTTTGCACAATAGAGATTTACTGCAGAAAGACTTGAAGGATTTATTAGAACAATGCATACATGAACATTTGAACTCAATGTTTTCTACTTCAATCGTTTTACAACGTAAACTGTCATTAAAAGAAAGATTTAGTGTCAATTTTGGACAGTTCTTATTTGAACATAGGAAAAGCAAAGAATATTATAAGGACAATAGTTGTATGTTGCTTAAAGCTAGAATGAAACATATTCATGAACTGAAAGACATTCTGTACCAATTGAAACAACGTACATTTGTAGCTAAACCAAGCAAGTTTGTATTGAAACCAAAAGTGACATTTTTCAACAGCAGAGTTGAACAAAACTCTCTGAAAACACAGGACAATATTGTTAAACGTATTTTGAACTATAAAGAACCAAGAAAGAAGAAATGTACAGATAGACTAGAATTATTTCCAGTGCCCGAACAGAAGAAATATACAGACAGACTAGAATTGTTTCAAGTACCTGGAAAGAAGAAAGTTGTAAATCTAACAGGACTGTACAGCTGTGTCAATATTTATTTTAATAATTATGTCATGCAATTGTTTATTACTTAGTATATTTACCTTAGTACTGTTGTTATAATAGTTTTAGAAATGAGTAATTTGGCATTGTACATGTTTAGATTTCATATATTGAAAAATAAGTTAATATTCAGATATTATGTATTAGCAAATAATATGATAAGATGACAGATATTTTTCAGTATTGTGAAGTTGTATAATTTTGATATTTTCTTGAGTTTCAAAAGCTAGAAAAGTTCATACTCAAATATCATATAGTGCTGTATGGAACTAAGCTGTATTTTTTGTGATACTTACTATATATGCTAAATGTGTATAATATTTTGAATTTTGAATTATGTAAATGTAATGGAGCAATTATTTGAATTATGAGCTCTGTATTTTTAATGCATGAATTTTTTAGTTTTTTGTGTGCATATATTTGAATAGTAATAAAGTTATTTTACGCATTTTATATTGCATACAAAATGCTAAAAAGGCAAGGGGGTAATGTCACGAGTCGAGTCTGTGACCTATTTCGACCAGTTTCTAGAACCTCGAGGTCAACCAGTGCAGGTGTCCAGCGTAAACAAGTTAATTTTAGATGTCCAATCGAAGAAAGAGGTTAAGGGAAAAAAATAGCACACGTCAGCTTCTAGAAGGTCAAAGTTACTAAAATAATTATCGGAGAAGGTTCCAGGATTCTGGAATGTACGATCAAAGAAAGTATAAATTAAGGGAAAGTGAGTCAGACGGGGTCCTCGCATAGTAGTAGATGTTGTAGAGCGTTGGTCCTCGCATAGTAGTAGTTCTTGTAGAGAGTTGGTCCTCTCTCAGTAATGAGTTATATGTTATTAGCGGATCCATTAAGTAAAGTTTTAGCAGTTGAAGTTGAAGTTATACTAAGAGAAGTTTTATGTAACATTTAAGTTTTATTTATGAAGTATCAAGTCAAGTTGTAATTGAATTAAGAAGTTAATTTTGATGTGAAAGTTTGAAGAAGTTATTAAAGAAGTTTGAAGAAAATACAGAGAGATGTTTCTTTCTTCATTTCATTGATTTGTCAAGTATTGAGAATATAATCCATGGCAAATGTGCTCGTCACACCTATCGAAACAACGTCTTGACTTAAGCATTTCCTATCGAAACAACGTCTTGACTTAAGCATTTCCTATCGAAACAACGTCTTGACTTAAACATTTCCTATCGAAACAACGTCTTGACTTAAGCATTTCCTATCGAAACAAAGTCTTGACTTAAACATTTCCTATCGAAACAACGTCTTGACTTAAGCATTTCCTATCGAAACAACGTCTTGACTTAAGCATTTCCTATCGAAACAAAGTCTTGACTTAAACATTTTCTATCGAAACAACGTCTTGACTTAAGCATTTCCTATCGAAACAACGTCTTGACTTAAACATTTCCTATCGAAACAACGTCTTGACTTAAACATTTCCTATCGAAACAAAGTCTTGACTTAAACATTTCCTATCGAAACAACGTCTTGACTTAAACATTTCCTATCGAAACAAAGTCTTGACTTAAACATTTCCTATCGAAACAACGTCTTGACTTAAGCATTTCCTATCGAAACAACGTCTTGACTTAAACATTTCCTATCGAAACAACGTCTTGACTTAAGCATTTCCTATCGAAACAAAGTCTTGACTTAAACATTTCCTATCAAAACAACGTCTTGACTTAAGCATTTCCTATCGAAACAACGTCTTGACTTAAGCATTTTCTATCGAAACAAAGTCTTGACTTAAGCATTTCCTATCGAAACAACGTCTTGACTTAAGCATTTCATATCGAAACAACGTCTTGACTTAAGCATTTCCTATCGAAACAATGTCTTGACTTAAACATTTCCTATCGAAACAACGTCTTGACTTAAGCATTTCCTATCGAAACAAAGTCTTGACTTAAACATTTCCTATCGAAACAACGTCTTGACTTAAACATTTCCTATCGAAACAAAGTCTTGACTTAAACATTTCCTATCGAAACAACGTCTTGACTTAAACATTTCCCATCGAAACAACGTCTTGACTTAAACATTTCCTATCGAAACAACGCCTTGATCGTCAATAAAGTTGGAATCAGTAGCGTAACAAGGTACTTGTAGGCCTGTGTTCAAGAATATGATGCCGGGCCCCCCCCCCCCTCTCAGTAGTTGAAAGCAATACAAAACTAATTGAGTCATCCTGTATATATCAGTACATTTACAAATACACTTTTTCAATACAGGTACTACCCTGGACAAATATTTGTGTCCAATTGAGTGACGATTTCTCACATACACCGGTGGAGGGCGATAGGAGGGAATGTTCGTAAAGATATCACACTATTTGTGTACAATTGAGTGACGATTTCTCACATACACCGGTGGAGGGCGATAGGAGGGAATGTTCGTAAAGATATCACACTATTTATGTACAATTGAGTGACGATTTCTCACATACACCGGTGGAGGGCGATAGGAGGGAATGTTCGTAAAAATATCACACTATTTGTGTACAAAATTATCTTCTTATTGAAATCAAATATGCTAATTATTTATATTTTAAAAATTATTTTATTTTGGCACTCCCCCTACACACAGTCACACATTCAAAGAAAGGAGGGAGGACGGAACGAATGTATCTACCGCCCCCCCCCACCGGAACCATTCCGTTGGTGGGGCGGTTCAATATTTGTGCAGGAATCACAGTTGTGAACAAACTTAGTTAAATATTTATGTCCTATGTGATATATTTATATAGGATACATAGTGTATACATGGCGCCGCGATTTGGAAGCATATGCCAAGCAGATGGGCAAGACATGGGGACAGTTGGAGAGACTCGACCAGAACTGAGACGCCTGGAGGAAGGTGGTTGGTGGCCTATGCCCCAGAAGGGATCACAGGCAGAGAGGAGATGAGATGATGATGTGATATATGCTACTTAATCATATTTTAACCCATTTGTATTTTATGTCGTACTGCACTATAATCTCAGATTCAATCATTAGTACATTTAAAATGTAAAATGGTGAACGGTTTTTTTGGTGGGACGTGTGAGAGGGACGGTAGATGTTATCGCCCCCCCCTCCCCCTCCTCCTCCCCGGACAGACCCTAAACTTTTTTTTAAAGGGGGGGGGGCGTATTTCTGTGCAGAATTTACTCAATATAAACAAAACCTGTCAGTAATATAAAATCTGTATTTATATAAAAAAATGTTCTGACGTGTTAATTTCTCACGTTCGATGTTAGTTCTTTATTTAGAAAAAAAATGTTTTTGGATCCTTAGCACTAAGGACGCTCCCGTAGCACGAATGTGGGCTTCTTCTACAGACAGTTAAGTAGTCCAACTTAAATGACTCCGAAACATCTGTCAAAGTCAACTCCTTAACTCAAAACATCACTGTTTGCTCCCTGATATAGATCTTATACCCAACAGACCAGGATGTGACAGAAAATAATGTGAAAGGAACACAAATGGAAAAATTAAAAATAGCCGTTTGATACTTGAACCGAGATATATAATAGGGGTGTGGGGTGGGGGGGGGGGGGGTTGAACAAGATAACGTCACACGCACATCAACCTTAACTAATAGGCAGAGTGGGCGGGGCGGACGTACATTCGTGGAGGCATGACATGACATAATGTGCGTAAACAGTTCTAACAATTTTCTAATAAGCTATTTGATGCTATTTGTAACGTATTGTATTATTTTCTCTCTCTCTCTCTCTCTCTCCTGTCTAAAATGTATAAAGTGCAGCAACTCTATAAGAGGTTTATAACAGTGAGGCGGGCTAAGTCGAATCTTCTACACTCAAAATGGGCAACACTTTTTTTTAGTTTTACCGCTGTAACCCAAAAAACAAAAGACGTGATGTTGTGCTATTAACACTGTCAGAGCCAGGGAAAGGGGGGTGTAAGGAGTGTAAGCAACATGGCCATTTAATAACATATTTATATATATATATATATATATATATATATATATATATATATAGATAGATAGATAGATAGATAGATAGATAGATAGATAGATAGATAGATAGATAGATAGATAGATAGATAGATAGATAGATAGATAGATAGAAGATAGATAGATATATAGATATATATGGCTAATCATGTCTCGGACGACAATGGATGCGCTCAGGTGAGTCACTGGCTTTGGTTTCGTCTTGACATGGGGCAGAATCTGGTGTGACGGATCCAGCCAATTCATGAGCGTCAGAGTTTGTCACAGTTCGTGCATCTGTCCTAGGCCTAGGGCCTATATATATATATATATGTATATATATATATATATATCAAAACCACAGAGAAGGCTGCCTACTCGCACCTACTCTTTTCGCTTGAAAGGGTTCCCGGTTTATTGTTTATTGAAATCCATAAGATAGGCTATTGCTAGTAGGAACAGAAGACGTTATTTCTGTACATCATTTGTAATTTCTAGGCCAGTGTTACGTATTTCTTGAAGTCAGCGTTTCATAGACTAAATCCAACGTTCTATCAGGGTTTGAACTGACACGCTCAGATTTCAGACAGAACGATGGACAATGAAAGTGACAGGTCAGGAGATAAGTTCTCAGCGGAAAGATCAGAAGTAGTCTAATCGTTCTCATCTCTCAAAACATTTCCTCTACTTCCACCACACCTTGGACTTTGATGATAAATTATGAGCGCAGAGCGGCATGAACATAAGTATTCAAATCGTACCTCTATCTTTCAAGGCGAAGCCTTAAATGGGCGACTGCTGTCAATCAAAACAAGAACAGAGCGGTACAAAAACTCTTTCGTACCTCACTCGGTCAGACTCTATCACCGCCACTCATTGATCAGGGAACATGAAATGCACCAAGATACCTGTGTGTAGTCGCTGAATGAACTCTTTATGTTGTCTGTTGTATTTGTGTGTATTTTTCTGTTGTGTTGTCTTTATATGAGAAAAGAGTCCTTGTAATCACAACAAATTTCCGTAAGGATCAATAAAGCAGTCTTAGTCTTAGTCTTAGTCTTAGTCTTGGGGATGAACTGACTGGGGATGAAGTGACCGAGAATGAAATGACCGGTCACCTCTTCGAATCTGAAGATTAATGAGGAATGCAGTATTTTCCTTGGCAGTGCATATTTCCAATAAAAGACAGTTGAATATACTTAATTCTTACATTTGAATTGCTTAACATAACAATTTTTTTGTGTAGCCTTTTTTTTTGTTTATTTAGACGGTTTATTCAACCTCCTTCCTACCATCAACACCAACACCAGCACGAGTGGATCCCCATTTCACTTCCAGAACTCTCCATAAAGATAGCTCTAGAACAAACATTAGGTTTGAACACATTTATGAAATATACTCAATGGCTTTAGTATGATTCAAATGGTAATAATTGTATTTGTAAAAGGAATAATTGCAAATAATAACCCGGGAGTTTGAGGGTTAAAGCCCTTGAATTTTTATATTAACCTCTCTTTCTTCTCATTATCAATCTAAATATTTCTGGGGTCTCTGGGCATGCGCCAGGAAGGCAAGCAAGCTTTCTGGTCTGCAGAGAGAGTACGTTGTTCTCCCGGCGTCTTTCTTTCTTACTTTCTTATATAATACAGACGTTTCTTCAAAAAAGAAGATGATTACGTCCTACGCGTCATGCATTTAGTCATGCATATTAACCAATGACTAAATTCTGCCAAGTCACTGGTTTTTCTGGTTAGCTCAGGCAACCCATTCCATGCTCTAATAGCACTAGGGAAGAAGGAGTATTTGTACAAATTTGTCCTAGCATATGGGACGAGGAATGTGCCTTTTTTGTGTCTTTCAGAGTATTTTATTAAATTTTGTTTTTGTATTTGAAGATTATGGTTCAGTGTTTTATATATACTTTACTTTTGAGTCTTCTGTTCTGAAGGCTTTCTAAATTTAGTGATTTTACTAATGGTGTTACTCTAGTAAAATGTGAATATTCGTTTGTTATGAATCTCACTGCTCTATTTTGTGTTTGTTCCAGTTTCTTAATGTTTTCTTGAGTTGAGGGGTCCCAAACGGTGGATGCATATTCTATTATTGGCCTAACCAAGGTTAAATAACATTTTAGTTTTATGTTCTTATTTCATTTATAGAAATTTCTTTTAATAAACCCTAATGCTTTGTTTGATTTTTTTTTATAGTTTCATCAATATGTGGATTCCATGACAGTTTTTCATTTATTATAACACCTAGGTATTTTGCGTTTTTAGTCTGTGTTACTGTTTTGCCATGAATAAGATAAGTGGAATTAATTTGTTTTAGTTTTTTTGTTACTCTTAACAACTGACATTTTTCTGGGTGGAAAGACATGCTCCAATTTGATTCCCATTTCTGTAATTCATCTAATTCTCTTTGTAAAATATCTGTGTCTTGTGTTGTTTTTATTGTTTTATATATTATGCAATCATCTGCAAATAATCTGACTTTTGATCCTGAACTAATGCAATTTGGTAAATTTATTTATGTAAATTAAAAATAGTAGTGGACCCAAGACTGTTCCTTGAGGTACACCTGAGTTTACTGTTATTGGTGTTGATTTAGAGCCATTTATTATTACAGTTTGTTCTCTCCCTATCAGAAAATCTTTAATCCACTGATGCAGTGGACCATTAATGCCGAAATATTTTAATTTTTTAAGCAAACTATGGTGGTGAACTTTGTCAAAAGCCTCTAGCACATAGCTCATTGTTTACACATACAAAAAATAGAAGTGTCAGGGAGAGGTATGGCGAGAATGAATGTTAGTTTGATATTTTGATATGATTGTTATATCCCCTTGTTATGAATGCGAAGTGTTGCACGTCTTGTGAACTGAGTGATTAAGTCTGCGTTGAATGTGCGAGAGAATGTGTTAAGTCAGTAAGGTCTTGCTCCCGGTCCAGGAAGGTTGGACGTTTACTTCCTGGACTGGTATTTATGTATTTATATATTTATAAGTTGATGGACTGGTGTTTTGTGTATTTCATAAGAGTGATATAATTGTGTGCTTTATTAAGTATTAATGTATTATCGATATTCGTGAATATAAGGAGTTAGAGTTGATGTATATTAAGTGTTCGCATTTGAGTTAAGCAAGTATTGAATTATAATTGAGTAACCAAGAAAGTACCAAGCAAGTATTATTTAATATTCAAGAAACCCCTAGTGAGCCAAGTTAAGAAACACAACAATAACAAGAAAGCAAAGCATTCTATATTAATTTGAACCCTGACAAGAAGGTGCCGGACAAATCTGCATAAATGCTTAGTCTCCAGCAGATACTGAAATGTTAGATAAATTAGAGCGAAGAGGGCTGAGTGGTTAAGCGCCTGGCTTCCTTGGGTCCTCGGTTCGAATGTCGGTGAAGACTGGGATTTTGAATTTCGGGATTTTTAGGGCAACCCTGATTCCACTCAACTCTAATGGGTATCTGACTTGAGTTGGGGAAAGTAAGGCGGTTGGTCGTTGTTCTAGCCACATGACTTCCCCCGCTCCTTAACCGTTGGCCGAAGAAACAGATGACCTAAACATCATCTGCCCTACAAGATTGCAAGGTCTGCAAGGGGAAGTTTACTTGTACTTTATTTAGTATAGCGAACGCACGACAGTATTGAGCTTCACCGTGGTAAGATAACTTGTAACGGGCTTGTATTGATAAACACAGTGCAGGACAAATTCAGTTCGTTCTGACGCCTGAGAGAATGGAAGAATAGCGTCGACCTTTTTCTCGCAGATAGTAAAACAAAAGAATGTCAAAAGGTCGACTTCCACAAGACAGAATGTTTGGTGATCTAACGGAAGAGAGGAGATATGCTGATCGCCCACTTTTAAGATAAACTGATGTATGCAAGCGCGACATGAAGCTATTCAAAATAGACACTAACAGCTGGGAAAAAATGGCACTAGATAGATCCACATGGAGAGCGAGCATAAAGGAAGGGTCTCGGATTGCAGATGCCATACACAACAGCAGTAGAAAGAAGGATGAAAGTGCAACAGCACCTTGTGATTACAGATGCCCAACCTGCGACCGCAAGGATTGGCCTCTATAATCACACATGAATTTCAAAGATAAAAGATTGTGTCTCTAGACGTTAAATGCCACATGGTGAAGCGAAAGCAGATCTATGATGACAGTAGAACCGTGAGGTGTTCTCAAAATGGTAGTGTTTGCACTATAAACGTTACTAAAAGTGTATACGAAATCTAGCACGATGAGACATTCAGAAAACAATGCGAAAGAACCTGGTGAACAAGCAATACATGTACGCGAATGATTGATCTTAATCTAATTTTACTTTTCACTTTTGCAATGCCTGTAATTTCACTATTAACAATATGAGAAGTGAGAACTTAAATAAAATTATATATAGGTTCCTTATAAAAACGCCGCACACACCCACACACATCTATTAAAGTTCTGAATCCGCCCATCCATTGGCTATGATGTAACAAATTATAATTTGCATTGAAATGACAGTTTTTTTCTAAGAGATTAAAAATAACATGAAAACAAAACAATGCGGTTTATTTAAAAAATATTGTCATTCTAAATGCTATCTCTTCTTCTTGCCAATTGTTGACGCCAGTGTTAATGTGCTCTAACGCATTACATGGAAAATTATATGATGATATTATCTCTACGGATGGGCAAGCAGCGCATATTAAATCTCATTATCAAATGTTTTTGTTAGTTTTTACAAAGCTTGTATCAACTCACTCTAATTGTCTGTCTGTCCGTCCGTCTGTCTGTCTGGTAACATGTTTGAACATGTTTATCTCCCATTTCCCATTTTCGGATCAAGTTAAAACTTTGCACAATTATTCTTTAAAGCTGTCAAGACTTAAATTAATAAAGAAATTAACAAACTAGTCATTTAATAGTTGGTTGTACATTATTTTGTTTGATTTCGAAATAAGGGAAATAAACGCTACTTAATGATTCACTCATCGGCCTCCTTCAGTCGTGAGAGGACTATGGTTCATCTCGAACACTTTTTCATATTTCTGTGAAGACATTCCTGTCCACATATATTGCATGTCAATGTAGCTTTCGCTTTGGTGGTAGAGGAGCTGGCCATTTTCCGTGTGGCACGCATTTCTTCAAGAGTCGAGGAACATGTTTTCTCGCTGTCTATAGCTTTCTTGGTCACCATCTCTTTCCAACTAGTGCGGTCTCTTCCCAATGGTCAGTATCAATGTTTTTCTGATTTTAAATCCCTTTTATAACGAGGTGGGGGCGACCAGTTTTTCTCGAGCCAGACGCAAGTTGCCCGTATAGAATGATTTCGTGATGCGATTGTCCTCCATCAGTCGAACATGTCCGAGCCAGCGCAGGCGGCGTTGCCTGAGGACCGTAAAGATGCTGGAAGACACGTCGCGAGGATCTCAGTATTACACACTCTTTCTGTCCATGTTATTTTAAAAATCTTTCGAAGGCAGCGCAAGTGGAATGAGTTTAGTTTTCTCTCTTGTTTTGTGTAGGTAGTCCACGACTCACTGCCGTACAGTAGCGTGCTAAGAACGCATGCCTTGTAGACCTCTGTTTTGGTCGCTGTAATGAGCATCTGGTTTTCCCAAACTCTTGGTCGGAGTTTAGCAAAGGTTGATGCGGCCTTCCCTATGCGTTTTTTTTTATTTCCTCTTCTAGTGACAGGTCGCCTTGGATTGTAGACCCAAGGTAGCAGAATTCGTGTACGTCATCTAGCTTGTTATCGTCAATGAGGATGGATGGTGGTGCTGTAGCAGTTGGTCCCATAACATTAGTTTTCTTTGTGCTAATGGTTAGGCCATACTCCGTGCAAGCGTTAGAGAAGCGGAACATTAGTGACTGAAGCTCCTCTTGTGAGTGTGCCTCTACCGCTGCGTCGTCCGCGAAGAGCATATCTCTTAATGAGAGATGTGGATATAAATGGATTCAGTCCCCTTATTTTATTTTGACACGTTGTTTCTTCCCCTTCCTTTTCTCTGATTTTGCATAATTAATCAAAGTCGATAACAATATACGAATCAATCCAAAAAATCAACCAATTACTTAATCCTTTAGTACTAATTAATTAATTTTGTTTTCTATAACAGAAAGAGGAATAAACCCCCGTAATTTTCAGATGGCAGTAATTAGCGGTTCCTTCCCTTAGATAAGCTTATTATTATTTTTTTTAAAAGTATATTCTTTTTTTGTATTGCTTGTTATTGATAAACTTATCTTAGTAAGTTAGTACGGTTACATTAAAGATCAATACATAGCCAGGTCATCGAAATTCAATGTTAGACCGTAACAACATTCATCTTACTGCGGTACGTGTACCACTGCTGGTACTTCAAATTATCCAAAGAGGTACTCGTGTTATTCCTTATTTTCTAGAACTCAGTGTCAAGATCTTTCCTTTCAAGATGGACACATTATCAGGAAAGTGCCAACATATCTACAGTAATCACAAAGAGGATGTGCGAACAAGGTTTCTAGTGACACCGAAGACCCTCCAAAGAAGAAAATGAAGAGTGCTTGGCCGAATTCCAGCTACAGTTAAAACTATTTGCAACTGAGTTGTTGTTTTTTTTAACAAAGCTTGTTTCAACTCACTCTGTCTGTCTGGTCAAAAGTTTGTACATGTTATTTCTCCAAAATCCAATCTCGGATCAAGTTGAAATTTTGCACAATTGATATTTTGACCTGGCAACACAAGAATCACAAAAAATTTAAAAAAAGTAAACGATTGGTAATTAATTATTTTGTTTGTTATTTCGAACAAGGGAAAGAAATTGTACCTCACTGAAGTGGTGGTATGAGCTGAATTAGTCCCCCATATAGGTCATCGTCTGAGGCTTAGTGAACACAAACATGAAATAGAAACAATTGATAACTATACAATCTTCCATGTTTATACGCTCTTCGCTAGCAGAGTGGTTACCGTGTTGGCTTGAGAAAAGCCTAAGAAAGCTTTAGCCGACGAGTTCGAATTTAGTTCGTTCACTTTTTTTAGAAATACATTTGAAAAAATCAATCACCCAGATAGCCCCCTTCTTTCTCCCCCTACCCCTTTCTTAACTGGTCCAGACAAGTGAAAGGATCATAGCGTAGTGAGAAAGCTAAAAGCATGAAATTGTGCTAAACAAAAACACTTGGTAAAAATATTTATATCGCACACAAATGTATTATTGCTTACAAATGTAATCACATGACTGATCCAAACTTAGTGATACACGTAAATATAAGAGTTGTGGTTGTTTTAATGTTGTTTTTTTTCTGTATTTTGCTTGTTTGTTTTTAAAGTGCCACTTCAGAAGCCTGTGTAAGTTATCTGCAATACAGTCAAGCCTGTGTAAGTTATCTGCAATACAGTCAAGCCTGTGTAAGTTATCTGCAATACAGTCAAGCCTGTGTAAGTTATCTGCAATAAAGTCAACCCTGTGTAAGTTATCTGCAATAAAGTCAAGCATGTGTAAGTTATCTGCAATAAAGTCAAGCCTGTGTAAGTTATCTGCAATAAAGTCAAGCCAGTGTAAGTTATCTGCAATACAGTCAAGCCTGTGTAAGTTATCTGCAATAAAGTCAAGCCTGTGTAAGTTATCTGTAATAAAGTCAAGCCTGTGTAAGTTATCTGCAATAAAGTCAAGCCAGTGTAAGTTATCTGCAATAAAGTCAAGCCTGTGTAAGTTATCTGCAATAAAGTCAAGCCTGTGTAAGTTATCTGCAATACAGTCAAGCCTGTGTAAGTTATCTGCAATAAAGTCAAGCCTGTGTAAGTTATCTGCAATACAGTCAAGCCTGTGTAAGTTATCTGCAATAAAGTCAAGCCTGTGTAAGTTATCTGCAATAAAGTCAAGCCTGTGTAAGTTATCTGCAATAAAGTCAAGCCAGTGTATGTAAAGAAGGATGGCTGCTTGTTCGTGTGGTATGATCTCTGGACTATGGTTCGATATCTCTATCGTCCCTGGTTCTCAGCCCTCCCGCTGCCATCCCCTGCAGTCTAGAGGAAGGTTTGGTCAAGGATGTAAATCTCTTCTAAATTGGATAGAATATCCGAATCATGTAAAACAAACAAAAAAAAACAGGTCAGCTTTCTCACTTGCGCAGCATTTTACCGACAAAGCGCACAGATTATAACAAGCAGCCATTATCATTTTTTTTACCAGGAGGATACATGAATTTTTTTTAGTTGACAGCTCCTCATCGAGTGGAGATGGCATAACAAGCTGATGAAAAATAGTAACAGCACTGAGTTATAGCAAAGTTCGATTGTTATATTTCTAGTGCACTGAAGTGTTTATGTAGTCGTAGATATTCTTCTAGCACGCTTTAAGCTTTTGAGTAAAACATTCTAGGGTGGACTGAGAGTGGACTGAGGGTGGACTGAGCAGGGTGGACTGAGAGTGGACTGAGCAGGGTGGACTAAGGGTGGACTGAGGGTGGACTGAGAGTGGACTGAGGGTGGACTGAAGGTGGACTGAGAGTGTACTGAGGGTGGACTGAGGGTGGACTGAGTGTGGACTGAGAGTGGACTGAGGGTGGACTGAGTGTATACTGAGGGTGGACTGAGAGTGGACTGAGGGTGGACTGAGGGTGGACTGAGAGTGGACTGAGGGTGGACTGATGGTGGACTGAGAGTGGACTGAGGGTGGACAGAGAGTGGACTGAGGGTGGACTGAGGGTGGACTGAGAGTGGACTGAGGGTGGACTGAGAGAGGACTCTCTGCTGCCTAGTAGAAACATTCAGCAGCAAGCCTAACCTTTTACAAAGCTTTTTGAGTTAAAGAAAGTAATTCATTTAAAAATTGTGCTCAAACAGTAAAAAAAAAAAAAAAGTTACTAAAAAAATCACTTATTCCGAGGAGATACATCAAATGGTATTACAAGATTATATCTCTCTTCCTAAGCCACTTGAATCATGATTGAAGGATAATTTTTGTTAAAGAACTCGCCCGGAGTGAAAATGTCGATTTGACCCACTTTGTTGGGGGTGATCTATTTCCAAGTCCACCTTTACGTAATTAAACCCTTACTTAACACTGTAAGTAATTGTGTCTTGAAATAAAAAGTTGAAATTGTAATCAACATAAAGACATTTTGTAAGAAATACAAATGTTGACATTGCCGTTATTTGAAATGAATAATCGTTTGAGTCAAATACCTGAAATGAAAATTAAATTCGAAATTTATACACTTTTTAAATTTTTTTTTATGTTTTATACTTTGTCGGCGCTATTTTGTCGGCGCTATTTTGTCGGGGTACCCTTTTCAAGACCTATCATTTTAAGCCTGCCTCTAGGTAATTAAGTGAAAGGACCACCACGATGGTGTGTCCTCTAGTTTAGGTCTTTTCAGTTCTGATTGGTACTAAATCAAATCCTGACAACATTCTGAGCAAACAGCTTAACTGATCTTCAAGTTCATTCCTGTTTCCCGCCAAAAACGTGAGTCTCTAGTGGTGACGAGAATTTTTTTAAACTAATTAAAGCAATGTGGCCGCCTTGGAGTACCAATCAGAAACTATCCAGTTATAAACTGAAATGATGGAGATAGCTTAAGTAGCCTTCAGACAGGCTGACTAAGATTGAGAGGTTCTACACAGGCAGCTCTGTCGTACAGGCTGTTGACACCTTGTAGAATGTTTAAGCAAATGGTGTACTTGTACATGTAAATGGTATACTTGCACTTGTAAATGGTATACTTGTACTTGTAAATGGTATACTTGCACTTGTAAATGGTATAGTTGTACTTGTAAATGGTATACTTGCACTTGTAAATGGTGTACTTGTACTTGTAAATGGTATACTTGCACTTGTAAATGGTATACTTGCACTTGTAAATGGTATACTTGTACTTGTAAATGGTATACTTGCACTTGTAAATGGTGTACTTGTACTTGTAAATGGTATACTTGCACTTGTAAATGGTATACTTGTACTTGTAAATGGTATACTTGTACTTGTAAATGGTATACTTGCACTTGTAAATGGTATACTTGTACTTGTAAATGGTATACTTGTACTTGTAAATGGTATACTTGCACTTGTAAATGGTGTACTTGTACTTGTAAATGGTATACTTGCACTTGTAAATGGTATACTTGTACTTGTAAATGGTATACTTGCACTTGTAAATGGTATAGTTGTACTTGTAAATGGTATACTTGCACTTGTAAATGGTGTACTTGTACTTGTAAATGGTATACTTGCACTTGTAAATGGTGTAAATTTCTTTTAAATGTAGTACTTGTACTTGTAAATAGTGTTGGCTTACTTGTAAATGCTGTAATAGTATTATTAATACTATACTTGTATTTGTAAATGGTGTACTTTTACTTGTAAATGGTGTACTTGTAAATGGTGTACTTGTACTTGTACATGTAAATGGTGTACTTGTACTTGTAAATGATGTACTTGTAAATGATGTACTTGTAAATGATGTACTTGTAAATGGTGTACTTGTACTTGTAAATGATGTACTTGTAAATGGTGTACTTGTGCTTGTAAATGATGTACTTGTAAATGGTGTACTTGTGCTTGTAAATGATGTACTTGTAAATGGTGTACTTGTACTTGTAAATGATGTACTTGTAAATGGTGTACTTGTGCTTGTAAATGGTGTACTTGTAAATGGTGTACTTGTAAATGGTGTACTTGTACATGTAAATGGTGTACTTGTAAATGGTGTACTTGTAAATGATGTACTTGTAAATGGTGTACTTGTACTTGTAAATGATGTACTTGTAAATGGTGTACTTGTGCTTGTAAATGATGTACTTGTAAATGGTGTACTTGTAAATGGTGTACTTGTACATGTAAATGGTGTACTTGTAAATGGTGTACTTGTACATGTAAATGGTGTACTTGTAAATGGTGTACTTGTACATGTAAATGGTGTACTTGTAAATGGTGTACTTGTACATGTAAATGGTGTACTTGTACATGTAAATGGTGTACTTGTAAATGATGTACTTGTAAATGGTGTACTTGTGCTTGTAAATGGTGTACATGTAAATGGTGTACTTGTGCTTGTAAATGATGTACTTGTAAATGATGTACTTGTAAATGGTGTACTTGTGCTTGTAAATGGTGTACATGTAAATGGTGTACTTGTGCTTGTAAATGGTGTACTTGTAAATGATGTACTTGTAAATGGTGTACTTGTGCTTGTAAATGGTGTACTTGTAAATGGTGTACTTGTACATGTAAATGGTGTACTTGTACTTGTAAATGGTGTACTTGTAAATGGTGTACTTGTACATGTAAATGGTGTACTTGTACTTGTAAATGGTGTACTTGTAAATGGTGTACTTGTACTTGTAAATGATGTACTTGTAAATGGTGTACTTGTACATGTAAATGGTGTACTTGTAAATGGTGTACTTGTACATGTAAATGGTGTACTTGTACATGTAAATGGTGTACTTGTACATGTAAATGGTGTCCTTGTAAATTGTAAACGTGTACACCACAGATCTTAATGTAGCGTAACACTTTGTATAATAAGAGATTCTAATAGACATGAACGTATTGGTTTATATATTTGATTTTGATTACTTCCTATTACAGAGAATGCATACGTGACAAATATATAGGCCTGTGATGATTTATTTATATGTCAGATTGCCCTCACCTACGTAACGGAGCTAGTGTCTCACTTCTCGTGTGAAAAGACAGAAATAGTTTGGACTTCTACCAATACGAAAGATAATGAGCGTTTACCCTCCCATCCCCCACGAACCCAAACACCCACAAATGCAGACACATAAACACTTACACAAAACATTTTTTTTAAAGTTGATCTTGACATTTTTTTTCTAATGACAGAAATCATTAATTTCTTTTGGGCTATTTAGCATTTTTTGAAGCAAGATTCTCCATGCTCGTTCATCTGATTATCATAATTCATGACATATTTAAATCGCAGGGCTGTGAGATTTCTGCTTGGTGATCTCGTTAATCAAGGGCAGACAAGTCCACCATTCGCATTGTAGCAGATCCACCGTCAGATGGCGAAACACAGCAGATTAGAAATACCTATAAGTCTTAGCATTATGTCATTAACATTACGCCCTAATGTTTTTTCCGTTTGCTCATATGTATATATCCTCCTTCGTGATCGAAGATGAGCACATTTCTCATTTCCTAATGGACTCGAAGATGACTGTAAAATCCAATTCTCGCTTTAAAAAGCCGGCCGCATATGTGGCATGGGTAGATTAGGTCAGTTGCATATAGGTCTGCTTCTTCTCTCAGCTTTTTGTTGGTTCGGCGCTCTTTCACGCTGGCCACTCTTCTTGCTTCAAATCTCGAGACTCCAAGACTCACAGCTTCACGCCAATGGGAGCGATCGAGAACTAGTGCTCCCCAGCTGTGAAAGTTGGTATTGCATTCCTTGAAGGAGCTCTTGAGAGTGTCTTTTAAGCGCTTTTATTGGCCTCCCTAGGAGCGCTTAGAGTTTAGTGAAAGCACTAGTCGAACACGAAAGAAGAAGTGAATGGATCCCCATTCCTATAAAGCGGTTGGCATACATTTTGTAAGAAATCTACTCAGTCTATGTCAATAATTTGTTTTAGTTTAAAATTTAAAAAGTAATAGATCTGATTGGTGCAATCCAATCTCACTATTGCATCACCACTTTCACTTCTAAAAATAACAGCGTGTGGAGCAGGGAAAGAACTCTAGACAACGTTCAAAACAGAAAAGAGAGGGGGGGTAGGGGTAGTGAGGAAATCTGATTTTATCAATTCCTCCCTTCAGACGTGAATCAAAAGAGTACTGTGCAAATTGATGAATAGAGAGACCTGGGGGTGGGGGCTATGTGCTTAACAGCAGAACAACAAGGCAATCGTTTTGTATTTGCCCCCTTTTTAATTGAATTTTTTAACAAATTAATTTTTCCCCAGGAATGAAACTATTTGGTGCAAAATATCCCGGCGGCCGTTGTCACGAATCGAT
This sequence comes from Biomphalaria sudanica, assembly GCA_036873155.1. Taxonomy (NCBI): domain Eukaryota; kingdom Metazoa; phylum Mollusca; class Gastropoda; family Planorbidae; genus Biomphalaria; species Biomphalaria sudanica. Next base: position 37,341 of record JAZGLO010005381.1, on the reverse strand, counting down.
GCGGTGACCTCATTCTACTTCTTTCTAGAAAGGGTTAGGTCAAAAGAAAGTGCACAGGACAAAGCAAGTGTTAATTATAATTAACCAATCATAGAAAGAGGTCAGAAAAAAAGTTCCTACGTCAGTTTCTAGAAGGTCATAGTTAATAGAAGGTCATAGTTAATAGAAGGTCATAGTTAATAGAAGGTCATAGTTAATAGAAGGTCATAGTTAATAGAAGGTCATAGTTAATAGAAGGTCATAGTTAATAGAAGGTCATAGTTAATAGAAATATTGAGAACAGAAGTTTGTAAGATTCTAGGAAAGATTTACAAAGCTATAAATTGGGGGAAAGTGACCTAGCCGGTGTCCTTGAGTAGTAGCGGGTCCCAGAGTTGTAACTGGTCCTTGATCTGTTGCAGGTCCTAGAGTAGTAAATGGTCCTTGATCTGTTGCAGGTCCTAGAGTTGTAACTGGTACTTGATCTGTTGCAGGTCCTAGAGTTGTAACTGGTCCTTGATCTGTTGCAGGTCCTAGAGTTGTAACTGGTCCTTGATCTATTGCAGGTCCTAGAGTTGTAACTGGTACTTGATCTGTTGCAGGTCCTAGAGTTGTAACTGGTACTTGATCTATTGCAGGTCCTAGAGTTGTAACTGGTACTTGATCTGTTGCAGGTCCTAGAGTTGTAACTGGTACTTGATCTGTTGCAGGTCCTAGAGTTGTAACTGGTCCTTGATCTATTGCAGGTCCTAGAGTTGTAACTGGTCCTTGATCTATTGCAGGTCCTAGAGTTGTAACTGGTACTTGATCTGTTGCAGGTCCTAGAGTTGTAACTGGTCCTTGATCTGTTGCAGGACCCAGAGTTGTAACTGGTCCTTGATCTGTTGCAGTTCCTAGAGTTGTAACTGGTCCTTGATCTGTTGCAGGTTCCTAGAGTTGTAACTGGTCCTTGATCTGTTGCAGGTCCTAGAGTTGTAACTGGTCCTTGATCTGTTGCAGGTCCTAGAGTTGTTGCGATCCCATAAGTTGTTATAAATCTTAGAGTTGTTTTTTTTACAAAGCTTATATCATCTCACTCTGTCCGTCTGTCTGTCTGTCTGATAAAAAGTTTGAACAAGTTTTTTATCCACTTCCCATTCTCGGATCAAGTTGAAACTTTGCAATTTATTGTATTTATTGTACCTGAAAAAACATGAATCAATCAAAAGATTAACCAATTGGTATTGGTAATTAAGTATTTTGCTTGATATCGAAAAAAGGGAAATAAATTCTACTTAATGAGAGATGTGGATGTATATGCAGATTTATTCCCACAATTACGTTTGGTCCCCTTTTTACTCCTAGTTCCCATTCTTGGATCAAGTTGAAATTGTACAGTATTTATTGTCGATGACAATACACGAATCAATAAAAGAAGAACAAATTACTTAATCTATTAATACAAATTAATTAATTAAATTTGTTTTATTTAGCAAAAGGGAGCTAAACCCTGCCATCTTGAGAAAAAAATGCAGTGCTCAGATAGATAAGCTTTGTTTTTACCAGGCAGACAGACTCACAGAGTAAATTGAGATAAGTTTTGTAAAAAAAAAAAATTTAACAAGAAAACTTTTTAAAAAATAATTTTAAAAAAAAAAAAGACAATACCTCCTTTAAACAACTTACAGAGCGATTATTTTCTCTTTATAACTAAGGAATGTTAGATTAGATCAGATTAAAAAACAATGTAACATTTTTTACCGAGCCCCAATCGCCGTTCGCACGCCCTCACCTCTCCCCCGAAAGAATTCTGGTTAAGCGGATGTACAGATCTACTAACCTTTTATTATTCCAATGATCTAGACTTAGAAGACAATGCGCTAAATTTTCGCGAACATTTAATAAAATCTTGAATCAATAATGCCTACATTCGTAAATGCTCGAAAGCAATAGTCCTTTCAATAACGCAAAAAACAATTTTTAGATCTAGATCTAGGTCTATTTCTCTAGACAAAATTAAATGTATTTATTTATTACTTTGAAAAATTATAACGGTCAAACTAGAGTTTTCCCATGTGGCTAACGAGCTAGTAATTTTTTTGTCTAAGCGATATACATCTACTGTTTAATTTATAGGAAAAAAATGTTTGGATCCTTTTTTTTTTCTTTTTAGATTAGCGTCCAGTTTCCATGAAGTTCTGACTTGAATAGAGGTATCGTAAAAAATAGAAACAGATGACCTTCACATCATTTGATCCATAGATAACAAGGTCTGATAGAGAAAGATATTGTTTAGGTCATATGTTTCTACGGGCAACGGCTAACGAGCAGAGTGTCATGTGGCCAGCACAACGACCAATCGCCTTTACTTTACCCAACTAAAGTCAGGTACCCATTTGAGTTGGGTGGACTAAGGGGCGCCCTAAAATTCAAAATCCCAAATCCCAGTCTTCACCGAGATTCGGAAGCCAAGCACTTAACCACTCAGCCACCGCGCCTACGTACCCGTACTTTTAGACACGATAGTGCTACCAGGACACACTATATCAGAAGGGGAAGGTTGACTTGCTTCATCGAAATCTCAACACAGTCCTCCAGATGTAGGACCAAAGACAAGTCGCTTACAATGTATGTATCGTCCAGTCCTCCAGATGTAGGACCAAAGACAACTCACTTAAAATGTATCGTCCAGTCCTCCAGATGTAGGACCAAAGACAAGTCACTTACAATGTAGTATCGTCCAGTCCTCCAGATGTAGGACCAAAGACAAGTCACTTACAATGTAGTATCGTCCAGTCCTCCAGATGTAGGACCAAAGACAAGTCACTTACAATGTAGTATCGTCCAGTCCTCCAGATGTAGGACCAAAGACAACTCACTTACAATGTATCGTCCAGTCCTCCAGATGTAGGACCAAAGACAACTCACTTACAATGTATCGTCCAGTCCTCCAGATGTAGGACCAAAGACAAGTCACTTACAATGTAGTATCGTCCAGTCCTCCAGATGTAGGACCAAAGACAACTCACAATGTATCGTCCAGTCCTCCAGATGTAGGACCAAAGGCAAGTCGCTTACAATGTATCGTCCAGTCCTCCAGATGTAGGACCAAAGGCAAGTCGCTTACAATGTATATATCGCCCAGTCCTCCAGATGTAGGACCAAAGACAAGTCACTTACAATGTATCGTCCAGTCCTACAGATGTAGGACCAAAGACAAGTCACTTACAATGTATGTATCGTCCAGTCCTCCAGATGTAGGACCAAAGACAAGTCACTTACAATGTAGTATCGTCCAGTCCTCCAGATGTAGGACCAAAGACAAGTCACTTACAATGTAGTATCGTCCAGTCCTCCAGATGTAGGACCAAAGACAAGTCACTTACAATGTAGTATCGTCCAGTCCTCCAGATGTAGGACCAAAGACAAGTCGCTTACAATGTGACGTCCAGTCCTCCAGATGTAGGACCAAAGACAACTCACTTACAATGTATCGTCCAGTCCTCCAGATGTAGGACCAAAGACAAGTCACTTACAATGTGACGTCCAGTCCTCCAGATGTAGGACCAAAGACAACTCACTTACAATGTATCGTCCAGTCCTCCAGATGTAGAGCCAAAGACAAGTCACTTACAATGTAGTATCGTCCAGTCCTCCAGATGTAGGACCAAAGACAAGTCACTTACAATGTATCGTCCAGTCCTCCAGATGTAGGACCAAAGACAAGTCACTTACAATGTAGTATCGTCCAGTCCTCCAGATGTAGGACCAAAGACAACTCACTTACAATGTATCGTCCAGTCCTCCAGATGTAGGACCAAAGACAAGTCACTTACAATGTATATATCGTCCAGTCCTCCAGATGCAAAATACCTAGGTGTTATAATAAATGAAAAACTGTCATGGAATCCACATATTGATGAAACTATAAAAAAATCAAACAAAGCATTAGGGTTTATTAAAAGAAATTTTTATAAATCAAATAAGAACATAAAACTAAAATGTTATTTAACCTTGGTTAGGCCAATAATAGAATATGCATCCACCGTTTGGGACCCCTCAACTCAAGAAAACATTAAGAAACTGGAACAAACACAAAATAGAGCAGTGAGATTCATAACAAACGAATATTCACATTTGACTAGGGTAACACCATTAGTAAAATCACTAAATTTAGGAAGCCTTCAGGACAGAAGACTCAAAAGTAAAGTAGCAATTATACATAAAACACTGAACCATAATCTTCAAATACAAAAACAAAATCTAATAAAATACTCTGAAAGACACAAAAATAAAGGAACATTCCTCGTCCCATATGCTAGGACAAATTTGTACAAATACTTCTTCTTCCCTAGTGCTATTAGAGCATGGAATGGGTTGCCTGAGCTAGCCAGAAAAACCAGTGACTTGGCAGAATTTAAGTCATTGGTTAATATGCATGACTAAATGCATGACGCGTAGGACGTAATCATCTTCTTTTTTGAAGTAACGTCTGTATTATATAAGATAAGATGTAGGACCAAAGACAAGTCACTTACAGTGTAGGTATCGTCCAGTGCAATGCTATTGAGGAGTGTGTCAAGACCTTAAAGAAATTACCATGGGTTGTAAGTGGCCTAGTGGTAAAGCGAATAACCTTCGGACCGTGAGGTCTCGGGTTCGAGTCTCAAAGTACACTGGGAATTTTGATATTTTGGGATTTTTAAGATGATCCTGAGTCTGTACTGCGATGGTTGTTGTGCTAGCCACATGACTAATCGTAAACTGTCGGCCCTAGAGCTTTGCATTTATCTGGCCTTAGGACGCATGCTCTGAAAGGTGTACTTTACTTTTACTGAAGAAAAAATTAAGACAAATTTTTTTTGACAAGTTATTACTGAAATCACCACATGCAAATTGTGGACGAAAGGTATATCATTGTGCTTTTTTTTTTATTTCTCAACTTTACATCATTGCGATTTATCATGGAAATTGTATTACTTCGCAGAAAATATGCCCTTTTTATACTCCTGGTATCATGATCTTTAAGATAAAATATTCTCGAACTGTATATAACATAAAGTCATTACATACTCCTATTTAAAAATATTCAAATTTTTGGGGTTTTTTTTTTCTTAACATTTAAAATTTTTAACAATTGTATAGTTTTTAACTCTTATAGGACAAGGATTTATTGTTGTTGTTTTTATGAGTACAATATTATCTGTTTTTAAACCTCATTTGATTAATGGTTTCCACTCTGTGTAGTCAAGTTTTGATAGGCAGTGAAGAAGGTAATAAATAATTGCTTCTTACCTTGTCTTCCGCGGGATCTCTGCGGTCCATTCATTCATTTCGTCAGACGTCTGCTGTTCTACCTGTAGTTACCCTTCGGGAAGGTTACAGAAGTGCTTTTTTTTTCTTGATCTTCTGTACATTTCAGATCACTTTCATGTGAACCTGTAGAAAAAAAAATTTAGCGGCCCCCGAAAGGGCAAAAGACGCTATTAGTTTTGTGTGAAATGTCTGTCCGTCTGTCCGTCCGTCCCGTTTAGATCTCGTAAACTAGAAAAGATAGTGAAAATCCGACATCACAATATTTTAGACCATTCAAAGTTCTGATGCAACGGCTACATTTTTTTCTGAAAGCGAAAAATCTAATTTTTTAAATCACTTATGCAAGCAGTTTTTTAAAGAGAAAAAGCTAATTAGTATGCATTATAAGATAGACCTTATTTAAAACGAATAGCAATCTTTTCTTAAACTTTTGGCAATCAGAGCGACACGTGCATAGACCAGGAGAGTCGCGGTAGCTGAGCGGTAAAGCGCTTGGCTACCGAACCGGACCCGGGCTCGAAACCTGGTGAAGACAGGGATTTCCAACTTCAGAATCCCTGGGCGCCTCTGAGTCCACCCAGCTCTAATGGGTACCTGACATTGGGGAAAAGCAAAGGCGGTTGGGTCGTTGTGCTGGCTACCTGACACCCTCGTCAGCCGTAGGCCACAAAAAACAGATGAACCTTACATCATCTGCCCTATAGACCACAAGGTCTGAAAGGAGAACTAGTTAGGCTAGGTTCACATCTAACTTTGCATTCACTTGCACATATCCTTTGATTTGCTGGACCGTTAGGGCACTACAGAAGATCTGTCAACCGTCTTTCTCCATTCTTATCTCTCATTTGTCTTTGATATTATTTCATTCGGATGTTCTTTCTAAAATATTTAAGCCTGCCTGGGTGGACCACTTCGGGGGCCGATTTTGAGTTTGTGTTTCCACACAAACTGTCATTGTAACCTTGTTTTTTTTAAGTAACGTCTGTAATATAGCCTATATGATAAACCGCTTTTGGTTTTGTTTTCTCTGTCTGTCTGTCTGCTACCTGATTACTCTATAGAAGTGTACAGCTGCCTTCATGAATTGTTTATTAAATGTATAGTTTTACATTTTTAAAATAGAAAAAAAAAATTTCATAAAAAGAAAATAGTATGAATCATAACTTCGTAAATAGCTTATGCCCTTTTACATCCTTTTACTATATGTTCAATCATCGTCTCAAATCTTGATTGAATCAATCATGACCTCTTATATCGTGAACTAGAAAATAGTTACATAGTAAGAATTGCCTTTTCACAAATCGATACATTGAAGTAAATGCATACAATTATAGTATTTTGTTAATGGTTCTCGCCTTTTAAAGATTCCGCAAGAGATATTGAAAATCCAATTGAATATTAAGAAGCTTGCAAAGTTATGTTGAAACGGCTACTTTTTATTTTCTGAAAGTGATGTATTTATAGAACATGTATGCATACGGTTATGTTATTTGCCATAATAAGTTTTAAAATATATAAGTATTACTATTAGTAATTATTAAGTGTTATATTGTAAGATATGCGATTAATTTACAGAATACATTTATTTTTTTTATTAAAAAAAAAAGAGTGCACTTTTATTCACATAATTATAAGCATTATATACATATATGTACATTCTATATGTGAATGTTATACGCCGGAATCCCTCAAACTCAATAGACATATTATAGGCCTACATCTATGTTATCATATATAACCAATTAAAAGATTTATTGCAAAAAATCAAAACACTCCTAAACATCCAAGAAAGATATAAGCAGACTCAATTTAAGCGCTGTTAAAAGGAAGTACTTATTCCATAGACCTTTCACCAAACCCTTTCTTCGTAACTCAACCATCAACTAGATTTAAGGTTCTCAAACATTAGCCTTTTTAGGGGCCCCTGCATTTTGACATTCGACATGATGTAATGTACTTAATAAATAAATGTCTAATGTGTGGAATGCATGCAACATGGTCGCTAATTTACATAACAACATGAATGATAGAGAACAAGGCATAGGCTTAATACTTAATTAATGTAAATAAATTGACATTTTGGGGATCTCTAATGGGGGCTGGAAATTGTCAAACCTGCCCTTTTTACCTTCAACGCTTACAAAACAGAAGATGCATAGGTCAAGGGGTGCATCTAAATTTATTTTGTTTCACACAGACTCTCTTTGTTCTAGTGTTGTTGTGGTGTTGTTTTGTTTTGTTGTTGTTGTTGTTGTTAACCATTCTAATTTATCTCTAGCAAAATTTTGTTTTCAAATTTCTGACGTCTGCTACTAAACAGCAACATGTCATTTCGCTTTTTTCTTAATAAACTTGCTACTAATATTACAGAACCGTTAAATGATTCTCTTTATTGGACTCTCTTCCCAGAAAGACTTGCGGCAAACAGGATACAATTGAGACATAATGAATTCCTTTTTTTTTTCTTTTTACTGTCTTCCCTTTAAATTTTACAAACATTTTTTTTTTACATACGCGGGGGTGGACCATCCCCAATGCAGTTGTCTTTGTATATTCCTATAGTTTATGACTTATAGAAAGTAAGCCGGATCTTGCATATGGATAATGTATGTAAAGTGATAACTGTATACAAAGTCTCGGGGAAATCCTCTACAGAAACAACGTCGTTCTTGATTTTCAACGACACTTTTAGATCTATGTTTTAGAAATGTTTTATTTACAAGCCTTGTTAAAGAACATTTAAAGTCTATAAGCATTCTAAAAGATTTTTTTTCCTTTATTGTCTGTATCGGCTTCTATTACTAGAAGACTATTGAGGTGAATGTGTGTTAGTGCAAACGACCGAGTTGTTATAGGTTAAGGTTTGACTCCTGTGTCCTATTTGCATTTCACAGTACTTGACTAAAGAAAAAAAAACACCATTCCTCGGATGTCAGAGAAATTTTTTTTAAATGGGGGTGGGGGTGTGTTTGACAGCTTTAACAGCCATGAGGATAGTGTGTGTTTGAAATCGGGGAAAGGAGAGGGAAGGGCTACGATACTTTAAAAGTCAACAGCAAATAACTTTGTGTGTTTCCTACAGCTCGAAGGATTTGCTCCATCAAAAACTATGGGGAGGTCAAAAGTCATTCTTGTGGCGTGTGTCTTGCTGGCCATCGTCTCTCGTTGCCATGGTCTTGTCAGAACCTATTACATCGCATCGCAGGAGTTGGTCTGGGACTACATTCCTACTGTGTCTTCAAGGTGAGTTGGTTACGGACTACATTCCTACTGTGTCTTCAAGGTGAGTTGGTTACGGACTACATTCCTACTGTGTCTTCAAGGTGAGTTGGTTACGGACTACATTCCTAATGATGTCTCTTGAAGGTGAGTTTGTTACGGACTGTAACATATTGGTATTATACGTACATTTGCACACTAGCGCTTCAGTGCAACACCGCTTGTGTTTGCGTAATAATTGGAGTTCCTAATATGTCTTCCCTCTTAACTCTTTCTCTCCATAATTATTTACCACATTCTGGTGGAATCAACGTTGGTATCGTCAGTTAGGAAAGAAAGAGTTAAACACTAGTTTGTTATTTGTGTAATATGAATATTGTACACGGACTACATTCCTACTGATGTGTCTTCGATGTGAGTTTGTTACGGACTACATTCCTACTGATGTGTCTTCGATGTGAGTTTGTTACGGACTACATTTCTACTGATGTGTCTTCAAGGTGAGTTTGTTACGGACTACATTTCTACTGATGTGTCTTCAATGTGAGTTAGTTAAGGACTACATTCCTACTGATGTGACTTCAATGTGAGTTAGTTAAGGACTACATTCCTACTGATGTGTCTTCAATGTGAGTTAGTTAAGGACTACATTTCTACTGATGTGTCTTCAATGTGAGTTAGTTAAGGACTACATTCCTACTGATGTGTCTTTAATGTGAGTTAGTTAAGGACTACATTCCTACTGATGTGTCTTCAATGTGAGTTAGTTAAGGACTACATTCCTACTGATGTGTCTTCAATGTGAGTTAGTTAAGGACTACATTCCTACTGATGTGTCTTCAATGTGAGTTAGTTAAGGACTACATTCCTACTGATGTGTCTTCAATGTGAGTTAGTTAAGGACTACATTCCTTCTGATGTGTCTTCAATGTGAATGAGGAAATACATTCCGTCTCACGTTTTTCCTCCAAGACATGACATAAAGACAAATTTAAATGTCGATTTTTTTTTTTAATTAATCATTGAAAATGATAAGTCTCTTAGTGCATGGTAAAGTGCTATTGAACGCAAAGCCAGTAATTATTTGTTTGTTTGTTTTTTTTACCAATTTGAAGTATTTAAAATGAATTATCCATAATTTTTAATATATATATATTCTACTGTAAATGTTTAAAATATATTTGTGTAAATGCCTTTTTTGAATAAAAAAAAAGTTTATTTTTCAACTTCGTAAAAGAAGAATGCGTTGTTTTCAAAAGGGTTATGTGGATAATTAGACATGTAAAGGTTATCTATTGGTTGGTAGATATTAAAATTAATGTCCTATCCTCGTGGATATCATGCCAGGTATATCAGCGTCGCGGTAACAGTTTCAGTGCGTGTGTACTTGCCAGATTGCAATGGACCGAATTTTAATGAGTACGACAACAAATGTTTACATTCAAGAAAGAAACGTAGATGGAGGACATCAACATGAAGAAAGCAAACAAGAATTCATACTTGACATTTCACACCAAAAATACCTGGCCACTAGATATATATATATATTCATTTTTTAATGATCTTACGTGGCAATTGAAGGTTATTCAAGCGGTCACGAAATATTTTCAATGCTCGAGTCTGAGTATCTATTTCTGTCTTTATGGTAATCTAAATAAAGTCATTATAATCCTTTTAAGAGTACACTTCACACATTGTCAAGAAATTAAATACTGAGTCAACGGCCGTCTAACATCTATATATATATATATATATATATATAATTCTCTTCATGGCTTAAGAGTTTGGATACCAAGTAATGGAGACATCACTCTTTTATTTCTGCAAGTCGGACGGACTAGAGTTACCCCACGTAGCTTTAGAGGCAAAAAAAGGGGTAGGAAGAACAAGTAGTATTCACCCGTCACTAAATAGCAGGGCTGAACTTAACTATTGTGACCAAGAAGTCATGGAAAGAGAACAAGTAAACTACTCTGTATTCACCCGTCCCTAAATAGCAGGGCCGGACTTAACTATTGTGGGCCCAATGTGAAACGAATTCCGCGGGTCCCAGTTTGGGTAGGGATACGGATAATAAGTGAAAATTAAGAGTTTGTATTACAAAATATATTCGTCTTTGCATTTAATTCATTCTTTACTACGCAAAGAATTACTACACGAGCCTAAGTCACACAGTATATCATAAGAATTCTGGTTCCTACATACATCACTCTCAATAGCAAAAATTACCAAATGTTTCAACCTATATACGAAAATTGTTGACCTCAAGTAATTCGTCATTGGTTTGAGGCGCAAGAAGCTTCTTTCACTAGATTCCACAATTACGGGTATTGTATAATGCCGTTTGTTTATCGTATGATTGGCGTTTTCCATATTGAATGACACCCCAAAATGACAATTTTTGTCTATATATTTCAGGAGATTTGTATGACTTTTCTAGAGATTTTAATAATTTCCGAATAGTTCCAGGAATTTTTCGTATGTTTTGCAATTTGAGATTTCCATGAGCTCCTGGTAAATCGGCAGGAGGCCGCGGGACATCTGTTATAAGTTATAAAATGGTTTAATTTAATAATTTATACACCTAGAGTTAGCATAGGATCCAGTGGCCAAAGGCCTGCCCTGCAAAAACAAAAGTGGCATATTCTACGCCGCCTGTCGACTAGTTTGCTACAATTTTAAAACTAACAATAGACTGTAACACTTTATACTTTTATAAGTACTTGGATAGCTCAGTGGATAAAAAGTCGGCCTTCCATCGTGCTCGAATTAAGATTTGAGCTTTTATTGAAATTGTTTTTGAAAAGGCAGCACTGAAACCTTTACTCCCCCCCCCACCCAATATAATTTTTTTTCGTTCGTCTCTCATCTACTAGAAATTAATTCCTTCATTTATTCATTACAATTCAGCCAATTTTACTCAATATAGATTTTGTTATTATTATTATTATTATTATTTTATTTTTATATTTTACTTTTTTTTTTTGCACTTTTTTGTATTTTTTTTTCCAAGATGAGAAAAAGTGTATCAACAGTTAAGTAGCTCATGTGGAGGCCCTTCACTCTGTCAACGCGCTTACTAGTATCAATAAATGTAAAAGCATGCCATATTTGTAAAGAAAGAGAGAATAGAGTATTTGTGAATTTCATTTCATGTCTCCCATTCATTTTCTTATCTTTTACGTACGTACTTACTTCAACATTCATTGGCCTCCTTCAGTCGTAGGACGACTATGGTTCATCTCATAGCACACTTCCTCATGTGGCTGTGGAGCCCTATTTTGGAGAGACACTCCCGTCCACAGATAGCGCAGGTTAGGGTCCCCTTGGCTTTTGCTTCGGTGGTAGAGGAGCTGGCCGTTTTTCGGTTTGTGCGTTTTTCTTCCTGGGCTGAGACCCATGTACTTTCACTGTCTATAGCTTTCTTGGTCACTGTCTCTTTCCACCTGTTGCGGTCTAGAGCTATGTCTTTCCAATTGTCAGTGTTGATGTTCACTGATTTGAGGTTACGTTTTATTACATCTATGTAACGGAGGTGGGGGCGACCAGTTTTTCTTGTGCCAGTTGCGAGTTGACCATAGAGGATTACTTTCGGAATGCGCTTGTCCTCCATCCGGCGAACATGTCCAAGCCAGCGCAAACGGCGTTGTCTGAGGGCTGTAAAGATGCTGGGAATACCTGATCGCGCAAGGATCTCAGTATTGCACACTTTTTCTTTCGATGTGACATTCAAGATCCTACTTCAACATTAGACTTCTAGAAACTGTGGAAATCCCCTATAAGGTTGAGGCGCTGGGTGGATGTCGTAAATCCGGCCCTGGGTTTGTGGAGCAAACATAAAAAGGAATAAAATGATTAATGTGGGCAAATAGTGTCGCGATATCCTGGACACTTTATCTGAGTCTATGAAGCTTCCAAATGAACACCAAGAAGCTATAGGTCGCCTTTTTACATAACCTCTATTTAAGTCGCACAATCCAAATAGGTGGGCAAAACCAGGGTGGACCTAGACCTCCAGCACGACAGTGTCTTTGTTTTTTACAAAAGGTTTTTTTTTGTTTTTCGTCTGCCTGTCTGGTACAAATTTTGTACACGCTATTTCTCCCACACCAATTCTCGGATTAAATTGAAACTTAGCACAATTATTCATTGTGCCTAACAAAACATGAATCAATTAAGAAAAGCAATTAATAATTAATTATTTGAAGTGATATCGAAAAAGGGAAATAAATCCTTCAGTATTGATATTTATACATTTATTTATGCGTGTGTAGTTATGAATGTGGAGTTGTTCCCCTTTGTTGTTGCTGTTGTTTTTAAGTATTTTATTTTTATATTTAGCTTGTTCATTCTTATACGTTAAAACCATTTCCTTTTTTACTTAAGTCAACAGAACGAGAAACCAGCAGACGACAGGATAGGCAATGCCTACCACAAGGCGGCCTACTTCCAGTACACGGACCAGACATTCACCAAGCAGGTGCCTAAGCCCAATTATTCGGGAATTTTAGGTCCGGTCCTAGCAGGAGAAGTGGGCGACGTCATGCTGGTCCACTTCTTCAACAATGCCTCGAGGAACTTCTCTATCCATCCTCATGGAGTGTTTTATGAGAAAGGGAGCGAAGGTATTCCATCCTCAACACACCATATTTAAGTACATGAAATAGCAAGTGGGTCTCTAGCGAATAGGCAAGTGCCATGGTGCAATGCCACACTATGCATAGATTGAGAAAACTATTCCAAATGATATTTGAATTACAACGGGTCAGAAGTTGTTTGTTTATTGTTGTTGTTGTTGTTGTTGTTGTTTCGGAGGGGAGGGAGGTTGTAATTTATTTTTTCGCATTTTTACGGTTGGCAAAAATGTTATTCAGAAGTGTAAGCCTGTAGTATGGCCAGAATAATTAAATGCAGCTCCAGTTTATGACAGTGCGTCTACTAAAAGCCTTACCCTCCACAAATTCAAAAATATATACATTTCAAAACTAAAATATGCATAAAGTTTTTTTGTAAAAAAAAATTACATTAAATTGACAAGAACTCTCTTTCTTTCTACTTATATATAGCATGCTTTAGACATAAGTATTATCATTCCTAAGTGGATCCTTTTGAAAGCTTTAGAAAAATGTTAGGACCTCCAAAAAAATCCAGCCCCGGGGCCTTCACATACCTATATCCAGCCCTGAAGATGATATATGGCTGTGGGTGTGGGTTGTGTGCGCGCACGCGCGCGATACACTATTGATCGTGCCATATGTTGTCTGAACTATTGATCGTGCCATATGTTGTCTGAACTATTGATCGTGCCATATGTTGTCTGAACTATTGATCGTGCCATATGTTGTCTGAACTATTGATCGTGCCATATGTTGTCTGAACTATTGATCGTGCCATATGTTGTCTGAACTATTGATCGTGCCATATGTTGTCTGAACTATTGATCGTGCCATATGTTGTCTGAACTATTGATCGTGCCATATGTTGTCTGAACTATTGATCGTGCCATATGTTGTCTGAACTATTGATCGTGCCATATGTTGTCTGAACTATTGATCGTGCCATATGTTGTCTGAACTATTGATCGTGCCATATGTTGTCTGAACTATTGATCGTGCCATATGTTGTCTGAACTATTGATCGTGCCATATGTTGTCTGAACTATTGATCGTGCCATATGTTGTCTGAACTATTGATCGTGCCATATGTTGTCTGAACTATTGATCGTGCCATATGTTGTCTGAACTATTGATCGTGCCATATGTTGTCTGAACTATTGATCGTGCCATATGTTGTCTGAACTATTGATCGTGCCATATGTTGTCTGAACTATTGATCGTGGAAATACTGAATTGCTCAAATTGTTTATTGAATTTTGTAAATAGTTGACTAATTATTTGATTGACTTATCTGTAACCCTGACTTCTATAACTTATCTGTAACCCTGACTTCTATAACTTATCTATAACCCTGACTTCTATAACTTATCTATAACCCTGACTTCTATAACTTATCTGTAACCCTGACTTCTATAACTTATCTGTAACCCTGACTTCTATAACATATCTGTAACCATGACTTCTATAACTTATCTATAACTCTGACTTCGCTAGGTGCCATCTATCTGGATGGGACAAGCAAAATGTTCAAACTTGACGACGGCATACCAGCGGGAGGCAATTACACATACCGCTGGGAAGTAACTGACTCTGACGCCCCGACTTCGCAGGATCCGGTCTGCTTGCCCTGGGTCTACCACTCACATGTCAACGCCATCAAGGACGTGTCTTCCGGCTTGCTCGGTGTGATTCTCACCTGCAAAAAAGGTAAAAAGAGAGATGTGACTCCAGACCAAGTTGTTAGGCTATTGCTTTAAATACTAAGGGAGCAAACTCTTCTTGTATTTAGTGATCACAAAATGCTGTACCCTTAAACAGTTTTGTTGACCACTATTTCAACAAAAAAAAAGAGGTCATCAATCGAGTGATCTGGTAGATCTTCTTCTAGCCAGCACTTTGCTGCTGTGATCTTTTGCAGACTGTGCCAAGGAAAAATAGTGCAAACAAGTACAGAGTGTTGGTTATGTTTGGCTGAAGTGGTAATAGGGGCTGTCTAAGGTGGATTAGGAGGTGGCAAGACACCTCATCATTATAGCAATTCATCGGTTAGGGTTAACTTTCTCAGTATGTTAATTACTAAATTACACCTACATGTACTTATGTTTGCAAAATGCACTTTATGCAATGATGAAATGTTATGGTGATGAAATGTTGCAATGATGAAATGTCTCGTATGATGTGATGTCAGGGAACCAGATCAGGAAGGGGCATTCAAAGAGGATATGGTTTACGGTTTCATAGAGGCGTGTGCATATCTGAAAAAAAAGAGATAGGTCTGTGGGATTTATTTTGTTAAGGTAGTAATTTAACAGAGGTGTGTGTCCTGATCTTAGTTGGAAGATTGTAAATTGCTCTTTGCGGGGGAGGAATTTAATACTGTCCAGTTTGTTTGGCATGGTCATTTCTTTGTACATGGCTCTGCCCGTGGTTGAGCCTCTCCTCTTTGTGATTGTTGAATAACATTGACCTTAGGGTGAGGTAGTGATCTGCTACAAGTTTAAGCATTTTCCAGACAGAAGAGGTTGAGAGAGACCCACTGAAATGTATGTCTGTGTGTCTATTGGCTGATGTAATTATTAGAAGGATTGACGGTATGTGTGGTGTATAAATGACGGGGGGAAGGGATGGAGGCCTTTCTGTAACTATAATTCTTTTGATTGCTCTGGGGTCCTTGTTCTAAGAATTCAGGTAAATTACCCAATACCCTAACTCAAATATAACTGAACATATTTAAACGTTGTATTAATGTCTCTAGTGGAAACGTCCACAACATTTTGTGTCAATGACTGAAGAGGAGTTCATACATGTGTGGCGTTTAACATTCTCTTCAGGGATCCTCAACAAATTCAACCAGAGGACTGACGTCCAGGCAGACTTTCCTGTTCTGGCAATGATCTGGAACGAGAACCTCAGCTGGTATCTAGACAAAAGTAGCAAGAGCTTTTGCTCTAATCCGGAGAAGTGCAGACAATTAAACATGGACAATGATCAAGAATTTATTGACAGTAATCTCATGAAGTCACTGAATGGTTTGGCTTATGGGACACTGCCGGGGCTGCAGGTACAGTGACCTTAGTCAAAGAAAAGTGATTACTGGATATTCTTCTTCATGTCTCTATTCGTTTGAACGTATTCTCTCTCTCTCTCTCTCTCTCTCTCTCTCACTTTAGCTATGTCTCTCTCTTTCTCTCGCTCTTTCTCTCTTTAGCTATCTCTCTTTATATATATATATATATATATATATATATATATATATATATATATATATATATTGCATTTACGCCTCGAGAAACGATCTGCTCCCTTGACAACTTCTCACGTGACTAAACAGGCCAATCCTTGTTAGACAGCTGCGGTCAGAGGTTGGGCATCTGTCATCACTAGGCGCTGATGCACTTTCAACATTCTTTCTACTTCTGGTGTATATGACATCTCTAATCCAGGACCTTTCCTTTTGGACCTATCCAGTGCCTTTTCCTCCCAACTATCTTTTCTCTCTCTCTCTCTCTCTCTCACTCTCTGTCTATCTCTTTTCTTTTTATTTTTGGTATATGAGGCAGGTCATTCAAGTTCTTCTGATTTGTTTTACTCCAAACTTCTCAAGAATGTCACGTGGTCAGCACAATGACCGTCACATTCCACAAGATATTCCATTGATAGATTCAGAAAACTTTTTCGGTAATGAGAGTGTATCTCCACATCCCAAACAGATTTCACACTGACTAAAAAACATATTTGTGTCTTTTGTGAGCCTTTTACTTGGTATTGCCATGGCTTGTATTGTGAGAATAATGGAAAGGAAATAAAAACTTTTTTTTTCAATTTATTAAATACACAGAGATCCCATTCCTAGCACAGGTTAATGATGCAGTGAAGTCTGTATTAATTTGTTTTTTTAAATGAATTGAACAGTATCCATTTTTAAGAGCTAGTTATTTATTTAGTTAATTTTTTTTATTTGGACTACAAAATTTGAGATGAGTATCACTATATAACAGGGGTGGGCAAATTACGGCCCGCGGGCCTCATGCGGCCCGCCGAAGTGTTTTATGCGGCTCGCCGACGCTTAAAGAAATCAGGTATTCCCACACATTACACATATAAAAATGCAAATATATTTATATAAATAATTGTAAATATCTATAGATCTAAAAATAATTGAAACTTCTGATTCTTATCACTTATCATGAAGAGGC
This sequence comes from Biomphalaria sudanica, assembly GCA_036873155.1. Lineage (NCBI taxonomy): Eukaryota > Metazoa > Mollusca > Gastropoda > Planorbidae > Biomphalaria > Biomphalaria sudanica. Next base: position 20,036 of record JAZGLO010005381.1, on the reverse strand, counting down.
TAAATAAACATTGTCTTTAAACGTCATTCTAAAAAGTTTAAAATAAACGAAGATTATTCTTAATGGCAATATTTCGAAACATTCAGTCAAAGACAAACACAAGCCAGTATTTATTCAATTCTATCAAAAAACTGTGTTAAAAGAGTTGGGTCGGCTTGTACAACTAATAGAGCTCGTGCTTGGACTAAGAAAAACAGGCTTTTTAATAAAATAAAGCATTGAATATCAAATATATTGTTGAAATTGATTTCTCAATGATCTTATTATTGGCACAGGGCCAGCCTTAGGCATAGACAAAGTGCTTAGGGTCCCCAATTGGTGAGGGCCTTGCACTGACTTCCTTCTTATTATTTTAGAGAAGAAATAGCGAAACTTGTCCTCAATGTTATTGTTGAAGTACAATAGATTTTTAATAAATTTAATAATTTTACTGTTGTCGCTTTTTATTTTATTTTATTTTATTTGAGACCACCAAATTCACTTTGCCAAGGGCCTCCAATTATCTGCCGGCCATGACTGGCAGTTCCGAGAAGTACCTGAAGATTTGGAAACAAAAATTCCGATGTTCGGTAACACAGTAGTATCCGCTGGCCTAGAAGAATATGGAATCTCAATGAAGAAATAGTTAGGTTCATTGAAGGACATTGACTGTGACTTTGTTACTAATATTTCTAATGAAGAGTTGAAGACAGACTTCATGTTTATCATTGGATACATTGCAACGTTTTGTTTGCAAATGAAATGTATGTGCATCTTAAATCTTTTCAATCAAAGTTATTCCACTTCTTGAGGCAGCGAGTGAAATCGGTTCTAAACATTTTCCTTAGCTGAAAGGTGAAACTATTTCTAGTGAAATGGATGAAATTACAAGACTTATTTGGATTCCTTGATTGTGGAATTTGAAAGCAAATTTTAAGACGTCAAGATCTTGAAACTAGTTTTCAATACCATCAGCTCGCCATTTAATGCAGAAGCTGGTTTAGCTCCAGATGACATACCTCTAAGCAAATTATGACCTGAAAGAGTAATTTCGTTGAGTTCTTCCACACAAGTTTCATGACTGCCAGAATGATATGTATTCCCATACTTAAGAAAACAATGCTGCGAAGCTTTCACATTATTCGGAACCTAATTCATCTGTGAACACGCTTTATATCGTTTGTTTGAAAATTATGAAGTGTTAGAACAGGCCAATGCTCACTGACTGTAATTTGACAGCATTCGCAAGAACAAAACAACTAGTAAGCTAGTTCTACAGTTACAGAACATTATGCACGAATGTAAAAATGTAAACAGTTACATTCTTCACATTAAGTACAATTGTACATTTGTGGTGAAATGTTGTAATGTAAAAAGACAATAACAAAATTTAAAAAAATTATTTGTAAAATTATTTCAAGAAATTGCTAACTGTTGTTGTAATTCCTCAATTGGGAGTAAAAAAAATAATTTATGCCGTCCGCCAGTCCCCAAATTTTTTTTAATGTGGCCCTCAGTAGAAAAAGGTTGCCTTTCCCTGCTATATAATAAGATTTGAGATGAAGACACTATATAATGAGATTTGAGATGAAGACACTATTTAATGAGATTTGAGATGAGTATCACTATATAATAAGATTTGAGATGAAGACACTATATAATGAGATTTGAGATGAAGACACTATATAATGAGATTTGAGATAAAGACACTAGATAATGAGATTTGAGATGAAGACACTATATAATGAGATTTGAGATGACGACACTAGATAATGAGATTTGAGATGAAGACACTATATAATGAGATTTGAGATGAAGACACTATATATTGAGATTTGAGATGAAGACACTATATAATGAGATTTGAGATGAAGACACTATATAATGAGATTTGAGATGAAGACACTATATAATGAGATTTGAGATGAAGACACTATATAATGAGATTTGAGATGAAGACACTATATAATGAGATATGAGATGACGACACTAGATAATGAGATTTGAGATGAAGACACTATATAATGAGATTTGAGATGAAGACACTATATAATGAGATTTGAGATGAAGACACTATATAATGAGATTTGAGATGAAGACACTATATAATGAGATTTGAGATGAAGACACTATATAATGAGATTTGAGATGAAGACACTATATACTGAGATTTGAGATGAAGACACTATATAATGAGATTTGAGATGACAACACTAGATAATGAGATTTGAGATGAAGACACTATATAATGAGATTTGAGATGAAGACACTATATAATGAGATTTGAGATGAAGACACTATATAATGAGATTTGAGATGAAGACACTAGATAATGAGATGTTCAAACTTGACCTAGAAATACAATCATGTTGCCACAAATACAGATAACACAGTGATGGGAAGACATTGTGTATAAAAGAGAGAGAGAGGAGGGAGCGGACAGACCAGGATTTCTTTTTACACTTACAATGTGACATCAAAGCGTCAATGATATGGGGATGTTTACCTAGCAAATATCACTAAGGGACATCACTCTTCACAGTAATGGATGAAAAAAATTTGGTGCTTGCCCTTTGACATGCTTTTAAAAGAACTTAAGTTTAAAGAGCCCTCTGGTTCCTCCACTTACTGATTCAATACAGTACAGGCACTATACAGCACAGCAATTAGTGAACTGACACAGCAACACAGGAGACGTGCAGTTGTGTACAACCCCAAACCTAATGAAATGTGTACTTTTTTTCATTTCAATTCGTTATTTTTCCACAGTGGGTTCACTACATTCAATGCCAATCATTTCTAGGCATTTTGGAGAGAGAATTATTTTCCATGAAAAAGAGCATAGTCTACTTACCTAGTGAATATGACTTATTTAGCGAATATTGCTTATTTAGTGAATATGACTTATTTTGGGAATATGACGTATTTAGTAAATGTGACGTAAGAAGTAAATATGACTTATTTTTGTGAATATGACTTATTTTTGTGAATATGACAAAAGAATGAATGTTACTACATGAATATGACTTGTTTAGTGAATATGACTTATTTAGTGAATATGTCTTGTGTTCCCCTCTCAGACCTTATGGTCTATGGGGCAGATGATGTAAAGGTCATCTGTTTCTTGGGCCTAGTGTTAACGAGGGTGCCATATGGCCAGCAGAACGACCAACCGCATTTACTTTTCCTCAACTAATGTCAGGTACCCATTAGAGCTGGGTGGACTCAGAGGCGCCCCAAGATCCCAAAATTAAAAATCCCAGTCTTCACCAGGATTCGAATCCGGGACCCCCGGTTCAGAAGCCAAGCACCTTACCGCTCAGCCACCACGCCTCCGAATATGACTTATTTAGTGAATATGATTTAGTGAATATGACTTATTTAGTGAATATGACTTAGGGAATATGCCTTATTTAGTGAATATGACTTAGGGAATGTGACTTAGTGAATATGACTTAGCGAATATGACTTAGTGAATATAACTAAGGGAATATGACTTAGTTAATGAATATGACTTAGTTAGTAAATATGACTTATTTAGTGAATATGACTTAGTGAATATGACTTATTTAGTAAATATTAATTATTTAGTGAATTAACTTCGTGAATATTAATTATTTAGTAAATATGACTTAGTTAGTGAATATGACGTATTTAGTGAATATGACTTATTTAGTGAATGTGACTTATTGAATACGACTTATTTAGTGAATATGACTTAATCAATATGACTTATTCAGTGAATATTACTTATTTAGTGAATTGACTTCGTGAATATGACTTATTTAGTGAATATGACTTAGTTAGTGAATATGACTTAGTGACTATACTTAGTTAGTGAATATGACTTACTTTTGTGAATATGACAAAAGAAAGAAGGTTACTACATGATTGTTGCTTTTTTTTAGTGAATATGAATTAGTTAGTGAATATGACTTATTTTGGGAATGTGACTTATTTAGTAAATGTGACGGATGTAGTGAATATGACTTATTTGTGTCAATATGAAAAAGAATGAATGTTACTACATGAATATGACTTGTTTAGTGAATATTACGTATGCAGTGAATATGACTTATTGGATATGGCTTATTTTGGGAATGTGACTTATTTAGTGAGTGTGGCGTATGCAGTTAATATGAGTTATATTTTGTGAATGTGACTAAAGAATGAATGTTACTTGTGAATACGACTTAAATTGTAACTATGACTTAATGACTATGGCTTATTTAGTGAATATGACTTATTTAGTGAATTGACTTAGTGAATATGACTTAGTTATTCAATATGACTTAGTCAATATGACTTACTTTTGTGAATATGACAAAAGAAAGAATGTTACTACATGAATGTTGCTTTTTTTTTTAGTGAATATGATTTATTTAATATGAGTTATATTTTGTGAAGGGACTAAAGAATGAATGTTACTTGTGAATACGACTTAAATTGTGACTATGACTTGGTTGACATAAAGATTTCAAACTAGAGATCGTTACATTGTAGTCCATATCACCCGCAGAACAAAATGCATATATAAAGCCCCCTCAAACATTGTGTTCGAATTGCATGCCATGTAGTCAGACTGATCTTCTATTTGATATATCAATAAAGGATTTTATTCTTATAACTTTATTAAAGAAACAAAATGCATATAATTTTTGGTGCGCTTCTTTTAAATATCATGCACCGGAAAAGAGAGAAGTAGATGAGAAAATGGAAGAAGTTTAAAGAGCGACTAGTGTGAATAAAAAGTGTTACTAATTATAGTGTTGATGTAATTTTATGAGTTATCTCCTTTGAGAAAAAAAAAGCTACATGGTAGGTTATTTGCAGAAAACTTGTATAGATCTATCAAATATTTGTACTTCTATCTCGCATAGAATTGAACAGGATATTAGAATGAAAATAATGAAATATTAACATAACACGCCTTCAATATCACGCACCACAAACAAACTATCTGAAAGGTTGTAGACTTTATATATAAGCATCTTACACTTTCGTCCTTATTCAAATGTTTGTTGTAAAATGTTTTACATGTTTCGGATTTTCCTTCAGAGTTGAAGATAATTACTTCCTAGTCCAAACCTCCCGCAGGACGACGGGGGATGGGAGCGGGCAGGGTTTGCACCCGGGACCATCGATTCAAGTCCTATTTGATTTAAAGTTCATGTGATGCCCAACCCTATTCGACTTGCGGGCCAAATAAATGTCTAATTTCCATGCCGAGGGTCACATCATCGCAAAAAAAGTAGTTTTTTTTAGAAACCCTTTGTATTTACATGTATTAGTAGCATGTTTAAAGTGAATCATAAAAGACTCGAGAGCACTGAGTCTAGATGTTCGTCTGAGCGTCGGTTACGTAATATTGTGTTTTACACATTCCATCACTGCTGAATGTTCTTGCTCTTGACAATAAGAAAATAAATAATACATAAATTTAGAATACTACAAATTTACATCTAAGAACGTTGGAGAGACTTCCCTAAAATAGAGGGACACTTTAAAAAAAAAAAAAACATGCTGATTTTCTACTCTGTGTGTCAACGTTCTGACAATCCGGATAGCAAGGCGTCGTGGACCGTAGTTTGGGAATCCCTGATTGAAACAATCACTGCCGAATCAATTACCATGAATCTGTGGCTTTTTACCAATCGTAAATTAAACTCTAGAAGAAATAAGCAAGTTGTTCCGCTAAATACACATAATGTTCGAAGTGTTCCGTTGACGAACTTTTAGACTACTAAAATTATCTTATCTTATCTTATCTTATCTGGTTGTAGTGTTTTATTTCGTTTATCCGCTGGTCACACAGCGGCAACTCAATAAAGAAACTCAATGTTGCAGCAACTAACGTGATAACAAAACTTAAGCCTTTATAAAGATCCCAGCCTTATTCCTAGGTCCACGGGCTATAAAAGTTGCTCAAGTATCAACGAACAGACACTCATACAAATCCTGCCATCATCAAACCTACTTGTCCATCCAGTGAACCTGTTCAATAAAGACAGGCAGTCACTTGCACATTGCTGTTTCTGTCATCATTACTGCTACAATTGGTCACGTGCGGTCTATTAGCATAGCCCAGATAACGTGAAAAGAATGTAATAAATTTAGCAACATATAAAAATAGCTGCCTCTATTGTATTGCCTGCTGTAGTGGATGCTTTCTTTACCCCCATAGGCCTGCGTCGGGGATAGAGTTGTCTTTTACGTCATTGGATTCGGCAATGAAGCTGATGTCCACTCGCTTCATTTTCACGGACAGAATGTTCAGTACCAACATACAAGGTAGGTAACTTTGCTCAGCAGACGTTCGATACACGTTTAGGAATCGCATTCTTAGTTTAGGCCAATTAATCAACGACTTCGATATTTTGATTCGTTGATTTCACAAAAATAACGCTCGTGTTGGTTTTTTTTACCTAATCAAACAAAATGGATTGCGCAAATCAATAGTTGGCAGTTGTGGCCAGTTGAAGAAAAGCTTAAGAAAACGTAAAGATAAAGTATACAAAAGATTGATTACAGATGAACAGGGGCGTAGCTATGAATTTTCCATCGTTTGGGGGTCCGGAGGATTTGACCTCTTTGGGGGCCCCTGCATTTTGCGTAATATTTAATTTTTTAATGTAAAAAAAAAACACTCATTAAGGGGACCCACTTCAAGTGGGGGCCGGGAGGATTTTTAAATCCCCCCAGCTCTCCCCCTAGCTAGGCCACTGTAAATGAATATTACCAATGGACTAGAGAAACAGCACTAGTACAGTCCCTTACAATACAGATACTTCTGGACACGGAAGACTAAAAAGTGAAGTAATGATTACATTGTATTTTGGTTCATCAGAGGAGACACTCTCTCTGTCTATACTGCAACGTTTATTGCTGCTGAGACCACACCCACACAGCCTGGACGTTGGCTTATCTCGGACATGGTAGGGGACTTCCAACAAGGTGAGATATATTCTGGGTTTGTTTTTACTTTAAGTAGCTACCTGATGTGAGGGTTTGTTTTTACTTTAAGTAGCTTTCTAATGTAAGGGTTTGTTTTTACTTTAAGTAGCTTTCTGATGTAAGGGTTGTTTTTACTTTAAGTAGCTTGCTGATGTAAGGGTTGTTTTTTACTTTAAGTAGCTTGCTGATGGAAGGGTTTGTTTTACTTTAAGTAGCTTTCTGATGTAAGGGTTGTTTTTACTTTAAGTAGCTTGCTGATGTAAGGGTTGTTTTTTACTTTAAGTAGCTTGCTGATGGAAGGGTTTGTTTTACTTTAAGTAGCTTGCTGATGTAAGGGTTGTTTTTTACTTTAAGTAGCTTGCTGATGGAAGGGTTTGTTTTACTTTAAGTAGCTTGCTGATGGAAGGGTTTGTTTTACTTCAAGTAGCTTGCTGATGTAAGGGTTGTTTTTTACTTCAAGTAGCTTTCTGATGTAAGGGTTTGTCCACCCAGCTCTTATGGGTACCTGACATTAGTTGGGGAAAAGTAAAGGTGGTTGGTCGTTGTGCTGACTCGCATGACACTGTCCTAAGCCGTGGGCCACAGAAACATATGACCTTAACATCATCTGCCCCAAAAGTCTGACAAGACCATCTGGCAGGGAATAGTGCTAGGGAGAACAAACAAACAAAGAGGCAGAGAAAGTGATGGGAAGACAACATCAAAGAATTGACGCGGGCCTATCATTGAAAGAGATTCGAGTCAAGGCGAAAGACAAAGGAATGGCACCACAGAGGATGCCGAGTGGGGCAACCGCCCCAGGCCCCGCGCCTTATGGAGGCCCACCGATAAAGAGAATCTTTTGTGACGTCAGCCCATCGTACAAATATGTGTGGCCCTTGACACTTGCCCAGGGCCCAGCGCAGATCGCCTCTGGGAATGGAGAAAGACGGTCGACATATGTGTGGGGCTTCAACGGTAGATCCACGGTAGAACAGACAAATATATAGTTGAATGTAAAGGAAGTAATTAGGAGTTTAATCAAATTTTCAACAGTTAATGAGATAAACTTGCTTTATAATTGTGTATTGTCTTCCATTTCATAGATGGCATCTTCGCTTATTATTCCGTGAGACAATGTGGGGAAAAAAGAGAATTTCAAAATCCAAAACAGTTCCAGGGAACCACTCGGAGATATTATTTGGCTGTGGAACAAGTCAAGTGGAACTACGCGCCCACAAAGCTTGATCTGAGAACCGGAAATCCCTTACCCACTACAAAGAGGTAAGAAAGGCTCTCAGTTATTAAAAGTTTAGTTTGAACCGGGACTTGATGTCATCCATGTGATAACTTTTTAAAGTTTTATGTTATTCAAATTCGTAAATTATAATCGCATTCCCACTTATATTGAGTTCAATTAGATCCAAAACAAAAATGGAAAAAAATAGCAACTATATTTGGTAAGAAATAAAAAAGAATGCTTCAGTGACGTTCTTTTAGGGGTGGACTCTGAGTCTCTAAATTTCTGATTTCTATGTTTTTAGCCTCTCATCCAAACCAGCCATCCTTTCGATTGCATCTGATAATATTATATTTTGATTAATCATAATAACTTTTGAGGTGCATCTTATCTATTAGTTTCCAACTTGTATTTATGGTTCTGGAACAAAAAATTACATTTCGTTTTTGTTTTTTTTTAAAGCTCGACCACTGAACGGAATGTAGTGTACCTCAGAAGACCTTACGTCAGCAGTATCTGGCCAAAGCATGGACCATCGTTTTGGTCACTCTGGAGACGTGTACACAGAGATCGATTAAGGTTTGACCATTATCCATTATCCTTAATTCATCTGGACTCATAGCTGTAATCAGTAGCGTAGCAAGGTGCCCGTGTGCCTAGGTTCAAGTTAGTTCAAGAATATGCATCTGCTCCCCTCCTGTTGTTTTAATGGAACAAAAGCCAAATTAAGTCAAGGAGGAAAACTTTCTTCCAGATACCCCCCCCCCCAACTGTTCCACAAATGAGATTGGACCAAAGCGCTCTGAGCATGATATAAGCATGAAAGTAGCGCTATATAAAAGGTATATATTTTTTATGTATTAGTTTATTTACAAACAAGAAAAACATAGAAAATACTTTTAAAAAAAACATTATCTCCTTTATACATCTAATATATGTGGTGGGTTTGGCACAGAACAAACTAAATGACATGACGAAGGCAAGTCGTAGTTCGATTCCAAACTGTTTATTATACATTAAAGACCTGCAGCCATGCGTAAACACATGGTGTAGAACCAGGCACAAAAGGGAGTGAAGACGACGTAGGTCCAGTAACATACGGACACTACAGTGACAAAAGATGCCGGTAGAATGGACAGTGCCCACGTTGTCTGCCTTTTTATGCGCGGACATAAGGTGCCATCTAGCGGGAAGGGTCACGTGGATATCGGGGTGGCCGGTGTTTCCTGAAAAAGTATCCACTCCACTACATATATATCGATTATTTTGTTCTTAACTAAATAATGTCGCAAGTCTCCAATATTGTTTCTTGTTTTAATATTTGCTTGTTAAAATAATTTTCCGGTGTCCAGAGTTTTTCATTAATAGTTAGATATCACATAGATCTATGTCCAGCTGTGTCCATTTTTTGTTCCTTGCTGTCACCATCTGTTCTAAATCTTTCTAGTGTCTTCCTCGCCCTTCAAATCTAACTGCCTGCTTTTCTTCCTAACTTGTGTTAGTGTGTAGAAATATGTTTGCAAGCTCTAACGACCTAACGACTCAAATACGTACATTAAATGTGTAAGACTGTTGTTCAGAGATTTGAGTAACTTTAGAAATGTGTTCTTTACAAACCCCAGATTTTACCATAATCCTTGCTACAAAGCCTGCTCCGACAATGACTTCGCCTACACGAAAGCCAAATTTGTAGAGTACGAGGATGAACAGTTCAGACACCGGAACTCCAAACCTGAGTATGAATCTCACATGGGAATTCTGGGACCAGTAATTGGCGCCGAAGAAGGTGATAGGCTTTTAGTGACCTTGAAAAACAGGATTCAATTCCCGGTGTCATTTCTTGCCCATGGAGTAACATTTGACCCGCTGGAAGAGTCGCTTGGTAAGCATTTGTAACTCACATATTATTGGACTGTTTCAGCATGAAAAAAAGAAGTGATCTATATATTCTAAAAAAAAAAAAAGCACAAGAAAACAAAAATGTTAAAACTCTCAAGATATAGTTTTCTGGAGCACATTGGTCAATTAGTAAGCGCTTGGCTTCCGTATCATCAGGTAATCCAGGGGATTACTGGCTTTTCAGTAGGCATCTAACTTCACCAATGTGTAATAAACACCCGATATTTTTTTGAAGTTAAGGGAGGTTCCACGTTGTACTGGCCATTAGTGACCATAAAACAACATCGCTAAGCACAGACCATAGAAAAAGATGAGCTTTACATCGTCTGCCCCATGGAGGTCAAGTTCTGAAAGGGAACTTCTTATTTTACTTTTTAATTTCACTCACTCACTCACACAAACACACACATACACACACACACACACACACACACACACACACACATATATATATATATATGGTAAAGTCAGTGGCAAAAGACAAATCCACTTTTGACAGATTTGAGAAAAACATTCATAAGAAAGCTAAAGAGATTCTGGAAACAAAACATTACCCTATGCTATGGATAAGGATTTTGTGATTTTACCATCACAAAAGAGATACAAGACACCTATAGCAAAGACAAACAGACACAAACACTCTTTTGTTCCCCTGGCAATCAAATTATTAAACAGAAACTATCTGATATAAACTTTTCACATGTAAATTATCAGTGAGTCTGGTGTGAATGTATATATTGGTTCTCTATAGTATAATGTTTTGTTTGATGTAATGCACACATTGTATGAATATATATATATATATATATATTAGTTATTTGTCTGTAACCTAAGTGTACCCGTTGTGTCTAACAGATGGGCCCGGCGTTCCAGGCGGAGCTGTGGGCACCAATCAGACACACACCTACAGATTTGAAGTTCCAGTAAATCTACTCGAAGGCTCCTCATTGCCGTGCAAGAACTTTCTCTACACGTCTGCACACGATCCGTCTAAAGACAGGAACGCGGGACTCGTTGGGCCTCTTTTGATTTGTAGGCGGGGTTTCTTGTCCAGTAAACAAGTAAGTAGCCAGACATGTCCGGATGTAAAACTTGGTGCAGCAGAGCCAGACGTGTCCGGATGTAAAACTTGGTGCAGCAGAGCCAGACGTGTCCGGATGTGAAACTTGGTGCAGCAGAGCCAGACATGTTCGGATGTGAAACTTGGTGCAGCAGAGCCAGACATGTCCGGATGTGAAACTTGGTGCAGCAGAGCCAGACATGTCCGGATGTGAAACTTGGTGCAGCAGAGCCAGACATGTCCGGATGTGAAATTTGGTGCAGCAGAGCCAGACATGTCCGGATGTGAAACTTGGTGCAGCAGAGCCAGACATGTCCGGATGTGAAACTTGTTGCAGCAGAGCCAGACATGTCCGGATGTGAAACTTGTTGCAGCAGAGCCAGACATGTCCGGATGTGAAACTTGGTGCAGCAGAGCCAGACATGTCCGGATGTGAAACTTGGTGCAGCAGAGCCAGACATGTCCGGATGTGAAACTTGTTGCAGCAGAGCCAGACATGTCCGGATGTGAAACTTGGTGCAGCAGAGCCAGACATGTCCGGATGTGAAACTTGTTGCAGCAGAGCCAGACATGTCCGGATGTGAAATTTGGTGTAGCAGAGCCAGACATGTCCGGATGTGAAACTTGGTGCAGCAGAGCCAGACATGTCCGGATGTGAAATTTGGTGCAGCAGAGCCAGACATGTCCGGATGTGAAACTTGGTGCAGCAGAGCCAGACATGTCCGGATGTGAAACTTGTTGCAGCAGAGCCAGACATGTTCGGATGTGAAATTTGGTGTAGCAGAGCCAGACATGTCCGGATGTGAAATTTGGTGCAGCAGAGCCAGACATGTCCGGATGTGAAACTTGTTGCAGCAGAGCCAGACATGTCCGGATGTGAAACTTGGTGCAGCAGAGCCAGACAGAGCCCTGCCCTAATCACAACTTTGGGCCCTTGGAGATTTTCTGGGTCACATATTCATATTATATCATCTGTCAATCCTTACTATTAACTTACAATTTCGTCATGGCCCAAAGTAATTTATTTTGACAAAGTTTCATTATCCTATCCATCTGAATCACTTTCTTCACCAAGATACGAACCCGGGACCCCGGAAGCCAAGCGCTTTACCACTCAGCCACCACCGTGAAGACTAGGATTTTAATTCCGTGATCTTTGGACGCCTCTGAAAGGGAACTTTACTTACTTTACTTATCAAGCTGAAATTTCGCACATAAACTCGTCCTGCCTAGCTACACATTTTGTTGTTAATTTCAGAAAGACTATAAATTACAGTTACAGTCCAGTGTTTTATCTATTGGACTAAGGGGAATAACAATTTTATTGTATTTTTCTTATTTTATTTTATTTTTAAACCAAGTATTAGTACATCACATTTGTATATGGACACCCTCATGCAAACGTTATATATACAACACTTAAACATAATTAGAGTTAATACAAAATTATAAATAATAAAATATAAATGTTAAGTTTATTGTATTGTATTTATATGAAATGGGAATATATTTTTAAATATTTTTTTATATATTACTTTAATCACTTCCTTGTAAAATTCAACAAAAAAAAAACACGGTCCCAATCATTAATAAAAAAAAAAACAGTTAATCCACGCGCAGCATATACCGCTTTTTTTGCAGGGCCAGCCTTAGACCACTGCAACCGATGCGACCGCAGTGTGCCCCGCACTTTCATAGGCCCTCACGCTAATTCTAGGTGTAAATTATTAAATTAAACCTATTATAAATTATAACAGCTTTTCCGCGGCCTCCTGATTTACCAGGAGCTCATGGAAATATACTGAAATTGTAAAATATACGAAAAATTCCTGGAAATCTCCGGAAATTATTAAAATCTTTTGAAAACACATATAAATCTTGTGAATTATATAGACAACAAATGTCCTTTTGAGGTGTCATTCAATATGGAAAACGCCATCCTACGCGCCATAAAAAAACGGCATTATGCAATACCCGTAATTGTGGAATATGGTGAAAGAAGCTTCTCGCGCCTCAAACTAATGAAGAATTACTTGAGGTCAACAATTCTCCATGACTTCTTGGCCAAAATGGATAAGTCCGGCGCTGCTATTTAGTGTTTGTAAAATGTTTGCTTTTAAAATGTTTTACATGTTTCGGATGCTCCTTCAAAGTTGAAGACAGTTTACTTCTTAGTCCAAACCTCCCGCAGAACGAAGGGGGATGGGAGCGGGCAGGGTTTGACAGTCCAGCGCGCAGCCATCTGTAACGACGTGTGAATACCCACTTGTTTCTCTCCCCCTCTTGTTTTTTTCGTGGGGTGACTATCCGCAGAAATAAGATAGTGATCTTTCCTTTACTTCTTGCTCGTCCAAACTGTTGAGCGAAGAAGAGAATTATATAGAGAGATATAGATGGAAGAATAATACATTTTGTTTATTTCAGAGGCGACCAAAAGAGTTTTTTATTTCGCTGTCAACTTTCGACGAAGGGAACTCACTCTATAGTGATATAAATAAAATCAAAGAGCCACAACTCAGATTTAGTAAGTTTGTGCCTACATGATTCAGATATAAACATCACTTCACATATGACTTTAAATGTTTCAAAATATGACTTTAAACATCACTTCAGATATGACTTTAACTTAACCATTACTTGGGGTATAACTTTCGACTTCTGAACATGCTAAAGGTACCATTATAAGTTAAATGATCACTTCGAGTATCACTTTAACTTCCAATATCACTTTAACTTCGAGTATCACTTTAACTTCGAGTATCCCTTTAACTTCGAGTATCCCTTTAACTTCGAGTATCACTTTAACTTCGAGTATCACTTTAACTTCGAGTATCACTTCAATCTGCAGACATCAACGGATACGTCTACGGCAACTTACCTGACCTTGACATGTGCCTCAACGAGCAGGTCATCTGGTACGTCATGTCTGTTGGATCGGAGATGGATGTCCACACGGTCACCTTTGACGGAAACACTTTCACAGAGATGGGCACCCACAGAGACGGCAGGCATCTGGTTCCTGGGGGCACTGCTACGCTGTCTATGCTGCCAGATAATGAAGGTAGCCTTTGAATGTATATAAGTTTGTCCATAATTTTGTATGTCTTGTACTGACTTAATAGTAAGACGCATAGAAGTTGGGTTTCATTGGGTACTTCCTTAGTACATTAAAAACTTAAAAGGAAATAGGTTAGAGAGACAGCTTGTAGTGATTTTGACGACGTGGACTTTGCCCTTCTTTCTGTAATAAAGTTTTCTGCGGGACACCACGATGAAAAAATCATGGAAAGATAACTCTTATTTCTGCAAGTCGGACTTGACTTATCCCATGTAACTTTTGCGGTGAAAGAGAGCGAGGCTATAGCTTTCTATGTCTCCAACTTTGTATATTCATAATTTTTGTACATAAATGTGTGTGTCTATATCTTTCTATGTCTCCAACTTTGTATATTCATAATTTTTGTACATAAATGTGTGTGTCTATATCTTTCTATGTCTCCAACTTTGTATATTCATAATTTTTGTACATAAATGTGTGTGTCTATATCTTTCTATGTCTCCAACTTTGTATATTCATAATTTTTGTACATAAATGTGTGTGTCTATATCTTTCTATGTCTCCAACTTTGTATATTCATAATTTTTGTACATAAATGTGTGTGTCTATATCTTTCTATGTCTCCAACTTTGTATATTCATAATTTTTGTACATAAATGTGTGTGTCTATATCTTTCTATGTCTCCAACTTTGTATATTCATAATTTTTGTACATAAATGTGTGTGTCTATATCTTTCTATGTCTCCAACTTTGTATATTCATAATTTTTGTACATAAATGTGTGTGTCTATATCTTTCTATGTCTCCAACTTTGTATATTCATAATTTTTGTACATAAATGTGTGTGTCTATATCTTTCTATGTCTCCAACTTTGTATATTCATAATTTTTGTACATAAATGTGTGTGTCTATATCTTTCTATGTCTCCAACTTTGTATATTCATAATTTTTGTACATAAATGTGTGTGTCTATATCTTTCTATGTCTCCAACTTTGTATATTCATAATTTTTGTACATAAATGTGTGTGTCTATATCTTTCTATGTCTCCAACTTTGTATATTCATAATTTTTGTACATAAATGTGTGTGTCTATATCTTTCTATGTCTCCAACTTTGTATATTCATAATTTTTGTACATAAATGTGTGTGTCTATATCTTTCTATGTCTCCAACTTTGTATATTCATAATTTTTGTACATAAATGTGTGTGTCTATATCTTTCTATGTCTCCAACTTTGTATATTCATAATTTTTGTACATAAATGTGTGTGTCTATATCTTTCTATGACTCCAACTTTGTATATTCATAAACGTGTGTACATCTATAACATAATGTGAACAATGCATTATGTCATATTATTATCTACAATAATGAATAATGAATGACTTCTAACTCTAGTCAATGGATCCACAAAGTCGTCTGCTTTTCTTCATCGTCTGCTCTCACAGTCGTTTTTTCTTAAAGAACTCTTTTTTTCTTTCAAAAGTTTTGCTTGCATTGTATTCTGTGGTACCATTGTGCTTCCAATTGCATATTTAGACAATTTATTTGCTCTGCATGTATCAGGCAAGCCCATCAACCAGTTTCATGTATTCTCGAAGACATTTTCACAATATAATTGTTACTAATCAGTTTAACATTGTTACTTATTAGTTAACATAGTTACTTATCAGTTTAACATTTTTACTTATCAGTTTAACATTTTTACTATCAGTTAGCATTGATAGTAGTTATCATTGATACTTATCAATTTAACATTTTTACTATCAGTTAGCATTGCTACTTATCAGTTAACATTGTTACTTATCAGTTTAACATTGTTACTTATCAGTTAACATTGTTACTTATCAGTTTAACATTGTTACTTATCAGTTTAACATTGTTACTTATCAGTTTAACATTGATACTTATCCGTTTAACATTGTTACTTATCAGTTTAACATTGTTACTTATTAGTTAACATTGTTACTTATCAGTTCAACATTGTTACTTATCAGTTTAACATTGTTACTTATCAGTTTAACATTGTTACTTATTAGTTAACATTGTTACTTATCAGTTCAACATTGTTACTTATCAGTTTAACATTGTTACTTATCAGTTAGCATTGATACTAGTTATCAATGATACTTATCAGTTGAACATTGTGACAGACTGACTTGTTCCTAAAGTGTATTTCCCCTCGTCCTGTGCCAGGGAGATGGATGCTGTTCTCTCAGTCCAACGTTGCCCTGGACAACGGTCTGTTTGCCTTCTACAACGTCTACAACTGTGGTCACAACTCCAACAAGCCGGTCAAGAACAAAGGCGGGGAGACCAGAGAATACTTTCTGGCAGCTGAGGAAGTGTTGTGGGACTACACACCTTTGCCCAGGAGTATCATCACGGGATCGAACCTGACCAACGAGTTGGTGTGAGTAGATCAAGGAACGAGATGTTTTTGAATAGCCTAATGCTTGGATAACTAGTTGTTTGGGACATTAATTGTCAATTTTCTTAATACTGTCAGTCAAGCTCATTCCTTTCCCTGGTTTACTAGAACGTTGTGTGGCCAATACCAAAAGAAACAGATTTCAGGCCACAAATGCCTATTAATATTTGTTTAGCGTCAGAAAAAGGTTAAGTTAAAAAAAAATATGCTGCAACTAGGGAGATAACACCTGAGCCATTATTTCAAGCTTGGAAGACCATCAGTTTGAATCTCCTCCACTACTAGAATGTTTATCTCTTTACCTCACTTATCCCAAGCCACACTTTAATCAATGTTTCTCATTAAAAAGCTTCAACTCACTTGGTCTGCCTGGTACAGAGGTTGTGCACGATATTTCTCCCACTTCCCAGTCTCGGATCAAGTGGACACTTTGCACGATTCTTTTTTTTCCCTCACAAAACAATCAGTTAAAAAAAATAACTAATTAGTTAGGGATAATTACTTAATTTTGTTTGATATAGATAAGGGAAAATAAATATTACATTATTGAGATAGATAGATATTAATTTTGCTTATTATCAAAGTGTTTCAGTTCAACAGTCCGCTTACTGTCATCTGCGGAGGCGAAATGGTATAGAAACGGATTGGGGGGGAAGAGCAAAAGGAAAAAGAGATTTCGGGACAATTAGGGCTTGTGTCTCATTTAAGCTTGAAATCTTAACAGAAAACCAACATTCGTGGAGAAAAAAAAGCGAATATTGTTGAACGATTTAATTTGCCACCTGTTCTGGAGTTACCTATAGGCAGCACAAACTATCGCTTAAGGTCACCACTTGCTTCCCTCGAAAATAGTTCCAGTGATATTTTCACTCATTGGAAGAAAGAACAGAGGAAAAAAATTACCTAATGTTGATTACAAGGGTCCCCATATCTTAAATAAAATGTTCTCTATCGCTTCCAAACCATAAATCTCTTGATCAGCCTGAAGGCTTCACGTTGTAATACGTTTGTTGTCGTTACGTTTCCTACAGAGATGGCGGTATATTCCTGCTCCACAACGACAACTATATAGGTCACGTGTACAAGAAGGCGGTGTTCAAGGAATACACGGACACAACTTTCAGGAAGCTGAAGACTGAGGGAAGCCTGGACATTCTAGGTCCTGCAATCATGGCGGAGGTGGGAGACACCGTCAAAGTGACCTTTCGAAACAATGCCAGTAGACCTTATTCCATCCACACACATGGAGTCTGGGCGAGGTAGTTTGCTGTACAAGAAAACTGTTTTATATATGTTATGATCAATTGTTAACATTTTATTATTAGAATTTATACGGAACGTGTGTTCTGAGTGGTAGAGCGATAGATTAGTTAGCAGACTATCCAGAGTTTAAGTCCTCTCAATACTCAATAAGTGTGAGTCAAAGTAAGACACACGGTTGAGCAGTGAGTCAGTCGAAAAGTAAAGTGTACTCCACCTGTCTCTACTTCTTGTCTCTAGAATCGTTATAGTTGCTATTTATTATAACGTCACCGATAGCCCAGAGCCTAAGGATGAATTATACGTTCACATTTTAACATTATTTTCAAAATAAAGATCGCTTATTAAAGAGTGTCTAAATTTCCGGGTGCCTAATTATCCGGGTGCCTAAATTTCCGGGTGCCTAAATATCTGGTGCCTAAATATCCGCAAATACTTCACCTGTCTCTACATCATCTGTCTTTACTTCACCTGTTTCTACTCCACCTGTCTTTACTGCACCTGTTTCTACTTCACTGTTTTACTTCACTGTTTCTACTTTACTGTCTTTACTTCACTGTGTTTACTTCACTGTTCTACTTCAACTGTTCTACTTCACTGTTCTACTTCACTGTTCTACTTCACTGTTCTACTTCACTGTGTTTACTTCACTGTTCTACTTCACTGTTCTACTTCACTGTTCTACTTCACTGTTCTACTTCACTGTCTTTACTGCACCTGTTCTACTTTACTGTTTTACTTCACCTGTGTTTACTTCACCTGTTTCTACTTCAACTGTTTCTACTTCACCTGTCTCTACTTTACCTGTCTATACATCATCTATCACTAATTTACCTGTCTTTACATTATCTGTCTCTACATCATCTGTCTCTACATCATCTGTCTCGACTTCACCTGTCTATTCTTCACCTGTCTCTACTTCACCTGTCTTTACTTTACCTGTCTCTACTTTACCTATCAAGCAGACAGAGGTAGCGACTTTTTTTTTTCATTTATATAGACATCATGTCCATTAAAATCTTTCTTTTCGCATCGGTTAGTTTTAATATGTTAATTTTTCTTAGATTGTTAACCAGATACTTATGAATATTTATTTTGAGGGAGGAAAATCATATTTGCAAAACAAACTCTTCTATGAGAAATATTTTAAATATAAATATATATTTTGGTTTCCAGTTAGAAGTCACAAATGTTTTTCTTATCTAGACTATATAATGTGTGAACGTATTCCAAATGACATTTGTGGTGGGTATATGTTTGACTAGGAATTGCTTCTTTATTTTATCACCCAATAGTCAAGAAAATAGTGGTGTCAACTACGGGTCTGGCTCTGGCGTTCTGCCTGGTCGGACATTTCAGTATGTTTGGCAGCTGACCGAAAGATCCGGTCCGGGTCCCAATGACCCTAACTGTATTCCCTGGCTGTATTATTCATCTGTGGACCCAATCAAGGACACTAACACAGGTCTTTTAGGCCCACTCATTGTTTGCAGGTAGGCTATTTTTTTTATGTTCATAGTATTAGAAGCTTAGAGCAGCGTTTCTCAAACTGTGGGTCTTCTCGTTGGGGCAAGAGATCCTCTCAAGGGGTGGGGCAATGACAAATTAGGGGCAGGAGGATGGGGACAGCAATTTCCTTTTCAAGGGGCAAGAGGAAAAAAAACAGGAAAATGCTACAGTGCTCACGCAGACCCCCTTGATGGATGCAGGGGGAACTTTCTGCACTTCCAATACTGTATCCAGGAAGAGTCTTTTCGAGTACTTAGAACATTTTTAAAATATCTACGAGAAACTATTTCATAGACTACAAAACATTTAATGCGTAAATTTGGATTTCTAAACATTCTGTGTTATATTTGTGTTTCTTTTTTTGTCATTACATTCTAAAAGCCCTCCCGGATTCAATATGAGAGCCTAAAGCACTCTACAAGGTCTTCAACTAGCTAAGGGTAGGGGATCGCGAAAGAAATTCTTCTCTTTAGAAAATTCTCCCTTCCTCTTCCCCTTTCTCTCTCTCTCTCTCTCTCTTTCTCTCTCTCTTTCTCTCTCTCTTTCTCTCTCTTTTTCTCTCTCTCTTTCTCTCTCTCTTTCTCTCTCTCTCTTTCTCTCTCTCTCTCTCTCTTTCCCTCTCTCTCTCTCTTTCTCTCTCTCTTTCTCTCTCTCTTTCTCTC